>OX380344.1:32561824-33087344 GCA_947425015.1 Pterostichus niger | reverse complement strand
TTAATTTAGATTGTAGAAGAGAAGGAAAGAAACAAAATTTGTTTTATATTGTAAATTAATTTAGATTGTAGAAGAGAAGGAAAGAAACAAAATTTGTTTTATATTGTAAATTAATTTAGATTGTAGAAGAGAAGGAAAGAAACAAAATTTGTTTTATATTGTAAATTAATTTAGATTGTAGAGAGAAGGAAAGAAACAAAATTTGTTTTATATTGTAAATTAATTTAGATTGTAGAAGAGAAGGAAAGAAACAAAATTTGTTTTATATTGTAAATTAATTTAGATTGTAGAAGAGAAGGAAAGAAACAAAATTTGTTTTATATTGTAAATTAATTTAGATTGTAGAAGAGAAGGAAAGAAACAAAATTTGTTTTATATTGTAAATTAATTTAGATTGTAGAAGAGAAGGAAAGAAACAAAATTTGTTTTATATTGTAAATTAATTTAGATTGTAGAAGAGAAGGAAAGAAACAAAATTTGTTTTATATTGTAAATTAATTTAGATTGTAGAAGAGAAGGAAAGAAACAAAATTTGTTTTATATTGTAAATTAATTTAGATTGTAGAAGAGAAGGAAAGAAACAAAATTTGTTTTATATTGTAAATTAATTTAGATTGTAGAAGAGAAGGAAAGAAACAAAATTTGTTTTATATTGTAAATTAATTTAGATTGTAGAAGAGAAGGAAAGAAACAAAATTTGTTTTATATTGTAAATTAATTTAGATTGTAGAAGAGAAGGAAAGAAACAAAATTTGTTTTATATTGTAAATTAATTTAGATTGTAGAAGAGAAGGAAAGAAACAAAATTTGTTTTATATTGTAAATTAATTTAGATTGTAGAAGAGAAGGAAAGAAACAAAATTTGTTTTATATTGTAAATTAATTTAGATTGTAGAAGAGAAGGAAAGAAACAAAATTTGTTTTATATTGTAAATTAATTTAGATTGTAGAAGAGAAGGAAAGAAACAAAATTTGTTTTATATTGTAAATTAATTTAGATTGTAGAAGAGAAGGAAAGAAACAAAATTTGTTTTATATTGTAAATTAATTTAGATTGTAGAAGAGAAGGAAAGAAACAAAATTTGTTTTATATTGTAAATTAATTTAGATTGTAGAAGAGAAGGAAAGAAACAAAATTTGTTTTATATTGTAAATTAATTTAGATTGTAGAAGAGAAGGAAAGAAACAAAATTTGTTTTATATTGTAAATTAATTTAGATTGTAGAAGAGAAGGAAAGAAACAAAATTTGTTTTATATTGTAAATTAATTTAGATTGTAGAAGAGAAGGAAAGAAACAAAATTTGTTTTATATTGTAAATTAATTTAGATTGTAGAAGAGAAGGAAAGAAACAAAATTTGTTTTATATTGTAAATTAATTTAGATTGTAGAAGAGAAGGAAAGAAACAAAATTTGTTTTATATTGTAAATTAATTTAGATTGTAGAAGAGAAGGAAAGAAACAAAATTTGTTTTATATTGTAAATTAATTTAGATTGTAGAAGAGAAGGAAAGAAACAAAATTTGTTTTATATTGTAAATTAATTTAGATTGTAGAAGAGAAGGAAAGAAACAAAATTTGTTTTATATTGTAAATTAATTTAGATTGTAGAAGAGAAGGAAAGAAACAAAATTTGTTTTATATTGTAAATTAATTTAGATTGTAGAAGAGAAGGAAAGAAACAAAATTTGTTTTATATTGTAAATTAATTTAGATTGTAGAAGAGAAGGAAAGAAACAAAATTTGTTTTATATTGTAAATTAATTTAGATTGTAGAAGAGAAGGAAAGAAACAAAATTTGTTTTATATTGTAAATTAATTTAGATTGTAGAAGAGAAGGAAAGAAACAAAATTTGTTTTATATTGTAAATTAATTTAGATTGTAGAAGAGAAGGAAAGAAACAAAATTTGTTTTATATTGTAAATTAATTTAGATTGTAGAAGAGAAGGAAAGAAACAAAATTTGTTTTATATTGTAAATTAATTTAGATTGTAGAAGAGAAGGAAAGAAACAAAATTTGTTTTATATTGTAAATTAATTTAGATTGTAGAAGAGAAGGAAAGAAACAAAATTTGTTTTATATTGTAAATTAATTTAGATTGTAGAAGAGAAGGAAAGAAACAAAATTTGTTTTATATTGTAAATTAATTTAGATTGTAGAAGAGAAGGAAAGAAACAAAATTTGTTTTATATTGTAAATTAATTTAGATTGTAGAAGAGAAGGAAAGAAACAAAATTTGTTTTATATTGTAAATTAATTTAGATTGTAGAAGAGAAGGAAAGAAACAAAATTTGTTTTATATTGTAAATTAATTTAGATTGTAGAAGAGAAGGAAAGAAACAAAATTTGTTTTATATTGTAAATTAATTTAGATTGTAGAAGAGAAGGAAAGAAACAAAATTTGTTTTATATTGTAAATTAATTTAGATTGTAGAAGAGAAGGAAAGAAACAAAATTTGTTTTATATTGTAAATTAATTTAGATTGTAGAAGAGAAGGAAAGAAACAAAATTTGTTTTATATTGTAAATTAATTTAGATTGTAGAAGAGAAGGAAAGAAACAAAATTTGTTTTATATTGTAAATTAATTTAGATTGTAGAAGAGAAGGAAAGAAACAAAATTTGTTTTATATTGTAAATTAATTTAGATTGTAGAAGAGAAGGAAAGAAACAAAATTTGTTTTATATTGTAAATTAATTTAGATTGTAGAAGAGAAGGAAAGAAACAAAATTTGTTTTATATTGTAAATTAATTTAGATTGTAGAAGAGAAGGAAAGAAACAAAATTTGTTTTATATTGTAAATTAATTTAGATTGTAGAAGAGAAGGAAAGAAACAAAATTTGTTTATATTGTAAATTAATTTAGATTGTAGAAGAGAAGGAAAGAAACAAAATTTGTTTTATATTGTAAATTAATTTAGATTGTAGAAGAGAAGGAAAGAAACAAAATTTGTTTTATATTGTAAATTAATTTAGATTGTAGAAGAGAAGGAAAGAAACAAAATTTGTTTATATTGTAAATTAATTTAGATTGTAGAAGAGAAGGAAAGAAACAAAATTTGTTTTATATTGTAAATTAATTTAGATTGTAGAAGAGAAGGAAAGAAACAAAATTTGTTTTATATTGTAAATTAATTTAGATTGTAGAAGAGAAGGAAAGAAACAAAATTTGTTTTATATTGTAAATTAATTTAGATTGTAGAAGAGAAGGAAAGAAACAAAATTTGTTTTATATTGTAAATTAATTTAGATTGTAGAAGAGAAGGAAAGAAACAAAATTTTGTTTTATATTGTAAATTAATTTAGATTGTAGAAGAGAAGGAAAGAAACAAAATTTGTTTTATATTGTAAATTAATTTAGATTGTAGAAGAGAAGGAAAGAAACAAAATTTGTTTTATATTGTAAATTAATTTAGATTGTAGAAGAGAAGGAAAGAAACAAAATTTGTTTTATATTGTAAATTAATTTAGATTGTAGAAGAGAAGGAAAGAAACAAAATTTGTTTTATATTGTAAATTAATTTAGATTGTAGAAGAGAAGGAAAGAAACAAAATTTGTTTTATATTGTAAATTAATTTAGATTGTAGAAGAGAAGGAAAGAAACAAAATTTGTTTTATATTGTAAATTAATTTAGATTGTAGAAGAGAAGGAAAGAAACAAAATTTGTTTTATATTGTAAATTAATTTAGATTGTAGAAGAGAAGGAAAGAAACAAAATTTGTTTTATATTGTAAATTAATTTAGATTGTAGAAGAGAAGGAAAGAAACAAAATTTGTTTTATATTGTAAATTAATTTAGATTGTAGAAGAGAAGGAAAGAAACAAAATTTGTTTTATATTGTAAATTAATTTAGATTGTAGAAGAGAAGGAAAGAAACAAAATTTGTTTTATATTGTAAATTAATTTAGATTGTAGAAGAGAAGGAAAGAAACAAAATTTGTTTTATATTGTAAATTAATTTAGATTGTAGAAGAGAAGGAAAGAAACAAAATTTGTTTTATATTGTAAATTAATTTAGATTGTAGAAGAGAAGGAAAGAAACAAAATTTGTTTTATATTGTAAATTAATTTAGATTGTAGAAGAGAAGGAAAGAAACAAAATTTGTTTTATATTGTAAATTAATTTAGATTGTAGAAGAGAAGGAAAGAAACAAAATTTGTTTTATATTGTAAATTAATTTAGATTGTAGAAGAGAAGGAAAGAAACAAAATTTGTTTTATATTGTAAATTAATTTAGATTGTAGAAGAGAAGGAAAGAAACAAAATTTGTTTTATATTGTAAATTAATTTAGATTGTAGAAGAGAAGGAAAGAAACAAAATTTGTTTTATATTGTAAATTAATTTAGATTGTAGAAGAGAAGGAAAGAAACAAAATTTGTTTTATATTGTAAATTAATTTAGATTGTAGAAGAGAAGGAAAGAAACAAAATTTGTTTTATATTGTAAATTAATTTAGATTGTAGAAGAGAAGGAAAGAAACAAAATTTGTTTTATATTGTAAATTAATTTAGATTGTAGAAGAGAAGGAAAGAAACAAAATTTGTTTTATATTGTAAATTAATTTAGATTGTAGAAGAGAAGGAAAGAAACAAAATTTGTTTTATATTGTAAATTAATTTAGATTGTAGAAGAGAAGGAAAGAAACAAAATTTGTTTTATATTGTAAATTAATTTACCCTGAAATGAATTTCAAATTCAATTGAATTGACGTATTTCACAAATTTGTCAACAGATAGCAGCACTGGTCAAAAATAAATGTAATTAATTCAATTAGTTTTAATTAATCCAATTAAATTTAATTATATCAACTTAGTTTACAAATTCACCAACAGATGGCAGCACCAGTCCTAAAATTAAAAAAAAACAAGGTATGTATAAATAAACATTTATTATTATTTCAAAGTTGTATACAAGTGTTACTTACATTTTATTTCACAATTATTATTACAAGTACAATTTATTTATTTTAAACAATAAGAGAACTATGATTTAAATTGATATATTTATAAGAACTCTGTTTAAAACATTTATTCTTAAAGTATAAGAAATATTGTAATAAGATGTATGTTTTCGCAATCAACTTATTGCAATATTTCTTATTCTTAAAGAATAATTATGTTTTAAATAGAGTTATTGTAAACTTATCTATTTAAAACATAGTTATTATTGTTTTTACATATTTAATTACAATAATATTACTTATTTATCTTAAACAATAAAAACTATATTTTAAATTAAATAATTCACAATAAATCTCTTCAAAACAGATTTATTCTTTAAGAATAAGGAATATTGTAATAAGATATATGTTAACTTATTACAATGGGTACCCTATTTCTTATTCTTAAACAATAAATATGTGTTAAACAAAGTTATTGTAAACTATCTATTTAAAACATATTTGTTATTATTTTTACATATTAAATTACAATAATATTATTTACTTATTAATCTTAAACAATAAAAACTATATTTTAAATTAAATAATTCACAATAAATCTCTTCAAAACATATTTAATTCTTTAAGAATGAAGAATATTGTAATAAGATGTATGTATAACTTATTACAATAGGTATCTATTTCTTATTCTTAAAGAATAAATATGTGTTAAACAAAGTTATTGTCAACTATCTACTTAAAATATATTTATTATTATCATGAGTAAATATCAATTCTGTCAGTTTTTCCCAATTTTTAAAGTAAAATCAATTTAATTATTATAAAGGAAACTTTTAAAATTAATACTTTGATACAATTATTTTGGGTAAAAGTATTTCATTATCTTTATTTACAAAATATGTTGACTGTTAGTATAAATAATCGATGGAGGATGATTTGATTAACTTTATTTAAATCGGTCATAAGTTGTTTAGATAATAATATTTAAAATAAAACTGATTCAAATTTATTTATATCAATCATTTACTTGAAATATATTTGTATAAAATAATGCCGGAATGTTTAACAATGAAAAATCTAGTTAATTATTCGTAATTTGTTTGTTTTTTATACTAACTGTCACTGTATCACAATGTTTCAGTAGCTGACAATCTGCTAATGTTACAATAAAAAATATATATGAATGTATAATAAATTGTCAGCTAGCCAAGTATTGTGTTACAGATGAGAACGATTCATCATTATAATTTTAAAGTGAATCATTCATTATTATATAGTTTAAACAAATAATAAATATGTTGTAAAGATAATATCTTATTAAATGGGGTAACACGAACCCCTGAAACATTCAGTCATCCTTGCTTCAACCACATGCTCAATCTACCATCAACTCTTCATACATAAATACATACATATACATTCATACAAGTTCATTCATATCTTCCATTCCACACACGTTCCACATTCCTAAACTATCTCATCTGACTTATACTCACTCTTTCAACAACATTCATGTCAATCTCAGAGTCATCATACAACATACACCAATGTATTCTGAACAAATGTTTCCAGAGCACCTTGCATCCCACTGATACGCTTCTTTCAATCTCTCAATTCATACGTCCATACCTCGAGAACATACTACCCTAATATACAAACACATTCATTTCATCTCCAATCTCACATCATCCATCACCGAAACATTGCAATCGCTCTTCTCAAACACTAACACATTCATCATTTCAATTAATGAAGCTGTTTGCATTCGGCGAAACATGATTTAAAATTAATAAACAAAAACACTTGGTTATGCAAACACTTATATGTAGTTCAAATATAAACTAACTAATAGAGAGAGGGAGGTTTTGGGAATTTACTTCCATTCCAATTTTCAAACTTCTAGAAATCATTAAAAACAGCTTGAAGTTAACTATGTAACTTTAAACTTACTGGAAGTTTGTCTACAAACAAATTATTTTTGCTCTTTGGTGACATTTGTAATTAACAAAATGAGGGTCTTTATTATCCGAAATATTCGTAAACAATTTTGAGAATATATATGCCTCAATTCCAATAAATACCTCCTAAAATATTTACATTTTTGGTATAGATATATCGACGATGTTTTAATCCCTTTACACCAGGAGCAACAACTACATAATTCACCACTGAAGTGAAAGTTAATAAAAGCATAAATATCTTGGCCATTACTATCCAACACATTAACAATACATTTAATTTTAGTATTTACAGGAAACCCACTAATTTGTATCACCCATGTAATATAAAGCTAGCAACGTTTTATAATTTATCTGATGATCTGAATTATAATCATTTTAAATATTGCAGCAAACAATAGTCAATCACTGTGAAGCTAATAAATAAGAAAATTAGATTAATTACAAGAAATTAATTTTATCCTGTACACTTTGAAACTAGATTTAAAACAATTTATAAAAAATTAAATTATGTTAATGGCATGAATCGTAGTATGGCCAAGAATTGGAGGAAATTTGACATTATATACTAATAATAATAAACTAATGAATAAAGACCCTTTGTTAAATTAAATGTAAAGATTGTGAATTTGTTTATATAGAGCAAACAGGACCAAGTTTCCAGACTAGATTTAAAGAGTATTGTTATAATTATATGATCAAAAGTTCCCAGTCTAATCTAGCTAAACACTTGATAGATTTTTATCATAAAAGTTCTATATGTAATTTGTCAGTTCTACATATAAAAAGGAAAGGATATCGATTCACTTTCCTTGAAGCTTTTAAAATTAAGAAAGCCGTTAGGGCCAACCAGAAACTAATGAATGAATATTTAGATGTTCTAAACTCAACTTTCATAGACGTTGTCATTAAACGGAAATTCCCTAAACAGTCCCTCTCTCTATTAACAATGTGTTTGTATTTGTACAATATATAAGTGTTTGTAAATTTGTTTTGTAAACCATATCTACCAATAAATGTTATTGCCAAATTTATAAAACTAACTACTAAGTACTTTAATTTATTAATTCTACTAACACATTATCATTAATTAACATTATTGAAATCGTTTTCTGCTTCATTTATTGAAATCATTTACAACAACACCATCCGCACCAGGTAACGCAGACACTACCGCAGCCTCGCTACCTTCAAACACTCTAACTGTGTGCGCGCATTTCCAATCACCAGGAGTCAAATAACCTCTCACCTCCATACATCAACATCTCATTCAAGCCGCGAGCCTTGCCATTCTTTACACGCAACATCATTCTCATCTGATTCATTCCACAATATAATTCATCATTCGTACCATTCATTCATTCATTTATTTACTCAACAGACATATCTCTAACATCCTCATTATACACCCTCATTCACCAACTTTTATCCAGACGTATACGCGACACCATCAAATACACTTCTCATGCTCGGTTTTTCAGTTGAACCTTGAACTTGAGCCTCAACATTTTTTTGTTTATAACTTTTCAAATTAATCTAGTTCAGCTGAACCTAAACTCAATGTCTAAATAATTTTATGGTGTTGTGTAATTTGGGATTCTGAGAAAATTATAATCATTACCTCAGTTTATATTCTGTCACAGGCAAAATAAGAAATATATTTATATACACATGATGGAAAATATGAAAAGAGCTGCAAATTTTTCCACCAATGAAGTTGAATTATTAATAGATTTAGTGAGAGTTAAAAACATGTATAGAATGAAAAAAACTGATAAAGTATTGTGTTAAGAAGAAGAAAAGTGTTGGGAGGAAATTTCAGCCTCATTTAATACTGTAGGGCCAAAATTTTAAAAGTTCTCTAGTCCAAAGATAAAAATATTAATAATGTACAAGATTAAATTTAAGTTCTACGTCAGCTACGTGTTCATTAAAATTCTAGCAAAAGTTTAAATAATTTTAAAGAGAAAATTAATAGGGGCAGACAATTAAAAATTGGTGCAAATTGGCAGAAAAAGAGGAATACGTAAAATTACAAATTAACTCAATAATAAAAGAATTAAATTGTATATGAAATAGTAAATAGAAAAGTGTATATTGTAATATATTTCTAATGATACCCTTCTGACGGTTTTACTACATTTCTAATTATTTTAGGTCTTCAAACACGACCAAGTCGCTCAACAAAATTGCGACAAATAATTATGACATATAAATGTCAGAATGAACTGAAAAACCGCGCATCAATCATTCATCACACAGAATAAGATCAATCACTCTCTGTTCACTTTTACTCACATTCTCCCTTGTACACAATTGCGCTATTTTATATTAATTTAAAACAACATATTTACTAATGTTTTTAACAGACTTTTACCCAAATAATTTAAAAAGGGAATAATTTAAATAAGCACCAAAATCATTGTATCTTAAATAATCAATAAGAACTGTGTTGCTCTTGCCAGAAATATATTTATTAAACACCAAAAATATATATTTTTAACTCTAGTTAAATTATATTTTGATAGTCTGAAATAATTAAAAATAATAATTAAGCATAAAAAAATACTAACTGATCTTTAAATATAATAAGCTTCATGGACAATTAAATGCTAATATCGCAAATAGCAAATACAAATATTTGATATTTAAATTGATAAACAGATTAGCAAAGTCTAGTATTTTGGAAATCGAATATGAATTATTTAGAGCTGATATTTTGGTGTTCGATTAAATACAACCCACTTAAAACTAATAATTATCTTATATTGATGTTGGAGGCAGCGGTCTTGACGACGTTCTGCGTTGACTTTGCAGTCATCTTCTGATGTGTTTGAAGAGAAGCTGTTGATTCTGTTGCTGATGAATTTTCCCAGCATTTTGATGTAATCACCAACAGGAAACGTTGGTTTTCTTCATTCACTACCGCACCTAACAACAAAATATTATTAGAAACAAGTACAAATACTCCTTGAAAAACAGCAAGTTTTCAATGATGGTGTCCTTCTCCCTACCTACCCTATCTTACCTAAGTTTTTGTCAAAGACTAGCTACGAATCTACAACAAAGCAACCGCGAAACGCTATGATGGGGCCCCACGTGGGGCCAGCGTTTTGTGGTGGACAATACAAAACATCCGATATCGACTCGTGAGGTTGATTACACATCAAACCCACGATAGATATCACAATATCAATTCGTAAAATTGATTTATGGAAATAAATCAACCCCACGATAGATATTGTTCTAACCAATTTCGATTCGTAAAATTGATTTATAGTAATAAATCAACCCCACGAAAAGAACTACACAGTTGTTAGGAAGGCCTTCTAATAAGGCAGAAACTAAGCTAACTAAATTTAAATGTACGTAGAGATAAGACACGATATTGACTCGTGAATATGATCTTATAGTATAACTATAAATCATATCCACGATAAGATATCGGTCAAGTGTTAGGAAGAACCTGAAAGAGACTCACATTTTACGTAGTCTTCAGTAAAGGTGCCATCTTTTTCTCCCTACCTACCCTATCTTACCTAAGTGTTTGCCAACGACTAGCTACGAATCTACGACAAAGCAACCGAAGCGTGCTTGTCAAGTTAGCAAAAACGTTGAGCATATTCCGTGCCCACGACCTCTCGGTTCACCGCCTACCAACCTACCCGACTGCTGGGAAGATTTCGCAGTGCTCGAACAGTCGAATTATGTCTAGATCTCCCAATGACTCATTGGACAATATGGTTCCTGTGATTCGATAACTCGACCACCCAAGGCATCGGCTTACACCTTCTAGCTACACTCAGCAGCACGCTCGCGAGGGACTCGCCCCACCCGCATCACGAAACGCTTCAAACTTGCCTCCTGGTGATGGGATGTATGTTGGGGCCCCACGTGGGGCCTGCGTTTTTTGGTGGATAATACAAAATACACGATATCGACTCGTGAGGTTGATTTCAAATCAAACCCACGATAGATATCGATCTACACAATTTCGATTCGTAAAATTGATTTATAGTAATAAATCAACCCCACGAAAAGAACTACACATAGTTAGGATGGCCTCCTATTAAGGCAGCAACTAACTAACTAAATTAAAATGTACGTAGTGAGTGAACAATAAAAACAAACACGATATCGACTCGAGAAGTTGATCTTATAGTATAACTATAAATCAAGCCCACGATACGATATCGGTTATAAAGTTATGAAGGCCTTTAAATAAGGCAGACAAAAGTTAAATTACACGACGACGACGTTTGTTTGGCAAGTGAACTTCTTGTTGCAGACTCGCAGCGACGACCTATTTGATGACACACTCACAACCAATGAATGAGATTAAAGTGAATTTGAAACATACACACATCTAACATACACTTCAAATACAATATTTATTCAGTTTACTGTTATTATTATTAGAAATTATTAATATATTATTATTTAGTATAAACAAAAGTAAAATAATAACGTTTTTTAGAATTTAGCAATTTACTTTTAAAACATTTTAAACAAATATTTCTCACATCTAACAATAAATTAAATTAAAAGACAGCAGATGTATGTCAAGGCTGTGTCTCAATAAAATTCTAAATAAATTATTAATAATTTCTTTTTTCTACGATTGCTATGAAAAGATGACAATTACGCTCTCATTTGTCATCGTAAAGTTGACGTTTTCTGTGGAACAATCGAAAAATATCTTTTTTGCGCGTCTCCAATGGCAACGCGCGAAAAAGACGTTAAATACGCGCGTTTCCAATGGCAACGCGCGAAAAAGATATTAAATGTGCGCTTATTTCAATAGTTACCAGGGATACAAACAAAACAAAGTTGTCATATTGACAGTTGACAGAACGAATTTATTTTCAGTACGTATAAGTTTTTTAATAATTTTAAGATGCAATCGTAGAAAAAATTATGTGTGTATCACGAGCGTAATGTGTCTTTGTTCCTCTTACACTATTGCAGCTCTCGCCTTCGGCTCGCGCTGCAATTACCGTGTTCGAGTAACAAAGAATTACTTTACGCTCTTAATACACAAATAACTATTTTCATTTTTTAGATTATTTAAAATATAAATAAAATTTGTACTTATCTTTTGTTCCTGAAGTGTGTTGAAGCAACCCGTGGACAGCGTGGACAGCGTGGCCATGGCGCTTGACTCCTGGGACTGAATGCCGCATTCAGATAATTTGCGTAAACTGCAGAACAGAATTTAAAATGAGCATCTATCATTAAAAATACTAAACGATCTTTAAAAGTAATTTTTAATATTAAACAATAGTAAATTAGCAAAATAAAATTATATGTTTAAACCAATTGTTAATATCACAAATAATTTTCACAGAACATCCACTCCTCAGTCTTCGACAAACATTCTCAACCCAACACACCATCCTCGCTTCAGTAACGTTTATTTTAAAATTAATTCTTTTCTGGAGAGTTGATATTAAGGGATGATACTATGGTCAATAGATGAGAAATTGAATTTTGAAACCCGGTTAAGTGGTTATTAAATTGCAACCGTTTTTAAAATATGTTAAATTTGTAAATGTTTTATCTAAAGTTACGGAAAAACTGTCATTCATATTTTCTCTCAAAAAATTAATAAAATTAACCAGATTTACAAACAAAACTACAGGCAGTTCAAATTTTCAAACCTCTTCAAATTTAAAAGATGCACTCCATTTAAATATTGTAAAGAAAACTTTTAGAACCATATATTTGAAATATTTGAAACAATTACCCAAAAGCAATTTACTTTTAAAACGTTAAACAAATATTTATCACAACAAACAATAAATTAAATTAAAATATACCAGATGTATGGAAAGGCCGTGTCTCAATAAAATTGTAAACAAATTATTCATAATTTGTTTTCTCATTTCTATATGTGTTATGCATCTGATTTATTTTCATGGACTGCATACTGTTTAGACTAATTAAACTATAAATAAATGACGATTTTACTTATCTTTTGTTTCTGAACTGTGTGATTCTGCAACAGATGAAACAACCGGGAGGCCGTAGACAAATTGGACATGGGGCTCGACTCCTGAGACTGAATGCTGAATTCAGCTAATTTGCGTAAACTGCAAAAAAGAATTTAAAATGAGCACATGTCATCAAAAATATTAAACGATCATGAAAAGTAATTTTTAATATCCAAGAACAGTAAATAAGCTTTTCGGAAAATCAAAACAACCAAATAAAATTATATGTTTAAACCAATTGTGAATATCACTAATAAATTTCACTGAACATCCATTCATCAGATTCATCCAACAGTCAGTCTTCCACAAACTTTTTCATCCCAACACACTATCATCGCTTCAATAATGTTAATATGGTTAAATATAGTTAAAAAGATAGAGAATACAAAATTCAAAACCAATTTAAATTATCTTTACTGGTTTAAAAGTTAAAACATGACAATTTTACAAATCAAAGAATTTTTTCATAAATTGACTTTTTTTAAATGGCTAAGAACTTTTAAGAGTTGAATATATGGTCAAGTATAATTCAAAGGGTGGGAAATTGAAGTTTGAAACCCAGTACACTGATTACAAAAATACAGCCGTTTAAAACATGTCAAATTTGTAAATGTTGTTTCTAAAGTTATTGAAGAACTGTCATTCATATTTCCTATAAAATGAGCCATATTTACAAACAAAACTATAGGCAGCCCAAATTATCGCATAAAATACTAAACAATCTTTAAAAGTAATTTTTAACATTCTAGAATAGTAAATAAACTTCTCGGCAAATCAACAAAATAAAATTATATGTTTAAACAAAATTTAATAGGGTAGGTGGCTCAGTGGTATCGAGTCGGCCTGTGGATCTTGAGAACCCTGGTTCGATCTCCACAGCCGACAAACAATTTTCACCAATTTAAATCTACCCCTGTGGCTTCCCCTCCACTAATATCTTTGGGGACCGTGATTTGACGGCTGGTAACCGCATTTCACGCGAAGAAATATATCACTTACCGAGATCTGCGTAGGCAGAGTGCGACACCCAGTAATGGGTAAAAGGCGTGATGATATATTTATTTATGTATTTAAATAAATTGTGAATATCACTAATAATTTGCACAGAACATCCACGCATCAGTTTTCCACAAACATTCTCATTCCAACACACCATCCTCACTTCAATAACGTTTATTTTTTAATTAATTACTTTCTGGAGGGTTGATATTAAGGTATGAAAATATGGTCAATAGATGAGGAATAGAATTTTGAAACCCGATTGACCCAAAAGCAATTTACTTTTAAAACGTTAAACAAATATTTTGATCCGGTTGACTGGTTAATAAATTACAACAGTTTTTAAAACATGTCAAATTTGTAAATATTTTATCTAAAGTTACGGAAAACTGTCGTTCATATTTTTTCAAAAAAAAATTAATAAAATTAGCCATATTTACAGACAAAACTATAGGCAGTCCAAATTTTCAGTCCTCTTCAAATTTAAAAGATACACTCCATTTAAATATTGTAAAGAAAACTTTTAGAACTTATATACCTATTTGAAATATTGGAAACAATTACCCAAAAGGATAAAAGTATTTGATTAACTTCATTTACTAAATACAATGATCGCTAGTACAAATAATCGTTGAAGGATGATTTAATTAAATTTATTTTTCTACTTTGAATCAATTAGAGAAAAATACTTAAAATAAAAGTGATAAAAATTTATTTATATCTATCATTTACTTGAAATATAAATATAAAATAAATAAATATATCATCACGCCTTTTACCCATTATTGGGTGTGGCACTCTGCCTAAGCAGATCTCGGAAATATATTTGTATAAAATAATGCCGGAACGTTTAACAATCCGTAATTTGTTTTTTTTATACTAACTGTCAATGTATCACAATGTTTCAGTAGCTGATAATCTGCTAATGTTACAATAATATATATACAACTGTACGACGTGCTGATCATGAAACAAAAAGAATTTTTTTTTCAATTCGAAAAATTAACAACAATAAACATTTTTTGTAGTACTGCAGTGGATTCGCTTTCCTATTAAACACAAACAATGAAGTAGGTATCAATTACAAAAGAATAATTACACAATCAATTATTAGCACTTATTTATAATAGAATTTTATTTTATTAATAACTTTAACATAATCATCCACCCAGTGGCAGTGGCAACAAAAAATTTTGGACTGGGAAACATGGAAAATAGTTTTGCGATTTAAAAAAAAATTCTTTTTGTTTCATGATCAGCACGTCGTCCAGAATATACCCTTTAATTTTTTGCTCTAAGTTGTGAAACAGCCTGTATATATATGTATAAAATATCAGCTAGCAAAGTATTCATTATTATATAATTTAAACAAATAATAAATATGTGATAATTATTATATCTTATGAAATGGGGTAACATTCAGTCATCCTGACACACCATCCTAGCTTCAACCACATGCTCAATCTACCCATCAACTCTCACCGCAGCCTCGCTACCAAACAAATAAACTAACCTCTCACTTCTACACTTCAACATCTCATTCGATACACCATCCAAACTCTCATCTATATTTAATATTTACGAATAGTAAATAAGCTTCCAGGATTAAATTAAATGGCAATAGCAAAAATAAATATTTGGTGTTGAAATTGAGAAACAGATTAGCAGACTCTAGTTATTTGGGTGAACCGATTATGAATAATTTAGGGCTGGAATTTTGGTGCTCGATTAAATACCACCCATTTAAAAATAATAATTTTCTTACATTCAAATTGCGAGCAGCGGACTTGACGACATTCTGCATTAACTTTGAAGAGAAAATGTTCGCTAAGATGATGATGTCCACGATGATACAGGCTCCGGTTATGTAAAAACACCAGCTGCAGAAGACCTTGGTTTTCTTCGTTGCCACAACTAACAAACACAACAAAAAATAATTAGAAACAATTACTAATAATATTTTGAAAATAGTAATTTAAATTGATTACGAGCTTATTTTTTTAGTAACCTCAAGGGGTAGTTTTATACCGGATAACAAAGTACACACAGCCGGTTAACGTGGAAAAACAATGCGTATTGCTCCCCAAATTATTTTAGAAGAAATTGTTTCAAGTAAATGTTGTAGAACATAAAAATATGTATTTAAATCAATAAACAATATTAATTTCGCATGCTTTATATAACTGCAAAAACTAGTCTTGAAAACCTATTACCTATTTATATGTAAATTCTCTTTTAAATATAAAAAGATAATTATTTTAAATGTTTAAATATTATTTCTGTCAGTTTTCTCAACGTTTAAAAATTCAATCAATTTAAATATTGTAAAGAAACCTTTTTAGAACTCATTTGTTAAATATTGGAAACAATTTATTCATATTCAACTTTTACTTCAAACATTAATCATTTTGGAAGACTTAATAATGAAAAATACAAATAATAAATGTATTTTAAAGATAGTTATTGTAAATTATCAATTTAAATAATTAAAAAATAAAACTTGCTTACATTGATGTTGAGAGAGGTGAACTTAATATTCGATCTCGGCATTGTTGACGTTATTGCAAGAGATGACATGGCACTGGCATAAACTCCAGCTGCTCCAATATGATGTTCCAAAGCTCCGGTTATATTGTCCGGAATGGCAGCAGCTGATATGAATTCCAGCTGCTCCATGATAATACTGAAGTTGCAGGAGATGCTTGCTGGTCCAGTGATGTCCCTATGAACATAAAAACAATGTATTAGTAATATAGAATAGTTGAAAAAATTAGAGAAAACATACATCAAGATATTTTGATGTTTAATTAATCTAAAACAGACAATCAAAATACATTCACAGACTTCTTGTTCTTCGAGTGGTTTTCAATGATGGTTTCTTTGTTGTCTATAAATATGAAGGCCTTTTAGCAAGGCAGAAATGTATTAAAGTGAAATGTCCGTAGTCACATCTTCACATGGCGACGTTTGTTTGGCAAGTGAACAAACACACTTCATAATATTTATTTCATGTTGTTACAGGCTCGGCGCGACTAATTTGATTAGGCTCTAATTGGCTAGCCAAGACGTAACTACTGTTTACCTTGAAACATACAAGATAACAAATCTACACTTCAAATACAATATTTATCATTTTACTTTTAATATTATTATAAATAATTATTGTTATTGTTATATTTTTATTTATAAACACAAAATTAAAATAATAACTTTGAAAACGTTATACAAATATTATTATTGTTATTATTATATTTTTATTTAGCATAAACAAAAGTAAAATAATAACGTTTCTATAATTTACCAATTTATTTTTAAAACGTTAAACAAATATTTATCATATTAAATAATAATAACAAACTTTTACCCAAATAATTTAAAAAGGGAATAATTTAAATGAGCACCGAAATTATTTTATCCATAAAAACTGTGTGGCTCTGACCAAAAATAATTCAATGAATACTAAAAATAATAAATGAGCATCAAAAATATTAAACGATCATAAAATATAATTTTTAATATCTACGAATAGTAAATAAGCTTCCCGGATTAAATTAAATGGCAATAGCAAAAATAAATATTTGGTGTTGAAATTGAGAAACAGATTAGCAGACTCTAGTTATTTGGGTGAACCGATTATGAATAATTTAGGGCTGGAATTTTGGTGCTCGATTAAATACCACCCATTTAAAAATAATAATTTTCTTACATTCAAATTGCGAGCAGCGGACTTGACGACATTCTGCATTAACTTTGAAGAGAAAATGTTCGCTAAGATGATGATGTCCACGATGATACAGGCTCCGGTTATGTAAAAACACCAGCTGCAGAAGACCTTGGTTTTCTTCGTTGCCACAACTAACAAACACAACAAAAAATAATTAGAAACAATTACTAATAATATTTTGAAAATAGTAATTTAAATTGATTACGAGCTTATTTTTTTAGTAACCTCAAGGGGTAGTTTTATACCGGATAACAAAGTACACACAGCCGGTTAACATGGAAAAACAATGCGTATTGCTCCCCAAATTATTTTAGAAGAAATTGTTTCAAGTAAATGTTGTAGAGCATAAAAATATGTATTTAAATCAATAAACAATATTAATTTCGCATGCTTTATATAACTGCAAAAACTAGTCTTGAAAACCTATTACCTATTTATATGTAAATTCTCTTTTAAATATAAAAAGATAATTATTTTAAATGTTTAAATATTATTTCTGTCAGTTTTCTCAACGTTTAAAAATTCAATCAATTTAAATATTGTAAAGAAACCTTTTTAGAACTCATTTGTTAAATATTGGAAACAATTTATTCATATTCAACTTTTACTTCAAACATTAATCATTTTGGAAGACTTAATAATGAAAAATACAAATAATAAATGTATTTTAAAGATAGTTATTGTAAATTATCAATTTAAATAATTAAAAAATAAAACTTGCTTACATTGATGTTGAGAGAGGTGAACTTAATATTCGATCTCGGCATTGTTGACGTTATTGCAAGAGATGACATGGCACTGGCATAAACTCCAGCTGCTCCAATATGATGTTCCAAAGCTCCGGTTATATTGTCCGGAATGGCAGCAGCTGATATGAATTCCAGCTGCTCCATGATAATACTGAAGTTGCAGGAGATGCTAGCTGGTCCAGTGATGTCCCTATGAACATAAAAACAATGTATTAGTAATATAGAATAGTTGGAAAAATTAGAGAAAACATACATCAAGATATTTTGATGTTTAATGAATCTAAAACAGACAATCAGAATACATTCACAGACTTCTTGTTCTTCGAGTGGTTTTCAATGATGGTTTCTTTGTTGTCTATAAATATGAAGGTGTAACAATATGAGCTATCTCATTGTTGTTATGTTGCGGTTAGACAAGATTGGTTTCGTGTAATTTGACACTCGTGACCACATGTGCCATTAAGGCTGAATGTGACATCTTTTGGTTTTCGAATATAGGGCATTAAATTATAAAAAGAGACAGTTATAGTTAATATTCTTAGAATTCCAACAAGATTTCATGTTCGCGTTATCTGCAGGGCCAGAGTGTCAGACTACATAACCAAAACACTTGAGACATCTGTTTCCACCCCGATGCGAGAGGGATGGATTCCAGATGTGGGTATCGTACCCAGGACAGCAAGTGTTTTGGTGGGAACCATCAGTCTCGTCCATCGACTCAAAGCGTGAAGATGTAGATCTTCACATCACGCGGTGTTCGCGTTTATTTAATTTTAAACTAGATTAGTGAAATAAGGATCATAATTCAATAAAAATTTAATTTAAATCATTATTCTGTTTCCATCTTCTTATTAAATTATAACGTTTAGCGTTTAATTAATTTTAAACTTTAATAGTTATATGTAACTAAGATTTCAAGACTGTGTCAATTCCGCTCGTGTTACAATTGACGCAGTCCGGAAAGATCAACTTATGCACCCAGTTTTTTCGTGTCAGATTGGCGCAGTCCGGTAAGATTGGCAAAAAGATTTGATTAAATTAATCAATTCTATTCTAGCGTTTTAAAGTTAGTCACATTTTTTTTGTTTAACTTTGTATACGTGAGTCAATCTCTACGAATCTTTTCTAAGTGCTTAAGTTGAAATTTAGTAAATTGTTTAATGTTTTGTTGCAAGTTTGTGTTTGTTAAGTGTTTTGAAGTTTTATTAAATTTTAAGAATTTTATAAAACAGTTTGTTTTAACAAATTATCATTTTAGTTTTGAGTCAGTGCTTTGTTTTGTTGAAAATTTAGTGATTTGTAGTAATTTTTAAATTTGTTAATAAATTTTTAAATTTTTTTTGAAAACTTGGTTCAATTTTATTTTCAAAAATGTATGGAAACAGAAAAATTAAATTAAAACAAGTGTATGTGCGAAACAAATAAGTAGAAATGTATCCGTACGTTCCGCCAACGTACCCGTCGCCACCTGGATACCCGCTAAGAGTACCTGGCTCTTGGTTTCCGGTGACATCGCCGTGGAGTACGATACCAGCATCGTATCCACCAGCGGCAATGCAATATGGCTTGCCACACCAGCCTTCGCTACCTGTGCCAATGCCGTATCACGTGCCACCTCAGCAGCTGACATCGCCGTGGAGTACGATTCCATCACCGTATCCACCGATGACCAGGCAGTATGGCGTGCCAATGTCATACTTCGTGCCACCCCAGCAACCGACATCTATGCCAGCTACCTGTATACAGCCGAACGTGTATGCACCACTTCCAAGTATGTTGCCTTCCGTTCTTCAGCCTGGTAGTCAGCCTTTGCAAGTTGCAAAAATTACTGCGGCTGAGTTTGAGTCATTGTTGCAAGCTGAAGAACGCGTGTTAGTGGACATTCCGCGTCCAAAGGAAGACAACAGCGATATCGTGGCTGTATCAGAGGTAGCTGATCATGAAGAAGAAAATAAGGAGGAGGTAAGTGCTTTAACTTGCGATGTAGTTTGTACCGAGGATGATAAAATGGGCAATGATGATAACATTTTGGATTCAACGTTTATAAAAGATGGCATGCTATTAGGAGAAAATAATCTTGACATGGGCATGGAACAAGTCCCCTGTAGCGTTATTGTTTCCAGTGTTGAGCTGAGTGTTCTATGTGTAGAACACTCAAGATTGGAGCGATCGTCAACTTGGAATAAGTTGAGATCGTTGAATTGGAGAGAATCCAATTCATTTTGTGCGCCCATGAGATCAAGATATTTTCTCAACAAGTATATTGATATCAGCAGCTTTAAGTCCATCGCAGCAAGTGTTTTGCCCATTGAAATCATCAGTAATGCATTACAAGTTAGGCACTACCTGAGGAAAACAAACCCCCACCATTTACAGCGACCGCATCTAGGCTTGAACATACGGTTCGGCCATCAGCTGATGTGCGGTCAGGGTCAACAACCCCAGCTGAAGGAAGAACCACCCCCTTGCCCTTAGTGATTTTTTTGTACAATCGTGCGTAGTGATGTTGGTGTAAAGTGTGGTGTACGCCCCTCGTTCCCTTGACATCCCTACAACCTGGACATGACCCAGCAACCATTGACAATCTGTGTTCTTAGGAATAATAGTGTTTAAGTGCATGTTAGTTAAGTTTAGTTTAATTCTGTAATATGTGTATTACAAATTCTTTGATTTAGTTGTGGTACGAATTTCAGATGTGGGAATTAGAGAATTCCATGTTTTGTTTCTGAATGTACCAGCTGCTTCATTATGTGTAATAATGTGTGTTTTTAATTTTGTGTTTGGCAAAATTGGAGTTATTAAATTGTAGAAAAGTATTGCTTTGTGTAGAATATGTTCCATGAGATTGGACTATTTTGTTTTGTGTTAGCAATTCTCATTTTTGTTGATTATTTTATTATTATGTTTATTATTGTGTTCATTTATGTTAATTCTAAAATAGAATTTTGTTCCTGTGTCCTTTAATGATTTAGCAATTCTATTTTGTCTATTATTTTGTGTCATGCTATTTTAACCAATGAATTAGAATAGTTTCATGGTGTACAACAGTAAATTAAGTGCTGTTATTAGTTTATTTGTACGTGAATATGTTTGTAATTCTCTTGATAACTTTGATTAATATTTGTAATATTTCAGATTTATCAAAAGTTACAAATCCGAATATTTGTTTAGTTTCAGTACTGCAGCATTTCAGGAATGATATAGTTCACCCAGTTACCGGTAAAATAAATATATCGAGGTTACCGATATATTTATGTTTTAACGTGGGGATAATGTAACAATATGAGCTATCTCATTGTTGTTATGTTGCGGTTAGACAAGATTGGTTTCGTGTAATTTGACACTCGTGACCACATGTGCCATTAAGGCTGAATGTGACATCTTTTGGTTTTCGAATATAGGGCATTAAATTATAAAAAGAGACAGTTATAGTTAATATTCTTAGAATTCCAACAAGATTTCATGTTCGCGTTATCTGCAGGGCCAGAGTGTCAGACTACATAACCAAAACACTTGAGACATCTGTTTCCACCCCGATGCGAGAGGGATGGATTCCAGATGTGGGTATCGTACCCAGGACAGCAAGTGTTTTGGTGGGAACCATCAGTCTCGTCCATCGACTCAAAGCGTGAAGATGTAGATCTTCACATCACGCGGTGTTCGCGTTTACTTTAATTTTAATCTAGATTCGTTAATTAAGTATTATAATTAATAAAACTTTAATTCAAATCATTATTCTGTTTCCATCGTCATATTAAATTATAACGTTTCGCGTTTAATTAATTTTAAACTTTAATAGTTATATGTTTAATAAAATTTTAAGACTGCGTTTTTCGGCTCGTTTTACAATTGACGCAGTCCGGTAAGATCAACTTATGCACCCATTTTGCTCGTGTTACAAAGGCCTTTTAGCAAGGCAGAAATGTATTAAAGTGAAATGTCCATAGTCACATCTTCACATGGCGACGTTTGTTTGGCAAGTGAACAAACACACTTCATAATATTTATTTCATGTTGTTACAGGCTCGGCGCGACTAATTTGATTAGGCTCTAATTGGCTAGCCAAGACGTAACTACTGTTTACCTTGAAACATACAAGATAACAAATCTACACTTCAAATACAATATTTATCATTTTACTTTTAATATTATTATAAATAATTATTGTTATTGTTATATTTTTATTTATAAACACAAAATTAAAATAATAACTTTGAAAACGTTATACAAATATTATTATTGTTATTATTATATTTTTATTTAGCATAAACAAAAGTAAAATAATAACGTTTCTAGAATTTAACAATTTATTTTTAAAACGTTAAACAAATATTTATCACATTAAACAATACCAGAATACCAGAATGCCAACAACAATGGGGTCAAACCGTCGGCTCGACTCTCGGGACTGAATGCCAAATTTAGCCAAGTTGCGTAAACTTGCAACAAATCAGAGAATACAAGTCAGTGGATCTGAGAATTCGGATTCGATTCCCACAGCCGACAACGCAAACAGCACGTTACCGAGATGTGCAAGAATTTTATTACTTTAAATAAAAACAAATAACTTAAATTTCTTTTAGTTTTTGACATTTATCTCTTTACTATTCTATACTATTTTATAATTTACGTACCAGACTTTAAAGATTTCCTTGTAACACGGTAGACTACATTGGAGGCAGGCATCTCCCCATGGAATATTTTTATATAGTATAAACAAAAGTAAAATAGTAACGTTTCTAGAATTTAGCAATTTACTTTTAAAACGTTAAACAAATATTTATCACGTCAAACAATAAATTAAATTAAAAGACACCAGATGTATGTCAAGGCTGTGTCTCAATGATATTGTAATCAAATTATTCATAATTTCTTTTCTCATTTTTTAGACTAATTAAAAGATAAATAAACGACATTTTTACTCATCTTTTGTTCCTGAACTGTGAAGCAACCGGTGGACAGCGTGGATAACTTGGGCATGGTGCTCGACTTCCGAAACTGAATGCCGAATTCAGCTAATTTGCGTAAACTGCAAAAAAGAATTTAAAATGAGCACATATCATCAAAAATATTAAACGATCATGAAAAGTAATTTTTAATATCCAAGTATAGTAAATAAACATTTCGGAAAATCAAAACAACCAAATAAAATTATATGTTTAAACCAATTGTGAATATCACTAATAAATTTCACTGAACATCCATTCATCAGATTCATCCAAGAGTCAGTCTTCCACAAACTTTTTCATCCCAACACACTATCATCGCTTCAATAATGTTAATATGGTTAAATATAGTTAAAAAGATAGAGAATACAAAATTCAAAACCAATTTAAATTATCTTTACTGGTTTAAAAGTTAAAACATGACAATTTTACAAATCAAAGAATTTTTTTCATAAATTGACTTTTTTTAAATGGCTAAGAACTTTTAAGGGTTGAATATATGGTCAAGTATAATTCAAGAGGTGGGGAGGTTTGGAACCCAGTTTACTGATTACAAAAATACAGCCGTTTAAAACATGTCAAGTTTGTAAATGTTGTTTCTAAAGTTATGGAAAAACTGTCATTCATATTTGCTATAAAATGAGCCATATTTACAAACAGAACTATAGGCAGCCCAAATTATCGCAATCTTCAAAAAGATACACACTATTTAAATATTGTAAAGAAAACTTTTAGAATTCATATATTAAATATTGGAACGATTATTTTGTTTAAAATATTTTAAATAAAAGTGATACAAATTTATCAATATCCAACTTTTACTTCAAATATTAATCATTCTGGAAGCCTTAACAATGATAAATATTGTTAATTACCCTTAATACTGACTGACAGTCTCACTAACCAACAACAATCTACTAGCGTTATCATTAAAATCAAATCTAGTTACTATTCACCATTATTATTATAAAATGACAATGAATTTATCTTATAAATATTAAACAAATAATAAATATATTATAAAGATAAATAATGTAAATATAATTATTATTGTTTTTAATAGACTTTCCCCAAATAATTAAAAATAATAATTTCTTACATTGAAAAAAAAATAGGTAACCGAAAATGTAAATCAGCAGATATTGATCATGAACTTTAAATAATTCGATTTATTTAGCAACGTGTAAGTCTTGTAGTAATAGAGATATTTTAAAAGTACAAAAAAACAAAATATAAATTAATCAAAAACCATCTCACCTGTTTTGAGCTTTCACTGTGCAAAATACAACCACTATTCGGCAAAGAGCTTCCTAAAACCTGGTGGGTCCTCAAGTGCTCTTTTTTCTCCTTGGTTTTGTCGGTGATTTGTGGTGATGGTAAACATTGTCTTTCATAATAATTGGTTTTAAAGTCGACAAATGTTGTTTTCATTCCCTGACATCTGTCTATGGTTCGTGCTTCATGCACAATACCTAAAATAAACATTGGCATATTAAATATTTATTTAAAAGATTAGAATAATAACTAAACTTATTTATTATACTATAATTTGATTAAATAATCTCAAGAAAATTGGAAATCTGAAGACAATAAGGAATTTCGCTTTTCCAAAGGCTATATCTTAAAAACTACCCAATCTTACGCAATTAACCACATCAAAAATACTCATAGAAGAATATTCAATCGCCAAACAAAATTATTTAAGCCAAGGGTTATTAGATAATTCAATTCAATTGCTTTTACAAAGATGTACGGAACATAGGTTTATATTGAAACAATTCACTCATCAGATTCATCAAAGAATCAATCTTTGACAAACATTTTCATAAAAATATAATTAAAAATAGTTCAAAAGATGGAGAATTTAAAATTTAAAACCAATTTAAATTATCTTTACTAGTTTAAAAGTTACAGCTTTTTAAAAAGGTAAAATTAAAGACAAAAATGCAGATATTTATTTGTTACTTGATTCACGTGTGTTGTCATTCATTTTACAATTTCATTTCGCATAGCAACCTAGAAATTTATTAAAAATCTTGTTCAAATATGATGTTAAAGCCGTTTATTTCTAATTTAATTGTTGAAATGTAATATTTATATGTTATTGCATCCTATACATGTATTACGTACAAAGCAATTTATGTAACAAAATGTTGATACATATTTAAGTATCAAAAACTATATTTCCAGGAGAAATTTGTATCAAAATCGTTAGAATAACATCTATACTTACGAAAGGCACTATATTTTATTAAAATTTATTGATATTTTTACTCAAAAATACTAATTTTCTAGCAGCAAAAGTAGCTATAACGCTCGACACTGAACTCACTGAACTAAACACGCAACGTGTGCGCCACTATGTAATTCTGCCGAGCAAACCAGTGCACATCAAAATGTCTTGGAGTGTATTTTATGTATAAAAATATATTATTTATTGAAAATGACATATTTTAATAACACTAATTCAAAAATTGTTTTTTTTAATTAAGTGTTTATGAATTTTATCAGTATTTAAAATATTTAAATACAAAAATAAGTATGTAAACATTCAATTTAAATGAAAACTAGTATTTTAAATATGATTAAATTTACATCATAGAAATAGGGAAACAATTTATTGTAATTTAATAAATAAAAATCAAAATAATAAATTTAATAGGGATGGATTTATCGGGATCTATTGCTAGGTATAAGTATGTCCATACCGCCTCATTTAAACTAACTTTTCACATTTTTGTTGATAGTTTATTGAAGTAAACGTAATTGTTTATAGCTGAGAATTAAATAGGGGTGGATTTATCGTAATCTATTGTTACGTATAAATGTGTCCATAACGCCTCATTTAACTGAAATTTCACTTTTTTGTTCATTACTTATTGAAGTACATGCAATTGTTTTTATGTGTACGAAATTTTACAGCTGAGAGTTTAATAAGGGTGAAATAAATTAAATCACAGATGTCATGCATATTGATAATGTCACTTCGCTGTGTTTCTGCAGTGTTCCTTTAAATCTATTGCTGGGTATAAACATCTCATATTTTTATATGGAACAATGTATCAATTTTCAGTTAATTGTAGTAAACATTATTGTTTATAAATATACTAAATTTCACATGATGAAGTTTAATAATTATGGAAATAATTAAACTATTGCTGGCTGTATTGCTGCGAAACTGTCACTGACAGTCAGCAATACATTTGAACGGTAGGACTATAGTTGAGGTAGATTAGTGTATTGCTGAGAAAAAGTATTGCTTAGTTCACATAGATAAGGATTCTAAACGATTTTTATTTTACATTTTTGTCTACCTTACATCACAACATAATATAAACCAGGCGATATTGTCGCCCACATTAATAAATAATCTACTAATACAATAATATACAAGAAAGAAACACTAAAGCAAAGTATAACAACCAACTTCACTCACAATACATGATTTCGAGAGGTAAGAAGGGAGGTATTTCTGACAGATGCCCGCCAATCATTTATTTCCGATCTTCTCCTCTTCTCTTATCTCTGTTCAGTAAGGTCATTTCTGCTCGCAACAACACTAAAATAAATTGTTAATAATTTAAAATACGTAACGTATCAATGAATTTGCCCGACTCTGATAGTGAAGATGAATTACCACCTGGTTGGGAAGAACGAGTCACGTCAGATGGAAGTGTATTTTACGCAAAGTAAAGAATTCACAAATATTTGAATTAAATTGTTATTAATATTAATTATTCTGCAGTCATTTGACAAAACAAACCCAATGGAATCACCCTCGAACAGGTAAAAAGAAAAAAGTTTCAGGAGAATTACCATTTGGCTGGGAAAAATGTACAGATGAAAAGACTGGCAAAATTTTATATGTTGATCACGAAAATCGTCGTACAACATATACAGATCCAAGACTTGCATTTGCTATTGAAGAAAAAGACCACCCCAATGATTTTAGGCAAAGATTTGATGCATCAAGTACAGCATTACAGGTTTTACATGGTCGGGATTTAAGCGGACAAGTAGCTATTATTACAGGGGCTAATACCGGTATTGGTTTTGAAACTGCTAAATCTTTGGCAAAACATGGATGCCATGTAATATTCGCTTGTAGAAATTTAACAGCAGCTGAAAATGCGATAGAAGAAATTAGAAAAGAAAAATTGAAAGCTGCTGATGAGTGTTGCGCAATGAAATTAGATTTGTCTTCACTTAGTGATGTATTATCTTTTGCTGAAGCTGTTAAAAAGAAATATAGAATTATAAATATATTGATTTTAAATGCTGCAGTGTTTGGTTTGCCGCACACAACAACTATAGATGGTTATGAGACTACATTCCAAGTTTGTCATTTAAGTCATTTTTATTTGACGCTGCTTTTGCAGCCTCTGTTCATTAAGAATTCTAGAATAGTTGTTGTTTCCTCAGAATCACACAGGTATAAAATTTTAAAAAGGAATGATCGTAGAAACATAAGTTATTCATTGTTTTATTTAGGTTTGGCAATTTGAGTACTGAAACTATTTCAAAAAGTGCTCTGTCTCCCGATAATTCAAGTAAATACTGGCATATGACTGCTTACAACAATGCCAAGCTTTGCAATGTGTTATTTGCACAAGAATTAGCAAAAAGATGGCAATTTATGGAAATATCTATATTCTCTCTTCATCCAGGCAATATGGTATCAACACAATTGAGTAGAAATTGGTGGTTATACCGATTAGTTTTTGCAATAGTTCGACCGTTCACCAAATCTTTAGTAAGAAACAGTATTTTTAGTAACGAATAACTAAAAATTTGTAACGTTTCAGCAACAAGCATCGAGTACAACTATTTTTTGCGCTACTGCTGTTGATCTAAATAATGCAACAGGGATTTATTTTAATAATTGCTGCAGATGCCCGCCAAGCAATGCTGCTTTAAGTCCAGAGTTGGCGCAAGAACTTTGGAGAATTAGCGAAGAAATGATACGTGATGCTTTAGGACCAGATGCTCCTGGTTTAACAACAGTCATCACAAATATGAATATAGGAAATTCATAATTTTATGTATTGGAGTAACTTTTTGTAAAATTTTCAAAACAAATTGAAATAATAATTTTATTACTGTGTAATTATGTACATTTCATTCAGTCTAGTTCCCAACAGCCTAATATAGGTGATACAAAATTTAAAAATCTGAGCATCTTCCTTTTCGTTCCCAGTCTCCGTATCGAGTGGGTTCAGGACCTCTGGGTCCTCCTACTTCCCCCGTATAAGGGTTGGTATTATCTGGCCATGCTGGGTATTCAAATTGCTTTGGATGCTGAATCGTCTTCTGGTCTAGTTTTGTTATTGGCGTTGTTTCGCGTCCTTCTGGTTTGTTGGTAGGAAATGGGACTTCCTGTAATTTCTTTTTAAACTCTGCCATTCGTGGGCTAATACCTTTGTCTTCTGAAGACGATGTGCGGGCTAAAAAATCTATAAAAAATTAAGGTTATGTAGTGTTATATATATATATATTTTTAAAATATTTTTTTCCTTACCTAACTGAGTTGGTTTTGGGGCACATATGGACGAATGTCGCATATGTCTCAACATATACATCATTATACTCATTTTTGAGCTATCACTTACAATATTTCATTGACTTTTTGAAGATGAGAACAAATGAATAAAACTGTTTTCATTCACACAATCTGTTTATTTGATTGGAAATGACATATTTGTCTACAAGATGTCAAAAGGTTACTGATTGTTGCGATACCGACTTATGGAACTTGTAAGGCGGAAGTTTATTGTAGAAATAATACGTTTTAATTAGCACTGTTTTTTAACTGTAATTCGTAATTATCATGATTAACATCATATCAAGTGTTTATATGATTCGAAAATTTAAAAATAATAAGAAATAAATATGACAAATTTAAATGTTCAAAAGAAGTGGTATGTGAAAGTACCAACATACGAAATTAATTTTAAATATTTTTTGGTGACCTTGAAATAAAAATTAGTAAGTGACAGTTGATCTAAAAATAAACCATGTTTAACAGAAAAAGAGAAGAACGTCCTAAAAGAAACCACTCTGGAAGAAATTTAGCACAGGTATTACTTTTCAGAAATACCAGAAATTCGTAATATTAATTCTCATAATTTTTATAGTATGGATTATTTGATGTGCCTACTGATTTGTCATTCGATGGAGAAGCTGATGGAATGGATGATGATAGCGATCTGGAAGCAGAATTATTAGCCTTAACATCTGATTCAAAACCTAATGTAAAGCCAAAACCAAAGAAAAAACCTGTACCACAAGCAGAACTAGATGCAATGGTTGCTAGCAGTATGAAAGACATTGGTTCCGATGAGGAATTGTCAGGTGATGATGAAGATCCAGATTTATTAAATGAATTAAAAGACTTAGCAATAAGTGATCTGAATGAGGAGCCAGTACCTGAGTCTGAATCCGAGCCAGCAGCACGTCAAGCTGTGGATATTCGTACCGTGCTAGAAGAGAGATTAAAAATGTATATTACAGCTGAAGAAAATGCTAAGAAGAGCGGTGAAACCAGTCGAGCACGACGTTTCAATCGTGGGGTTAAAACTCTCAAGGATTTGATTAAACAAGCGAACGCTGGCAAGCCAGTAGCCGATGAAGACATTCCCCCTGAAGTTAGTATAAATGCTGCAAATAAACCCGCTCCACCTCCTGGTTTACCTCCAGAAGAACCTTTATCTAATCCAGATTCAGAGCTTACATCTGATTCAGTTGCGGAATCTATTCCTAATAAGCCTCCGGTCAATCAAGAACTATTAACTATGTTAACACAAAGAAGAGATGAGTATAAAATTGCAGCCGTTCAAACAAAAAGGACAGGTGATATTCCAACAGCAGTATATTTTATGAAAATAGCCAAACAATTCGACGCTGTTATTAAAGCAGTTGAAAATGGTGAACCGGTTGATTTGAGTCAAATGCCTGGACCACCCGGTAAACCTACAGAAGCTGCATCAACACCTGCTGCGCCAGAAAAGGAAGAAAGTGAAACTCAAGCAAATGAAGAGAATCCTGCTGAAGAAGAGGAGCCAGAAGTGGAATTGATAACAGCAGGCAGTATCGGGGAAGCTTTGGAGCAAAGACTGCAAGTTTATAAAAGTCAAGAGGAAAGTGCAAAAATTGAAGGTAAGATGACGTCATTGTTATTAGCAGAATGACAATTAAATAATCTGTTTACTTGTAGGAAATTCCAGTAAAGCTCGAAGATTTGGTCGAATAGTAAAACAATACGAACAAGCAATAAAACAGCACAAAGCAGGTAAAGCAATTCCTGTAGATGAGCTTCCAACTCCTCCAGGATATGCTCTAATTCCTGTAAACCCGCCTCCAGCAGCGGTGCCAGGTCCATCTCCTGCAAAGCCTGGTCCTATTGCACCAAATTCGTCTCCTGTACGACCTGCTCCATCTTCAGCAACTGCTGATTCAGCACCAACACCTCCACCACGAGGTCTCCCTCGGCAGAGTTCCACTCGCAAAATGGGAAATCAAGTTTCCAACACGCACCTTGAAAAACAAGTGGCTTTATTGATGGCCAGACAAAAAGAGTTTAAAGACGCTGCATTACAAGCGAAAAAAAAGGGTGAAATTTCTCAAGCCAAAGAATTGTTAAAAACTGCAAAAGGTTTCGATAAAGTTATCGACGCGGCAAGAGGTGGTTTTCCAATCGATATGGAATCGTTACCAATTCCAGCATCTGCCAGATCTATTCTGAACGAAAGGTTGGATACAATTTTTTAGTTTTATTGGACTGGAAGAAAATGGTTTATTTTTTACAGTTTTGAAGTCGTTTTGGCTGAAGAATGTAAAGAAGACGATACAGGAACATTGGAAATGCTTGCAAAACTAGAAGAACAATTAACGAAACAGATGAAAATGTGTTTAAGCACTCGAGATCATCATAAAGCTCTTGGAGATGTTACTGGAGTTAACAGATTTGAAAATCTAGCTCTTACAGTTACTCGTGATTTAGATATTGTTCGTTTAGCGCACAGAACTTGCGATTCCGTACCAAAATTCCATTATGAAAATAAAACTTTTTCAATTGTTAAGTGTTGCACAGATCTGAATGATAATGATGTTGAATTAGCAATTGTCAGGGGGATTAATTACAATTGTCCAAATCCAAAAGATGTTGATACTTATGTAACAATTGAATTCCCTTATCCGCAGGTACATAAAATCTAAAATTGTAAAATGTAGTAGTAGTTTCTTCATTTTAATTGATATTTAATAGGAAGAGCCGTATAAAGAGAGAACATCAGTAATAAAAGACACAAACAATCCAGAATATAATGCAACTTATACTATACCAATTCAACGAAGTTCTAGGGCTTGTTTAAGGGTATTTAAAAGACAGACAGTTAAATTAGGAGTTTACTCTCGAGGGTAAGTACTTGAATGTTGTCCACAAATTTACAATTTGCATGAAAATTGTTTTAATTTTCCGCCTCATCTAATTTAGTTTTCTCATTATATTAATTGTTAAATCATTAGCATTTCGTCTATTGGTGGCAGCTTTTCTTGTGTACAAAATATTTGACTTTATTGGTAACTATGTTAATCGGTTAATTATTGATGAATGCAGAAACCTTTAATGTCATTTATTTTGTTAATCTAGTTGCTGTATTAGCGACTGGGCTTGTTGTTTCAGCGGATTTTTCAGAAGCGATACATTGATAGGAACTGCAGTTATTAAGTTGCAACCGTTAGAAACTCAGTGTGAATTGCACGATTCATTCGATGTAAGTTTTCTTTATTGTTTTGTTGTATTTATTTTGACCGGGGCAATATTTTGTTTCAGTTAATGGACGGACGAAAGAAAGTAGGGGGAAAATTAGAAGTTAAAATTCGAGTACGTCATCCCATGGTTGGTACACAAGTAGAACAACTAAAAGAAAAATGGCTTGTATTAAATCACTAAATATTTGTCTGTACCGTGATATTGTTATAATTATTACATTATTGTGCCTCTAGTTTGTGTATTGCAACTTATGTATAAATATATTATAATACTAGGGAAAAAGTATAAATACTACAGGTTTATTGTTTAAACGCGGCCTTATATTTTACTGACAGCTTTGAAAGTTGTACTCGAAATATCAGTTCATTTGTTCTAGTATTGAAAATAGTTATTTTTATATCTTTGATAACATTTTTATTTAACTGTTATTGTATATGAATAAATTATTTATTGTAATTTTATCACATGTATCAAAATTTGCTTATATTTGCTAGTCAAATAAACTTACATGCTTAAATGATATTTGAAATATTTTATGTTGCCATTACATAAAATCCCGTAACTTTACAAACTAATAAATTTTCCCATTTTTAGAAGTGTCTTGGTGCTTTTTGGAGAAAATATAAGGTTTATCTTTACCGTTAAATCAAATGAAATTCCTAACAAATCAAAACACTATGATACATTAAAATCTAGGTTAACAAATATTTACAAAACTCATTTTATTAAAATTAAAAGTGCGTATACTACTTAATTTATGTAATTATTACAGAAAATTTTAAACAAATATTAATATTAAAGTTTGCAAAATTATTTTCAACATTTGGCATATATTTTTGACTATCAAATATTCCTAAAACGTAAAAATATATTATTTTAAAGAGCTTTAAATAAAAGGAATTTAAATTTTCTGTCACTGTTATTAGGTAAAAAGGAAAGTTGTTAAAAATACAAGGGAAATGGATCTTAATTTCTTAAATAACGTTTTATTCCAATAAATAAATGTCATAGGTCCAAATTTGTAATTATATATTGAAGGTAAACTGATGTAATTTAAAGTTCTATTACATTATATCAAATTTTATAAAAAATATTTAATAACATCATTCGATATTAAACATTTCAAAAACAAGTTTCAATTTTATGCGTAATTTTCTATTATATTTTTTTAAAAAAGTAGTAAGATTAGTTTGTACGTCATATGCCACAACAAAAATAATTTAAATAACTTTAGTTTTTTGTGTATTGTCGTCATCAATTGATTACGAAATGCACACACCTCCAATATGGATTTATTTACATTGAAGTTCTTATTTGTTTTTGGTTTATTAATATGCCAATCATGACTGCCTTGAATAAGGTAGGTCGTTTGTTTCTTATATCATATGTGATAGGTTGACACCTCAAGTTTATTTTTATTTAATAAAGGTCATTTTATAATTACATGTTTAGAATAAGTAAGCGAAGAATTTTACTATGTTAGATGAAAATGTAAATTATTTAATATACGCCGTAACTTAGACCGTACGCAATATATTTATGCAAAACGGGTCAAAATGAAAAGGAAATATTTATTTTGCCATTTATTAGATTTATCAGTTCTAGCCATTTATTTTTATTTATATTAGATAAATATAAATTATGTATTGTTAGATATAAATAGAAATTTATTATTCATAATTAAGTTATTTATATTTATTTTAATTGGAATGTTTGTTTTATTTTTGTATCAGATACATTTATTACTAATATAATATACTCATTTAGTGCCGCAGTCATTAATTTTACATAAAAAGTATTTGTATGAATTGATTGTAAACGGTTTTAATATAAATAGTAATAATAAATTAATAAAATACACATGAAAAGATAATAAAAATTATCTTTAAATGGTAATTAAAACATCTGAACTAAAATAACTATTAATATATTTTCATGAGGTCAAAACGTGATAGATAAAATAATCGATAATATATACCTAATATTTCTCACGTCTGTATCGCAAATTCAATAAAAATTCTATTGATAGACAATAAAAATATTGACATCTATAAGAAGGCTTGGTATGATGACGTCACGGTTTACCTTATTACAATCAATTGTTTCACATGGCTACTGTGATACAGAATAGGAAATCGGAGGTACAAATAAATACGATCATGTGAAGCAGACGTGACCATTTTAAACTTTATTCAAGTTTTTCCGATACTATCTTGTAATTCATTTCTTTGTTATCCATGTACAGCGCAGTTATTTTATTTATGATAATTAGTTGGTATGAGTAAGAATGTCATTTACTGAATGGGTACCGTGTGTCATTTATCACGTAGCTATTGATTTGCATTTATACAAGTATATTTTTGTTGATCCGATGTTTTTTCGTTTTGTATAAAATTTCTAGAATTTTTAAAATATCATGCCAATACAAGTATGTATATTTTTACTGTCAAATGTTTCTAATTATTTTGGACAAAAATGTTTAAAATATTTTAGAAGGGAAGATAGACGAAGACAAAAAATATTCACCATCTATTCAAAATACTATATAACTGATTTTAAGTTTGATAAATTTAATTGAATGGAATGGAATTTTTATAAAAGTACAAAAGTTAATCATGTTTTTTTTATGGAAGCAATATTTAAGTGTTTATGTCTGCATTTTTTACGCTATTATTTCAACTATTTGTATTAGAATTGTGGCTAAATAGTTTGCAAATTGTATTCCAGTAATATAAATTTAAACCAGGCTTGAATCAACAAAATAAGCGAGAACTACCATAAAATTATGTTTGATCTGTTTAAACAAATATATGGGATTTCATGTGAAGCGAACAGGGAAAACAAGGTTCAAGTTTCCGATTTCAGTTATATTTAAGTATGTTCATATTCTCGACTCAGATACAACATATTTTTTTATTGGCAAGCCTGTTTCACAAAATATCGGTCTTTGAAGATTTGAGTGACCGTGATGCATGTACTTCTTCGAATGCCATTATTCAGTGTTAAGAAGGTATGGCAAAATAAATTAACCACTCGATTTTATACTTTATTTAATGACCTTTTTAACCCCTTAACTGGATTTCAAAAATAAATAAAAAATCACTAAAAAAAAACAAATGAAAAATTTGATTTTCGTTTTTTACAAAGTTCGCATATTTTAATTTTTTTTAATTTCTTTTAAAGAAAGTTTATATTGAGTTTATACTCCATGCCAATTTTTATAATGGGCCGCGCAGTCGTTTAGGAGTTATATGTATTTAAATAGCGAAGCGCGGCGGCAGCCCCGGTCTCGCGTCTAGTATGCGCGACGTTATATTGTTTGTTTGAATGAATGTTTATGTAAGTCGCGCTTGAACCTTGTTTTCCCTGCCCGCTTCACGTGAAATGCCCCATACGTAAATTAATAAGTTGTATGACATAAAATTTTTAACTTGAATACAAATTCATGTTTGAAAATATTCTGTAGAATTTAACAATTAAACTAAAAATAAAATAAAAATATTAAACCTAGTCACATGTTTATCATTGTTCACAAAAACAAACCAAAAAAACAGGAATTTAAACAAGTAAAATAGTTATTTACATTGCAAGACCGTTATACGGAAATTTACAGGCGAGCATAGAAAGGTAACGGGCGAGCGTTAGCGAGCCTGTTATCTGTGTGAGCCTGTAAATTTCAGTTAACGGTCGAGCATTGTACAATGTTTTATGTACATTTGAATCGCAATATATGTATATTTAATAAAATTAATTGCAATAGTATAAAGCAATAACTAAAATGTTTAATCAAGGTAGACTTTGAAAATCTGACAGATTTTGTTTAATAAAAAAATATTTAAGTGTCAAACGTTTAAAATTAGATATGTTGTCATGATAACCAATGTCAACAGCCCGTTATAAATTTTACACGGGCTAGCACGTTATAAGTCTCGTAACCCCTAGAGACAGAGTTAAGTAAACAGTTCATTACGATTCAAATGTACGTAAAAGTATTTATAATCTGAACAAATTCCGATTAACCAACATAACTTTCAATTACCTATATAAACTTGCACTTCAATATTTTAAAATTATTATTAGGTATTAAACAAAACACTTCCGATTTATCATGGCTGCGATCTTCCATCTCGTCATGACTGTCAATCTGTGCAGTTAACCAAATTTGTGCTGTCCCATTTGATGAAAAATGAGGTATTTGTGGAGTGTCTGGAATATATTGATGTATAGTGAGTGTGAAATTGAGAAGAATGGTGTTATAAGAGTAGATTTAAGCCAGTTAAGACGGTTTGGGCATGTGGAACGTACGAGTATGTCGAATGAAAGATTGTTAAAGTTAAAGATTGCGTGGATGACCCAGGAATAAATGAATGCATATGATTGAAGGTTTATTACGTGAACGAACGATGTAAGAAAACAATAATTAAAGTGGGTGAAGCAAAAATGATGTGTTACAATTTACAATAGAATAATGTCTGAATATTGATCAAAAACTGTTTTATATGAAAATTTTGGGGTAAATTTATAAAAAAAGATATTTTTTGCATTTTAAGTCAATTTCAGACTGTCTTCTCGAAATTTCTATCTTGTACGGATATTGTAATGAGAATTCAGCACACGTCACTGTCAACCAATAGGATCACGAATTTGTTTGAAAATGAACCAATGAAATGTACATTTCGTCGGAAATTCATCACTAGTGAAATTGATATCGGAAATACCACTGTTAATAATATCCTTGGTTACGAATAAAATAAATGATATTTTCAATATTTTCATAAACGTCAATTTTGAATATTAAATGTACACTGAAAAAATGTAGAATTTTCATCACTGTAATACCTAATTAATAATGTGCAAATAAATACCTAACTATTCTTGTTAATTAACTCTTGTTTGATAAATTCTCAAGCCGAATACAAGTCGTAGTATGAAAATTGACAGATAATATTTTGACATTCGTTGTTACGGAAATAGGAAACACAACTCATAATTTATGTCAAAATATTTTCAGCAATTTTCATACTACTTGTTATATTATATATGAAAATTTACATACATATGTGTTTTAACCCGTTGAATTCATTTTAACCTCTGCCTGCGTTTTCGTTTTATGACTCTATTTCCAATCTTGATCTTGATTTAGAAAATTATTTTAGTTATCATTACTAGTAACAGAAATACATAAAAATAAAATTCAAAACATTGATTTATTCATATATATATACATATATATATTTCATATACATTTATGACAAGTAATACATCGTTGAAAAGAGAAAATTTTTCTATTTCTTATAATAAAAAAGTTAAGGGTGGGTTCGTCTTCGCAGACTCACCCTGTATATATACTAGCGGTAAGTAAAATATTTATGTATTTAGAAAAATAACAAAGGTATGAGTAATATATTTTATGTAAAAAAACAACATGTATGTGTCATCAGTAGTTTTATTTTTGCAATAAAAATCAATATCTACAAGAATGTTGTCATAAATTGTATATTATTAAGGATATCGTAGTTTATATTTTAAACGACTGACACTACGTCAAATTCTGTGTGTCATTGAAAAAACGTTTTTGAAATAATATTACCTATACACAATGCGCAAAATGTCATAGCACTCTTGATGTGGGTGAGTCCAACGACGTAGAGGCCATGGCCTACTAAAAGAACACGCCTCTGAATTGAATGAATAAATTGATCTAATTAAATTCTAACTTAATTCAACGCTATGACTGAAAAATTTCCTACACTGAATTATATTCTAGACTAGACTACCTTGTTTGTTTAGAAATATTCCATAAATCTTTTGTTTTTTACGTATTACAAATGTTTCTACGTTCTAGAAGTCACGTTTCTAGTTGATAATGAGTTTGTTTACTGATTAGATTAATATTTTTATGATTTTTCTCAAAAAATCTTGTTTAATTTTCCTTGTGATTTCGGAAATAATTCTTGATAGTAATCGAGAAAAAAAAAATGATTGGCTTGATTCCAGGGAAATACATGATTTTGTTTCTATTAGCTACAGAGTTTGTTATTTTCCGTTTTCTTGGTGATGAGCTGAAAATAGGACAAGGTTAAGCCAAGCCTACAATTTTTTGTTTGACTTGAAATTAGTGTTTTATCTTTAGAAACAAGCCCTCATGTTGTTGTTTTCAATATAAACACTGTTCAACGGAAAATATAGAAATAGATATCACTGGATTATAAAAACAATTCGTAAACAATATATGAAAATAATATTTTGCAATTATGTTTTGTCTACTGATGAAAGAAGAAATAAATACTTAAATAAGATTTTTTATTTTGTGGTACATGTGTCATACTTCTCGTTGTACTCATTTCTTTGTTTACCATTTTGTTTTAGAATGTCGATGAACTCTTTAATTTTATTTATAGAAGACGAAATTGCATTATTTCATTTCCTTTTCATCTTTCTAAAGTGTGAGTCGTATTTTGTAACCGATTCGTTATTTTTAACGAACATATAAAAATTTTAACCAATACAAATATAGGATGATTGAAAAATGGTTAATTTCTTTATTATCAGTTTGAATTATAAATTTAGGGGCGAATTTAAATGCCATTTGTCCTGAATTCTACTTCCGGTTTCGTCGGAAATAATGTAATTGTTAATTTTTTAAATGGAATCTTGTTATATTTTCTGATAGTATTTCAAATTAGCTTTAAAGTATTGTATTTTCATTAAAACTGGACATGAAAATGTTTTTCTTGTTAAAAGCTTGTGGTTTCATTAAATTAGAACAGACTGTATTGTATTTGATGTTAAAATCTTTTAAAAGAAATGTATTTATATGAATGTGTTGTCATGTCTTTAAAAATGGCACAATAGGACGAAAATAATTATTTGTGTAAAAATTAAATAAAATAAATATTAACCTTTTTTCTTGACTTTGTCAAAATGTAAAATTTTCTTTCCTCATTTGAGAGAAGAGAGCGATACTTTTCATTCTTAAGAAAGAATAAATAGTATATTGTTTAACGAACGTATTATGGAAATTATTACAAAGGCCATAACACGCGAGTTAAATATTTATCTTTTTCCACGACCATTTAACAGAAACTTGCACTTTTAGGTTGTAGTTTGAGAAAAATAATAAAGTTTAGAGGTTAAACGTCAAACTTGTGTAGTTTCTAGGCAACAATAATCAGTGTGCTAAAAAATAATAGATGATTATTCATCAATTTCTTATCATTATCCTGCACGTTTAAATAATTAACTATCGTATCTATTTAGAAACGTACATAAACAAATAAATACAAAATAAATATATCATCACGCCTTTTACCAATTACTGGGTGTGGCACTCTGTATAAAGATAATATTAATGTGTACATATAATGGCCATGGAAAAAGTAAATTTTCCTTGTCTAAAGAAGGAAAGTGATATCCATGGCAACTGGAAAACAACTGTATGATTTGACATTAGTGACATCTGTCAAGACAATAATAAAACTTGAAATTTTTTTCTGATTGAGTAGTGAAAAATGACTTTCTTCCCTTAGAGCACCTAAATCCTTCGGGAAGAAATGTCTTATTATATCCTATTCTCGGTATACAATAGTTATTTGTGTATTAAGAGCGTAAAGTGATTCTTTGTTACTCGAGCACGGTAAGAGGAACAAAGACACTTTACGCTCGTGATACACAGATAATTTTTTCTACGATTGCATCTTAAAATTATTCATACGTTCTGAAAATAAAATCATTCTGTCAACTGTCAATATGACAAGTTTCTGTTTTGTTTGTATCCCTGGTAACTATTGAAATATGCGCTCATTTAATATCTTTTTCGCGCGTTGCCAATGGAAACGCACACATTTAACGTCTTTTTCGCGCGTTACCATTGGAGACGCGCAAAAAACGTCAACTTTACGATGACAAATAAGAGCGTAATTGTCAACTTTTCATAGCAATCGTAGATAAAAGTATATTATTTACAATATAGGAGAAGAATAACTGTAATCCTTTACAGCAAAAGCAATTTAAAATGAAAAATCTTATCAAAACCAAATTGACTGATTCACATCCTAGTACTAATTTCAAATTATAGCGTCCATCAATTGTTTCACAACTTAAAATCATCACGGAAACAAACAGTGGCAATTCAGCGTAAAGCCACATCAAAGATAACCATTCCAATTGTACACGGTTCAGTCGCGTGACAGGCACGTTTTCGCGCGTGCGACGCTCGCCGTCCCGCGATCATAGGTGGCTCCCAACCGCGTGAACATTTGCAGTATGAAAACAACCGAATAACTAACGCCCAGTTAAGTTGATAGGCGTTTGTTTTATTTGCTTACCCGGCGACAACTGCGGTTATGCTGTATGTAGAGGAATCAGTTAGAAACTAAACAATGATATTATTTTTGGGGATTGTTGTCAAGCGGAATACTTGCAATGTTTGTGGTTGAGGTGTGAAGGATGTAAAAATAGAAGACAGAGACGGAGATGATACATTTTGTTTTTCTTAAATTCATTTTTCTTATGCCAAAGACTTGAAGGTAACTTTGTTAAAGATTGAGCAAGAATAGTGTTTCAATAATACAATTTGTTAGTTTGGACTTTTTATTAAACAATAAATATATTTTTTTTATTTGTTATTTTAAATTTGCGCGACGCCTTTAGTTCCTAAGAAGAAAAATAATTATATCAATTTTACCACAAATATATGGTATTGTTCTGCAGAATTTTATATAATAAATAAAGTGTTTAACTTTTATAGTTTTAGCACCCCTAAATGTAAAAATATATAACTATTTATTTATTTATGTTACACTGTACAATAGGAATTTAATCTCAATTACAGTACAAGGTCCAGACTCATCGATCCGCAATGTTGTAATTGATATATTTTTAGCTTGAGTGGGATTCGAACTCGACATCTCCGAATTCGAATTTCAGAACGTTACCTACACTATCGTTCTGCTATAGTTTCTAGTTTTCTTCTTGTAGCTTAAAAAATAATATTTAACAATTAACATTACTTCTTAAGGCTATTTCAACCAATATAAAATAGTTATTTGTTGCCGACTCTAACATATTAATCGAAAATAGTATCTTCAAAATTTAACATCTACTTTAACATTTGTTGTTAGCTGTAGCTTTCATTTTTTTGCTACTTTGTAAGGTCTGCTAAGAATTGTACTTTTTCGCTGTCAAATCTTTTAAAATTATTATTAGAAGTATGTGCTTCAAGTAAAAGATATGAAAAACTTTTTGTTTAACCTCTTTTTCAATGAAATATATTATCTTTGTTATTTGATAGATATCTTTCCATTCTCTCAACTGACAAATTGTATTCCACATTAAAGTTACCCCTGAGGCTTCCCCATCACTAACAACTTTGACGGCAGGTAGCTACACTTCATGCGTTAAATATAGTACTTAATGAGATCTGTTATGGCAGAGTACCACGCCAAAGTAATGGGAAAAAGCGTGATGATATGTATATTTCTTTTTAAGTGCTATTTAGTTAAGGGTAAGGTTGGTAAAAAATAGAGGTACTTTTAAGAGGAAAATCACATTTTATATTTCTTTGATCAATCAAGAATAATAATAATAAAAAAAACATATAACATATACACACATAAAAATACTCCACTATAATCTAACTGGATGAAAAATAAATACAATAATTGATTAAAAATACATCACAGACTTGAGGGGGGGGGAAGGGAAGTGCGCGTTTAGGAGGTGTATTTATTTGATGGCCTCCTAGTATTTATTACAAATGAATATCTATATGATTGCAGTCACTTGAATGGAATGTCCAACGGCGTTAATTGCGATAAATGAGCAACAGTCTTAAGATTAACTCCACATTTGTTCATCAGGACGGTTATACTTTCATTTCATCTTCGTTGTTACGCAGAAACTGGCGCTGGTTGTAACGGTCGAAGAACAGCTTGTACCAAGCCAACTCTTTGTGTAGTTGGCAACACTGGAACAGTAGCGACACCTCTTTCCTTTGCGTGTCTCTTAACATGTTTCGCCAGATGGTCAGACCTCATAAATTTCCTCTCACAGACTTGACAAACAAACTTTTTTTCCCCCGTATGGGTTCTTTTATGTCGGGACAACTCATCAGAACGGGAAAATCTTCTTCCGCATCTCTCCCACTGACATACAAACGGTCTTTCGCCTGTATGAGTGCGGGAGTGAGCTTTCAAGTGAGACGATTTGAAATAGTTCTTGCCGCAACCAGGATGTTGGCATTCGTATACTCTTCTTCTTTCTGGCGTGGCGTTGATGGTACAAGGTTGGGCAACATAAACATAATGAAGAGTTGCTCTGCCATCAGGGGTGACCAACAAAGCTTGTGCAGGAGATTTTGCAACTGGTTTAGGTGCAATAATAGGAAGAACATTATTCGTAGGTTTACCAAGTAGTTTTGGGATGAAGGTAGAAGCCGGACTGACAGGTTTCGGAACCTCTTTGCGACAACCCATCTTGAATTTCAAACTTCTTAGTATATTCTCTTCTGGATGTGTTTTTGTTAGAAAAGGTTCAGGAGAAATTGTGCCATCTTTATTAGCTTTCATGATCACTGACACAGCTCTAGGTTGAACAGGTTCTGGAGGAGGTGTTAATATTCTCTCTGGAGGAGGTGTAGCAAGTAAAAGTCTCGCGAGCTCTCCTTCATAGCGACAGACCCTCTTGCGAAGTGGTAGATCATTCTCCTCGCCTTCAGAGTCAGAGGGGTGTGGGGTGATGATCCCCAGGTGTGTAGGAGACGGCGATGGTGACTTGCGCTTGCCGAACGAGTGGAACACGGCTGCAGAGCTAGGTATATGCTCATGGTACACCTGCAAACAGAGCGCACGGTTAGATCACGTGAACGTCAGCTACTCGCTGCGTGATATTTGTTCGCACTCTCTCGCACGCATGGTACAAGATATGCGCCCAACGAAATGTTTACATGAGGTTGTCTCTCTCTACCAGTGATCGAACAGTAAAGGATTTCAACATAGTTATCGCGGGGATTAATCACTGATATTGTTGTCCCTTTTATACAAATATTGATAATACTAAATGTAAATAAATATACGAAAAAGTTGATATTAACTTTGTCAATATACGCAAAAAACTAACATTGATTAGAAATTGAAATATTTCATTTACTCAATCGGAGAATAATTTTAAATTTACGAAATAAATTGTTAAATTTTAATATAAAAATTAAAGGGCAGCGAGAATGTTAAAATTTTAAAATATTTCATCATGGAAACAAATATACCTATGTTAAAAACAAAAGAAATCACACTTACGTTTTGTGTCATCAAGGGAGGCGTAGAGGGTGGCGAAAGTAAAGCAGCAATCTCCATGTTGTCAATACAATCAATCACTTAACAAAATAGTTTATAAACACCAACAAATTTCTTTGAGAACACGAGTCAAATGTCGTCCAAATTCTCGGGCTTCGAGTACAATAATGAAACTCCCGCGATTGCAGTTGTTTTGATCCAGAGTGCCGTGGAGCAGCCAACCAATGAGAACCGGGGGCTCGACTGCAGAAGCCAATAGAAAGCGGGGTAAACATGCGGTGGCCGCGTGATCACATGCATGGCGTTCACGTGATCATGAAGTGATTCCGCCGGGCCAGATCGTGACGGTGACGTCACGAGGGCGTGCTGCTGCACTCTCTGACACACACACAGACAGGTAGACGTTTGTACGTCACTCTGGGTGCTCCGCAGGACTACAGCACCGTAGCAGGAACATTTCCTTCAGAACGACTAGAGTTATCAGCTGTTAAACAGTTGAATCTTCACTTATTTTACAATAAGAAAATAGAGTGATGCTAACAATAACTCAGAATGCCTGAAATGCCGCAATAACAACTAACAACTAATTGTAACACTGACAAAGAAACTAACATATGAAAAATAAAATTTTTTTCGGCCATTTCTACGTCACAGTGTCGTTACATATCGTTTCTTCTAACTTTGACTAACTTTTTCTTGTAAACTATAAATAATTCATTGATTTATTATAATATAAGTTTTATAATTTCTTGTCCTACAGAAAAAATCAACATTTGGTCAAAGACTTACATAACAATTTTAAATAATAATGTAGCACAAAAACGTTGCAAATAAAAGGGATTAAATAATCTCTTTTATGAATATTTTTCCCGCGACGGCAAACTTTCCATATTGATTGTACCGACATGTTTTCGAAAGTAGCTAATTATTGCGTTATAAATAAACAAGTAGTAAAATTTGCATGATAAATTTTCGATTACGGTTCTGTGACTTTGTGTATCACCCACTGTAGGCGTGAGCGCGTGCGTCATTGGAATATTGATCCAACACGCTGAGTATATGAACATCTTATGATCTCATGCACATGTATCGCTATTTCACTTCTGCACATATGATTGTAAATGCTAGTGGTCCTTTTTGCAGTGGGTGTGTGAATAAGCGACTATCCCGCAAGTTACGCGACTCCCAATGGTTCTTTGTTTCAAATTCACGCATTTATTAGCTTACATACCTTTTCTTTTTTTCTATGGTGTCTAGCTCTATTTGCTTTCATTAGTTTTATAAATATGTATTTTTATTTTTTTGTTCGATGATTAATTGTTGTTATTTGTTTATGTATTTGCACCGTTGATTACGATTTTATTAATCTTAAATTAGAATTACCGAAACAAATTTTATTTTTTTAAAGTTTTATTTTGAAAAGTGGAATATAAAAGTAACCACCCTTTCTTAATTAATTATTCTAATTATATCCAATTTTGTGGTTTTTGGTTTCTTTATTCATATTTTTTAAAGTGTCATCATTTTCTGTATAATTAATTATAAGTAATGAAAAGCAATTTTATTCTTAATTTGTTTCCAATATTAATTTGCGGTTTAAACGTTAGGCAATTCCTGCTAAATATAATAACGAACTTTCAAGCTAAGTATCGCAATAAACTAAAATTAAACTGGGTTAAACTTTGAACTTAGACTAAGTAATATAGATCAAATTTATGATTATATGTATTTTAGGATGTATATCTTGAATGACATATAAACGTACAAAATTAGCAAATAAAAATGGCAATAATGCCAAAAGCACGTGATTTATTTCTGACACTTGCGAGACATTTTTCAACCTTAAACAAATTTAAATAATAATAATTATTATCTCTTCTTATAAAGATAAGATAAGTTTGTAAATCTGTTTGACATTGAAATGAATTAGAAATAGAAAGTCCATGTTGTGTTGATGTACTTTGAAAAAAAAAGACTTCTTATCAATAATTATTTCACTACCTACTTTAACTTCATGTTTGATTCATAATTAAGGGCGCAGGAACCGCTGTGTTTATTTATTTATTTATTTATGTTACTCTGTACAACAGGAACTTAATCCCAATTACAGTACAGGGTCCGCACTCACCGAGCCGCAGTGTGGTAGTGTATATAATTTTTAGCTTGAATGAGATTCGAACTCGGGATCTCCGGATTCGAATTCCATATTGCTATCCACACCACGATACTATATACTAACCAACCGCTCTCTACTTCTCTATATCTCATTTTTTATTTAACCTTAAATACATACATTTAAAAGATTATTATTTAATTGGGGCACTATTTTATAAGCCTCCAAGGAAATGTTTGATTCAGGGTCCACAAATTGTTAGATACGCCACTATTCATAACAAATAAACACGTGAAGCAATAATGGTAATGAAGTCTTTATATAAATATCGCCAATTGTTTCTACACGTTATTTTATTGCAAATTTGTATTTAAATTACCGGCTGTCTCGCATGCCAGACACAAATTGCGTTATTTTTGCGACCCTTGCACCGACATTATTGCTGGAATATTTATAATTTCTTTTTAGTTTTCTGGGAATTGTTTGTTTGTGAGGTTACAATAATTATTTAGAATTTCAAATGATGATCAAAGTTCAGAATTAAGTGAATTTATTTTAATTGTAAATAGGTTGTATATAAGGTAAACTGTTTATGAAATGTAGTGTTTTATATTCTGAATCTATTATTAAATAGTATACTAGTGCCATCTCTGAATATTTTATTGAATTAATACTTTGTGGAATAACCATTTTAATAGATTTTTACATTTAAATTGTGTCTAAACAATTTTAATATAAATATTTGTGGTTATTTTGATGGTTATTGTATAAATTTAGGTATTTTTCAATAAATAATTTAATATTGATTTTGAAAAAGGTAAATGCTGCCATCTACAAACTGCGAGAGGCATACTGTGTGCTCAGAGATTGAAGTGAAAAGAACTCTCCTGCATTATGAAGAGATTTTCATGCCAGTACGCCTGTAACCATCTTTACCGATCAGTATTGTGGGTTGATTCTGAACATATTCACTGTAAAAAGAATAAAATTATGCTTGACGACCAACAAATTGGAAACCATACTTAATTAATTAATTAAAAAGAAGTAAATAACATTATTAAATTTAGCTTGAAAGGAGAAAAAAAATGAACATAACAATTGTACCAGAAAAGATAATTTGGGGAAATCTGATGACTTTTAATATTTCCATGAATATTTAAAGATTTTAACAATCAATTTGAGGAATTTATAAATTAGGATACCACCAGGATTTGAACCTGGGATGCACGAATTCCGGTCATATGCTTTCAAAAATATTAATAAATTTCAATTGGCCAATATTCTCTATAACAGGGTTACTGCAGGCGACTCTTGTACATATGAATTAAATTATATGACAAACGTAACTTATGGTGGAATGATAAAGTTTCATTGATTCGTAAATCTATAAATAAATAAATAAATATATCATCACGTCTTTTACCCATTACTGAGTGTGGCACTCTGTCTAAGCAGATCTCGGTAAGTGATATATTTTTTCGCGTGAAGTGCGATTACCAGCCGTTAAAACACGGCCCCCAAAGATATTAGTGGAGGGAGAGCCACAGGGGTAGATTTAAATTGGTGAAAATTGTTTGTCGTCTGCGGGGATCGAACCAGGGTTCTCAAGATCCACAAGCCGACTCGATACTACTGAGCCACCTACCCCATATAAATCTAAAAATAATGAACAAAATCACATCAATATTAATTGATAAATAGAAAATATTTCATAAAGTCATAAGTTTCGTTGCGATTTACAAAACTTATGGATTTACACAGAATTAGTTCAGGTTCAAATCCTGGCGAGTCTCATTTTTTCTTTATAATTCTATTTGATTTTCTTAATATAAATGTTTTTACATACAAATATTAATTCTATTATAAAGATTGCAATATTTTTGTACAGATTTTAAAGATTTTGATTGGCTGCTATGAAAATTTGGCAATTGTTGTTATTCACATAGTAGTTTTATTGATGAGCCTGCTCTCTATTATAATTTGATAAGCACCATTTTAGTTCTAGTAAAGTGATGCTTGATAGTTTGTAGTTTACAAAATTAAATTAAAAGCCCTAGTACTTTCGCTTTGATATGGTCAACATTAAATTATTTCTCTGTTGGTAACGTGTAATAACGTTATAATACACTGTAAAAGACGATACTAGATCCATACTTCATCTAATACTCAATAATTAATGTTTTAACCGTAATATTAGGTGGCTCAGCGGTATCGAGTCGGCCTGTGAATATTGAGAACCCCACAGGCGACAAACAATTTTCACTGACAAGCAGTAAATAATGTATCAATACGAAGAAGAACAAAGACATTTACGAAATTATGGGACGAGTAAATGTCTGAAGAAGAATCTCCATTTGCTTGTGACAATTCATCGGATGAATATGTTTTGACTCATTCTGAAGAGAATTCAGGAATACAAAATTTTATTTATGAAATTTTATTGATAAAAATCCTTATGAGTTTATAAAACTGTTCATAACCGACGAAATAATGAATCACATCGTAGTAGAAACAAACAGATATGCTGGACAACTGAAAGAAGAAAATAAACCTAATTCTAGAATCCAGAAATGGAGTGACACCAATACCAATGAACTGGAGACTTTTCTGGGCCTTTTGTTATGGATGGACTTAGTTCGTTTTCAGAAACATAAAGTGACAAAATCAGTACCTATCTAATTTTTTTCTCATTATTTTATTTATATAGGTACATAATGTATAGTTTTTTTTTTCAAATAAATATACGTATGAAATATATTTGCATTTATTTCATTAATTGTTTTATTTCAGGGACTAACAACAACAAAATTAATGCGCTAAACATACGTTTGGGTGTGCTACGCCAAGAAGAATTGAATTACGTTTGTTGATATGCACTTCGAGGAACTAACGTTGGACCACTGAGCAAAATGTGTAGTCAAACCCTGAGGCACAAGTGATGTGTCTCAAAACATACAGGGCAATTTTAGTGAGGCACATCTGACGTACCTCATGGCAGTTAACGTGTTAATTTATAAAAATATATACAAGTTTACTGAATAATTGAATCAAGATTAAAACAATTAGCTATATGAAGTTAAATTAATTAAATGTTATTTTAAGTTTTATATACTTTAGCAAAAGTTTTTTGTTTTTACATCTGTCGATGACCGATGAAATACATTTATTTATTTATTTATGTTACCTTGTACACCAAGAACTTAATACCAATTACAGTACTTGTTCCGGAATTTACCGAACCGTAGTGTACTAGTTCTTACCACACCACCGTACTGCCGTATGAATGAATTGTATGAATGTGGCTGAAGCGAAACTGATGTAGCGGGATAGGTACGTTTAGGGAAAATTAATTACGGAGTGAGTTAATAAATATTTAAGGGGTAAGGCCACTCTAAATTTTTTTTAAAAATGCATATTTTTTTTATTTGCTTAAATTATAGTTTAAACCCTTAGGAATAAGGGACAATTAATTTAAATGCCGCGCGGAAGTATTTCAGAGGAAAAAAAGCATATATCTATTAGTACTAGTATTTATATACATATATGACTCGAAACTTTAAACGCGTTTTTCTCGAAATCATATTTTCAAAATCGGGCGAAAAGAAATCTGAAATACTAATTGATGGATCGTGCTGAATCTTTTTATTTCTTATTCTAGATATAAAATACTCAAAAACTACGGGGGCTTTTTTTTAAAGTGCTTCATTCGTTTTTTATGGTCGTTTTTATACAGAAATTTAGTCCCGAATAATGAACTTTTTTTCAAACGTGCGCCATTTTGTTAAAAATCAAAATTTGTTAAATCCAGCCCCAGGGTTCGAAGATATATATCGATCGATATATATCATGATATTTATTTTGATATATATCATCATATTTTTGCAATGATATATATCCATTATATAAAAATATCAAATAGTTTTTGAGATATAGCCTCCGGAAAAGTGAAATTTTTCGAATTTTTCAGTTTTTCTACTTTTCGTGCTTCAGTTAACTTATAAACATAGTTTCAGCGATTTTTATTTTTTTTTTCAATTTTCCGCCAAAAAATCGCAAAAAGCGGTTTTTTAACATTTTCTCGAAAACCAGAAGTCATATGCATTTGAAGATTGCACCACTGGATTCAGTGGGTCAAAATACATATGTATGTAAATTTTCGTTTTAATAATCCTACGATTAAGTATTTTTGGGAAAATTGAATTAAAATCTGAAAAAACCAAAGGGGTACCCCTTAGGAAATAATTAAAAATATTAAATTGCTTAAAATTGTATGAAAATTTGCTTATAAGTCAATTCGGACACGGGGAATTCAACGCCGTTGAGCGCATTTTCATATCTTGTTTAGTTTTTGAGATATAGCCTCCGGAAAAGTGAAATTTTTCGAATTTTTCAGTTTTTCTACTTTTACGAGGCTATATCTCGAAAACTAAATGTGATATGAAAACGCGCTCAACGGCATTAATTTTCTCGTGCTTCAGTTAACTTATAGACAGGGTTCGAAGATATATATCCATTATATAAAAATATCAAATAGTCTATAATAAATACAGTATACCTCTCATTATTACTTTCATAAATTCTGTTAAAATTATATTCTAAAGATAATTCTTACTTTACTAGCTTTTGACTAACTTCACATCAACGACATAAATCCAAATTGTGTGTCATTTGTGATGTCATTAATGGCAAAGTCGGAACCATTTCCAAAATTTTTATTTGGTACTCATTTTAGAAATACAAATCCTTTAATATGGTGGAAAAGTGTAACTATCAATGAGTCAGAGTGGCCAAATAAAAGTACATTTATTGAACTATGTGAACAGTTACACACTGCTGTAGCAGCCACAGCAGGGCTGGAACGATATTTCTCCACTTGGCATTGTCCAATCTCAATTACGTAATCGTCTCGGTAACGACAAAGATTAGTTTTTATGTTTAAATATTTAAACCAAAAAAAACTGCAAAAAAAAAATAATTTAGATTGGATTTGGCCAAGTGAGTCTATCTGCAACGCTATGTTCAGGAAGTTCATCAGAAGATGATGATTTGCCCCTATCTAGTATATAGGATTATTTAAATATTCTTACTATTCTTAGTACTATATAATATTTGTGTATCCATTCAATGTATATTTACTTTTTTTCATTACCTATGTTAATTTTTTATTTAGGAGTAATAATTTATTTTGTATTTCCTATTGTGATAATAAATGTGTACAAAAACTAAAATTAAAAAATAAATATCCAAAAAGTGATATTTATCTGATATATATCCTATATATCAGATATTTTGATATTTATTATAAATATCATGATATTTACGAACCCTGTCCAGTCCGTAGGTTTTTAGAGTATACATCAGAGATTAAGAAAACATATCCCTTTTTGATCCAGGTCTATTATTGTTCCCGGAATGTTTTCGCCCGATTTTCCCTACGCGCCGAGAGGAGTCGCCATTTTTTAAAATTTCTGACAATTTTGAATATTTTCTTTAAAAAAAATTTTTAAATAAAGTTTAAAGAGCACTAAATAAAGATCCAAAAACAGTTCTTAAGAAGCACGTTTAGATTTCGTTAAAAAAATCCCTTTTTTTCCTAGTCTAGAGTGGCCTTACCCTTTAAGGGTTTGTGGGACAGAATGTGAAGTATAATACAATTTTTAGATAATTTATTAGATACTTTGTTAAATATATCGTCACGCCTTATATCTATTATTGAGTGGGGTACTTTGTCGCAGCAGATCTCGTTAAGTGATATATATTTATGAGCGAGAAGTACAGCTACCAGTGGTTAAATCACGGCCACTAAATATAATAGAGAAGGAGCAGCCATACGCGTAACGCGGAATTTGAATAAATCATTACATATTAAAATAAAAAATAACTTGACTTTTTAAAATAATATTTTAAGACAAAAAAATAATTTCACCAATTTAAATCTATCTCTGTGGCTCCCCCTCCACTAATATCTTTGGGGGCCGTAATTTGACAGCTGGTAACCGAACTTCACGCGAAGAAATATATCATTTACCGAGATCTGCTTAGTGCCACACCCAGTAATGGGTAAAAGGCGTGATGATATATTTATTTTTATTTATTTTATTCATAAGAAAAAAATGTAAGATGTTTCCACAGTTACAATACGTCCAGTGAATGATTTTAAATTCATTGTTTTTATGCAAATGGATGAGAAAATATATCTAAGATGAAAATTGCTTGAAAACTTTTAAAATACAGATAAAGTAGCAACTCAGTAAAATACTGATATTATTCTTTTTGTTTATATTTTTTACAGGAATGGTGTTCGGGTTCAAATATATTCCCGGATCGTAATTCCGGGCCGTTCCGGGTCTCCGGTTGCCTTTTATTGTATAACAGTTTGAGTATCATTGGTACAACATGTGGCCGGCTGAGTGTATCCTGCGCACGCAGAATGTTTCTCCCACTTCGGATGTCGGCCGCTTTTACCAAGAGTTAGTTGTCATTTGGCTTTCGAAGGGTGAGGTATAGCGCTTCCCGCCACTGTTTAAATTTACGAAAAAATGTGCATGCGTTACATTTGACAATTGTTAAATCTCATTATTGCTTTGTTTTCACGTTTTACTTTGACTCGTGATTGGTTTTGTTGATGTGATTTTGAGAAACGTTTCTTATGTGTTGTGTTTTTTGGCGTTGCAAGTGACATTTAGCGATGCGAACGTGGAGGCCACGTGATTATTTCAGACCGTTTCGGAGTTAATTTTTGAGTGAAGATTACGAGGGTGGACATGTCCAGAAGGAAACAGAGCAACCCCAAACCACTGAAAAGTGAGCGATTTTTATTTCTTTTGCTAGACATTTTTTTTGTTTATAGTTTACAACCATATTTTGTTTTCGCCTGCATTTTATATATTGTTTGTAGGTATGTCATTTTAAATCAATTTTATTGCAACTAGTCCGTTTTAAATTATTTATAATTTTTTTTAAGAGAGGACCTAGTATTATTATATTGCAGGTCTTCCTTATTTCAAATTGAAACTTATATGTACAATAAATATATTTTAACTTTATTATTTCCATATAGATAATAGCTGTCTACAATTTGTGAAATTAAATGCTACAAATATTCAAACGTTGTTTTCATATTACATTGCGACTAATTAAAAGTTAGTGTAAATATATTGTTATTAAAATGGGCAAAGGTATATGATAAACCTAATAAAAAGTAAATAAATAAAATATACAGATGACAGTTTGAACTGCTTTCATTTTGACGTAAAAATGTAATTTTGGCGCGATCTGAGCGGTCACATAAAAGAACGCAGTACTTTTTTACATTGGTATTTTGTCTACGAATAGTTCTATGGCACATTTGTTTATTTAAATATTTATGTGAAAACAATCGCAATCTTATACGTGGTTTTTGCAAATAGGTATTTTCTTTAAATCAAATGTGGACAGTTAAATAGATTTTTATTTTATTATAGAACATACAAATATATCAATCTTGTTCTGATGCCTTGATACTTATTATATTTATTTTAATATATTTGTCTACATTTTAATGTAAGAGATGAATCAACATTTTATTAATTTAAAAATATGTTATTATAAAGATAAAAACATTTGATATTTAAGTACGCGATTGTAATTATAATAGTTATTATAACTGGAAGGATAAACATAATATAATCAAATGTCATCAAGCGATGAGTAACATTTATGTAAATTTCGAAATTCTGCTGTTTTTGAGGTAATGAGAAAATAAATCAAATTGCAGTTTATATAAAATACTTGCATCAGCTGTAAATATTATTTTCTGTTTCTTTGCTACTTATTTATTGAACTATTACAATTCAGCGTAAAATATAGTAAAGCCAAGCAACATATCGCTGATGCGATACTTATTAATTCATTATAAGAATTGTATTCTGAATAAAAATATTTTGCAACTAGCAATATTTTTGTCATTATCATTTAATTCAAATAGATAGGAGAATATTTTATTGTCATTGAAAATAAATATTGAAAAGTCTAGATTAATTGACTTTGGTATACGAAAAGACGAAAACGTTATTTCATTACAGAATAATGTACAGATTTTTTATTTTTGAAGTTGGATGCATTCACTGCGCATACCTACAACATTACCGAAAATATACTGGAAATATTGCGCAGTATATATAGAGCTGAATTTTTCATATAATTTCTTACCAAACAATTACGTTCGTGTAAATTTGTCCACAGAAAACTATAGTCTGCATCACCGTAGCTTCATAGTAGACAAATTGTTATAAAGAAATTTAAAAATCTTCGAAATATTAAATATAATCACAAAACCTGTGAAAACGATGAATTGGTTAACAGTGAATTAATACAAACAGGAAGATACAAATGATTGACACTTGTCGTGCTCACTAGAGTAATCTTTGTTTTATTTACAATTTAATAGCACTATCGTATCAGATGGGGTAACACGACCCCATGGAACAGTCATTAGATTCATCTATTTTCATAATTCCTAGCAGAAAATAATAAATAATATAAGATGTGTCATGAAAGATTATATCCTATATATTAAAATCTTGCTAAGTAATAATTATTACAAACATTTTTAAAAGCAGCCATTAAAAGAACATCTGAAACACTTAAAAATGAATAAACATCTCTTCATCTTAGCTACCTTTAAAAAGTCACTTGTTTTAGTTGTCAAAACAAGACATACGATAACGAAAAAACATACAAGTGAGCATCAGGTCCTATACGTTTGGACAGGAGAGTCACAGCAAGATGATTTAGGCGTCAGAAATGAATTTATGATTGCTTTCTGTCTTGTAAACGATTAAAATATGCCTGTGGGGCATTCACAATTGCCTGCTTAATATTCATAGTGATATTTATGTACAGATAATGGGCAGGGGCGTGCACCAGGCTGACATATAAACATACTTAGCGCAAAGTTAACACAGCCAACTCACTACGATATAATAATTTTCGTGATACGTCTGGCTTTTGCTCTCCACTTCTGAATTGGCCTAATTATATTACGTTCGTGTAATTAGCATAAGCGAATAATTATTTCTCGCATTAGAATTACTAATTATTTTTGTGTTGTAATTATAACTGATATGTCAAAATGTTTTTAATAGCATGACATTCTTTACACTGCAGTGTGTTTCAGATTATTTTGTAGTTTTCTTTGATTTTCATCAGCTCATAAAATATAAACATCGATTTTTCTCATCATTAATTATAATAGTAATTTGTGTATTAAGAGTAAAATGATTCTTTGTTACTCGAACACGGTAATTGCAGCGCGAGCCGAAGGCGAAAGCTGCAATAGTGTAATAGGAACAAAGACACTTTACACTCGTGATACACACATAATTTTTTCTACGATTGCATCTTAAATGATTAAAAAAAAAAAACGTTTACGTACTGAAAATAAATTCGTTCTGTCAACTGTCAATATGACAAGTTTCTGTTTTGTTTGTATCCCTGGTAACTATTGAAATAAGCGCGCATTTAACGTCTCTTTCGCGCGTTACAATTGGAGACACGCAAAAAATATATTTTTCGATTGTTTCACAGAAAACGTCAACTTTACGATGACAAATGAGAGCGTAATTGTCAACTTTTCATAGCAATCGTAGAAAAAACTATTATCACATGTTTATAATTATGACATTAACATCATATTTCTTCAGCTAATAAACTATAAATATTATACAGTATATCCGAACAGAATGTTGCCATTATGAAATAATTTTTTTACGAATAAAAATTGTCCGGTAATTTGTAGACCATTAAATGTAAATATATCATCACGTCTTGTACCCATTAGTGGATGTGGCACTTCACCATAGCAGATCTCGGTAAGTGATATGTGTATATGCGTGAACTGCCGCTCAAGATGTTAGTGGAGCTAATATTTAACTCTCTAAAGCTCGTTTACATCAACGAAATTCACATTTTATGTTTGATTTAAATAAATAAAAGTATCAAACATTTGATGTAATATTGTCAGTTTATGTCAAAGTTAAAATATAAGTTTTGTTGATGCAATGTTAAATAAACAAAAAATATCGCATCGAAATGATTGTACAAATTAATTTTTAGAAAGATATTCATTTAGTGTATAGTTTCTATAAACCAAAAATATATTTGCTATAGTTTAAAAATTTTCCACAATATGAAATTAAAATTTTCAAATTGTCAAAAATTATAACTTCTGTTACAATATATTTGTAGTGTGATGAAAACGAATGTAAATATTTATGATAAAATGTGAGTTGAATTTTCCATAGTGATTCCATTAAAATAATCTATGTTATTATTTGCAATCAACAACGGAAACGCTAACAATATCGCATCAATGAATCAAAACATTCGATTGGTGAGTGAGCAGGCAAGCTTAGGCTCTGAATCCAGAGTGTTTAATGCTGGGGGCCGGGGTTATCACGATATTCACTCGATACGGTCCTGTAATCAGCGGTTTGCATCCAGGAAATGACTGATACGAGATCTTTTTAACTTCCCACGCCCACCCTGATGTCGACTAGCGGTGAAAGTGCGAACTAACACCCGTTAACTTCACTCCTAGTTAACTGCAGGATTTTTTCATACTTCTTTTACGCATTATCATTATTATACTTATATATATCTTAGATCTATTAAAACTAAATGTAGATATTTCAATCATACACCTAACTAGGCCTGAAGTTCAAACCTGAACACTGATTTTTTTGAAACAAAACATTATTGTTTGATGGAAATAATTCCACAATTTATAAATAGATTAAATTTCTTAATTTAGTTGGACTGAAGGCAATAAAAATACAGTATATTTATAAATATAGTGTTCTATGATTTTGTTAATTTTTATTTTATTTGGTCTCGATAATTTTGAGAAAAAAATTGCTTACCTCGTAGGTAGTGTTTTTACCCATTGTTGGTTCAATACTTAATTTTAAATTAGTTTTAATCTGAAATCGTTTATTAAATATTTAATTTATTTACTTATTCTGTTTTAATTATTAATTTATTTTTGAAAAGTCGAGATTTACATCTCATGATACACAAGACCGAGACTGACCCTTAGCATCGTCTGGTCTCGTCTCGTAGGAACGTTAAGCCCTACTAAATGGAAGTAGCAAAAAATATTTTTTGAATCTAAGAATGTTAGATAAAATTCTGTAAAAGTTTAAGAATATTCTATTCGAAATGAAAATACAAATTTGAATAGAGTATTTATTAAATGTAATTTTTATAATTTAGATATGTGGACGTACCTTTAGAAGTTTTGGTAAAAGATTGGAAAGTGTTTTGTAACTGAGTGTACAATTCTAAATAACTAATTGTATATATTTGTTTAAAAGTCAAGGATTATCTCGATTTGTAATTGTATAACTCAAAACATTCGATAAAATCTCATTTATTATTCAGTAAAATTTAAAAAAAAACTCTCAAGGTTCAATATACTACCGCCACCACCATTATAAGTATTTATAAAATAAATTTCGTTAAGTTTGATAGTGAAGCTTGCGTTATCTAAATGTATCAATATGAAAAGCACCTATTAATTATGTATGTCGTAAAAGAAACTATTTTTAAATATAATGTATAGGCTTTGTTATCATTTAAACATATTACACTCCGCCTGTTGCTATCTTATCACGGAATTATCAGTAACCAATCAGAATAACAAATGATTATTTCTGAATATTTTTAAAAGTTTATCAGTTTTAAATGAAATTTTGTTTCTATGTTGATAACTTATATCGCTTTGAACTGAATGCTGATACTAATAGCACTCATTTTAAGATTGATATTAGTATATTTTAAGTTTCATTTCAAATAATAATTTTGTTTATTTCATTTAAAATATAATAGTTCGTTTTTCCTTTTCTTGTTATTCTGCACGACCAGAACATAATCTCAATTACAGTAGCCTAAACACAATCGTTGATAATTTTACTTGATCTGTTTTCCACCAAAACATTTCAATATTTAACAATACAATTTTGTTTTATTTTGTCTCGGGAAATTATTTTACTAAATAGTTACACGATCTTTCAGATTTTCTCTGAATAAATTGTTATTTTCACTCATTTTTTGCTGGTAAAATCCTTCGTCCTACGGACTCGGAAATTTCCATGCAGTTTTATTTATTGATAAATTGTTATAAAATATTAATAAATATATCATCACGCCTTTTACCCATTACTGGGTGTGGCACTCTGCTGTAAGCAGATCTCGGTAAGTGATATCTTTCTTCGCGTGGAGTGCGGCTACCAGCCGTCAAATCATGCCCGTCAAAGATATTAATAGAGGGGGAGCTACAGGGGTAGATTTAAATTGGTGAAAATTGTTTGACGGCTGTGGGGATCGAATCAGAGTTCTCAAGAACCACAGGCCGACTCGATACCACTGAGCCACCTACCCCATAAAAATGAATAAAATAAAATGAATGAGGTATTAGTTATTTGCTAGTCTGCACAATAGGAACAATTTTTTTATACAAAATTTACAATCAACGGGATTTGAATATATGATCTCTTGCTTAAATCACAGGTTTATAACTTTATTTTATCCACTGGTCTATTATGGTTTTATTATCTGTTTAATATTGAAGAGGCAGGCGAAGCGAGCCTTGCCACAAATGCGTTCTGTTGTTGTCAACATTGATAGATTATAGAATAACAAAATTATACATTTTCACATGTGTATAAATTTAGATTTTCATATATAACATAACAAGTAGTATGAAAATTGCTGAAAATATTTTGACATAAATTATGAGTTGTTATGGAAATGGAAACATAACGAGTGCGAAGCACGAGTTGTGTTTCCTATTTCCGTAACAACGAATGTATATTTATGTCAAAATATTATCTGTCAATTTTCATACTACGAGTTGTATTCGGCTTGAGAATTTACCAAACAAGAGTTAATTCACAAGAATAGTTAGGTATTTATTTGCACAGTGATGAAAATTCTACATTTTTTCAGTGTACATTTAATATTCAAAATTGACGTTTATGAAAATATTGAAAATATCATTTATTTTATTCGTAACCAAGGATATTAATAACAGTGGTATTTCCGATGAAATTTCACTATTGATGAATTTTCGACGAAATGTACATTTCATTGGTTCATTTTCAAACAAATTCGTGATCCTATTGGTTGAATGACGTGTGATGAATTCTCAGTAAAATATGCCTGTGTCAAGTAATCAAATTTTTGCATTCTTGCATCTTATTGATTCCTTGGGAACTTTACGATTCGCATTTATATCTTTGTTTCGATAATATCACCAGAATAGTGACACAGTGCTACTACCTAACCGTATATTCCGTTACCGAGTAACTAAGTTAGCAATTGTTAAGTGCTAGTGAAGAAAACCGGGATCTGAATGATGTATTAGAGGTAATTGATTGTTTAGTATTTTGCTGAGGCAATTTAGATGTTTTGATCGATAGCCTTATAGAATAGACAAGGAAGCGTTGATATTAATATTCAAATATTTTAATTATGAAAATTGATTGCTGTATAAAAAGTCACAGTAGTAATTTGTTCTCGTCATGTTGTATTTTTTGAAATGACGATGTTTTATTTTAATTAACTATTATGGAATTTAATATGAGTTCAGTCAATGATATTTTAATCCAATGCCTGTTATTGAATTTGATTTATATCATTTACATTCCGTCCTGTTTTTTTACGAAGCTCAATTTCTAACAAGATCAACATGTTTTAAAATATTTGCAAAACAACTCAACATTTTATATCGTTGTTTATCTGTAAACTCTTTGAGAAACATTTGACAACTACAAATATTAAAATTCAAATAGAAATTAAATTTAGACATCTATATATTTATAGAATCATTTAAAAATGTGAAAATTTTGATAAAATCTGTAGGAACAGAAATCGTACATTAAGTTAAAGGTTTCAATAAATTAATTCAAATGCTTGAAGTAGTTTAAAGTCTAAAAGTGTGTGTAACATTAGTCAGAGCCTAGTTGAACATTAAGTCTCTCTGTAATCGAATCCATTATAGACGCTCGTTGGTCGAATTCCATTTTCAATCGCATAAGCCGAGACTAAAATCACTGGTTAATCGAAGCTTCTTGATTGGTACGACTGTCTAATAGTTGTTCTCGCGTCCTGTCAACGTCCCTCTGTTCTCAGATCCATTTCCGATAACATTGCATCCGTTCTTCGTCTCACTCTGACTTCGTTGGTGCTGTTGATGCAGCCAGTGCCGGAGATACAAAATATTATTTTATTTACACCCAATATCTCCATTTGAAGACATTGAATATTTTCGGTTTTTGAATTATTTTATGGAACTATAGTTGAAATAAAAGATGCAAAAAACTACATTTTCCATCACTAGCGGAAAATATTTAAATTACATCAGCTGTCACTTAAAATTCTGTTTTTCTGTTTATGGACTGAGATTTTAGTTTATACTGTTTCCTGAATAGGGGGTTAAAAATTTGTTGTCGGTTTCTTGCTTACGGTTTAAAACTCTATAACCATTGTCTGGATACAAGTATCATTGTACGAATGTAAAACATATCTTATTGAACTTATTGGCCGGCATTATCAACCTTTTAAAATGCACATTTATCTTTAAACATAGGAGCAATATTAATTTCGTAAGTGATGCACCTTTTTGTAAAAAATAGATTTAAGAAGTAAATGTGGTTGATAATATCGGCCCTTAGATAATATCATTATATTTTTATTTGTTATTGGAAGTCGAATCATTCAAATGTAATCTTTTTTTAATATTATTGAAGTTAGCGAGGCTTGAATTTTGAATGTTTGCATTTTTGATGACTTTAAAGAAATATCCATGGAGATAAGAAGAAAAAATCTCTACCCTGTTTATCTCTTTGAATCATTTTTAGTTATTACAACAGAGTGTCTAACTGCAATTGTGTGTAATTTTATGTAACTACAAGCAGAGGGTGTCGTTCTCTTTCTGTCGTATCTTTTTAGATTCTTTGTTAGAGGAATGAACATGATTTATTTGAAGTGTTTTGAGTATGTGAAATGAAGTTGAGAGAATGTATGGATGTGTCTGATGATTCCCCAGCACTGTTGTAAAGTTGCGCAAGTCAACGTGTGCGACACAATCACGTATACAAGATGCAGGTCCACGTCCACGTCCACATCCATGTCGTAGAAACAAACCAGCATCAGCTGCAGCTAACAAGACGACATCGACAGCGTTCAGACCACGGTAGCTTGTGGCTTGTGTACAGGTGTCCACTAATTAGGTAGCCCCGCCCTACGTCAAATCACCTCTGATCGCTCGATAAACTATCACTCGCCTTGATTGATTTGCTGTACATGTCGATGCGTGGATCTTGGCGATCCAAGTCGCCTGTGACAATTTAGATTGGATTTTTTTGTCAAAGTGTGCGTGGGATTGCGTTGAAATGTTTCGTTAGGCATTTGTTTTTAATTTTTGATTTCTGTTGATTGGATGTTTTGATTTGTGCAGGTTTTAATAAGCTGTTCGAGAATGATGTTCCCGCGTTTTTATATTTCGATTGAGAAATGATCGAGTAATGTGATTGTTAACTGATTTGAGAAGTCTGATTAGCTGGGAATATCATTTGGAGCTTTAGTAGAGACGTCAACTTTCAATATTTCTAGATCATTCATCAAAAACAAATATCTTGAATAAAATTATTACTTGCATATACATATATTGTAGCAATTCATTTTCATTGGTACATAACGATTTTGGAATTCAGAGTTAACTAACTCCATGTTTATTGTGACAAGAAACTATTGGTATTCATACATTTAGAGTTATTACTTCAAACGTCATACTAGGTTAATTTTTTTCCGCATTTGGTACCACAAATACATAAATAGAGAAGTGCAAAAAGAGCAGCATTACTCCTGAGAAAGTTTTATATAAATTACTACTAAAGAATATTCTAATCATAAATCAAGTGTTGCTAAACGCCAAGTATCAATATAGTAGGATAGCTCTCAGAGAAAAAAAATAAAGGCAGAAAATGTTAGATGACGCCATTGGGATTAAGTTCCTGTTGTAAAGAATAATAAAGACAAGAATTAGAGAATACTCGTTTAGTTTGGACTCGTTTCACTGTACTAGTCTTAATATTCAAGAGTGAATAGTTAATTTTTATTTAAAATAATAAGTAATCTAATTAATACAGAAATTAATCATTCATATTTATAAAGCCTCGAAATCTAGATGAATGATTAATTCATTAAATTTTCTTCAGGACCAATTTACATATGATTAACTAAATATGAAATATTGTGTAATACCTACGTATGGTTCCTAATTGCCTTTAAATGAATGAAATAAGAAACTAACAAATGTTGTGTACGTAATACGAGAGGAAATGTAGACAAAAGCAACGGTAAAAAATAAAAAACTATTCGTAAACTTTTAGCATATCAGAAGATCAGTCGGCTCAAGATCACATATGAACGTTTCTAAATCTTATTATAAAGTTGAAAAAAACATTCCATAGTTCTCGCACATATCGCGGCATCAAAAACAAAAGCATTCATAACAAAACAGCAACGATATTCCAGTATGGGCTAAGTTATTGCAACCATCTGTCGATAGGTTTAGCCTAATAGGCCGCAGCACAAAGCTAACATCTCAGAAATGTCTCGCGCACATACTTGCTTCGTGTTTTCTTCTTCTATCTAATTACATATTCGTTTGACGTCCATTCATACATAAAATCGACCGTCGATTATTCAACAACGACCAATTAAACGAACTGTGAGAAATCTTGCTCAAACAAAACGACATCGGTAAAAAAGAGAGCATCGAGAAACCGACGTCATGACATTGTTTCATGGTGTTTTATGCGTGGTGCGTATTTGTCACCTGCGGCACCTCGGCGGCCTGGCGTGCGTGCCCGACCAGTGTTACCGAAACTGTTTCGCCCTGGTGGTAGATAATTTTTTATTGGTTTCTTGTGTTGCGAGCACGCTGGTCTGTGTCAGGAGAGGGGAAAGGTTAGGGGTGAAGAGGAATAACGGCGATAGGCAACAAGTTGTCTCGTCGGCGAGCACGACATTGAGGTTGCAAGCCCGGAGGCGTATTTCCATTTCCTACCTTCTTGCAGATTTATAATTATATAACGAAAAGTATCTGTATAGTTACATTTAATAAAAGAGATAAGTAAAATAAAATAAATATATCATCACGCCTTTTATTCATTAGTGGATGTGACACTCTGCCATAGCAGATCTCGGTAAATGATATATTTATGCGCGTGAAGTACGTGAAGATGTTAGTGAAGGATGCCATAGGGGTAGTTTTAATGTGGTGAAAATTGTTTGTCGGCTGTGGAAAAAGGACATTTGTTAATTGATTTATATGCAGAATTTAATTATCTACGTCAGTTTTATTTTTATACTTTTTGCACACGTGCATAAAGTAAGTTTTTCTGATCATATTCATGGATACCCTTTTCTAGCGAATTTTAAAACAGAAAACTTGTCAAAAAAAATGAGAAATTCTTTTTATAATCACTGCAAGCATAAAGTTTCTTTGCTGCTCTTCATACACGAGCGGCAATAGAATACTGTCTGCTCTGAGTGCACTAATAACTATTCCCATATTTATCGTCCAATGCGCAATTAAAGGACAGAATAAATTAACTTTCATAGTAAATTAATTTGTCATTTATAAAATCGGCAATAATTGTTAAAAGTGTGGATTCCTCTTGCAAATATCCTCGATTTCACCTTTTCCTCCAACTCAGCGTCGTTTTCTTTGTTGCATCCGACGAGACAAACGATTAGGACACCGCTAATGAAACGTCAAGCTCCAGACTCACCATCCTTCTCGCTTTTTCTTGAATGCGTCCCCGATGTCGTTATCTTTGTCTCTTGGCTTGTCTCGTGTTGTCCGCTGGTTTACAACGCACGCGACATCCTTACGGCGCACTTGCTGAACTTGCTTGTGTGCTGTAGCTATCCTTGTTTTGCTGAAGAAGAGTAGGATAGTGCTGTCTGCCTCTGTGATCTGGTGGTTATTTTGTTTCTTGGTTATTTAGTTGGGTTGATGTTGCTAGATGGAGTGAGGTACTGAATGACCAGGGACGGACTGTAAGATTTCTAACGGTCAAGCTATATCCCAAAAATTAAACAAAATAGGAAGATACGCACAACGACATTGCATTTCTCGTGCTTCTATTAACTTTTTTTTTAAGTTTCGCCCAATTTTTTTTACAAAACAATTTCAATTTTGGGAAGGAATATATGGCATAAGGATCCTTATGTACTATTATTTATTTATTGCACGTTTCGATGGTTAACCCATCATTTTCAGCATTTATTAGAACAAAATTATTTCCAATCCTAATATATATATATATATATATATATATATATATATATATATATATATATATATATATATATATATATATCTGTTTTTTACATTGTTATTTAAATTATAGTTGAAATTAGCTTCACAGATGAGCAACTGTCATAACTGTAAAAAGTAACGTAACTTGTGAATTTAACAAGATAAACCACATGTGAAAATAGTTATTTACGTATCAAATGCAGAAAGATGACTTCGCTCATGCAGCAACGGACCACTCATTCAAAAAAACCCCTTTCTGCACGAGTTGCGCACACTATTTTTTCTACAACCATAAACCAAATTTTGATAAAAATAATAAAACAAATTTCAGTAATTGTAACATTTCTGAAATTTTTTATTAATTTAGAAACCAGATACCTGGTTTAATGTATCCATGACAACTGACAATGACAAACAAACTCAAGAAAGTATACTGTATAGAGTTTATTTATATTAAATGACTTTTTTGCACTAGTACAGAAATAATTCACATTTTTTGCACTAGTGCAAAAATCTGCTACTTTCATAATAAAAATAAGTTCAAAAACACCTACTTTTTTTAATGGTTGTAGAAAAAAGATATTTAAATCGGTGATATTTTGCACGTGTATACTGTTAAGATGGCCGACAGAGAACTCATTTCCTTAAAACATTTTCAAAAAATTAAATCCCTAAAAATTTGCTGATTAATATTTATTAATTTCTGCTCTCGCGTCAATCTTAGTGTTTTTTAACTGAGACGAAGTATACTTGAGCATGAATTTAAAAGAAATGCCTACTTAGGGCAAATTTAATTAATCAATTATTCATTGATAATTGTAACCAACCTGTCCATACGTACCGGCACTAAAAACAAATATAAATCAATGATTATTTGCATCTGTGACTCACCTTCCATTAACCTACTTAGGTGTCATGCTGTATATATTGTCTATATTAATCTACATGATTTATCTATATAGACCTTTATCATATCAACATGTCAAAATAGATGTCATCTCAGATAACATAGTAGCAGCAAACAGTAGATATTTTTACTCAAGATAAAATAAAACATTGTATGAGATAAAATCTACATGACAATACATAGAAAATTTCTTTGTTAAATACCATTTTCTAATTTTTATTCAATACAAGTGAATGTTGCTAAAACAGTGGGAATATGTCAGTTGAGATAACATATGTTCAATAAAAATAAATATATCATCACGCCTTTTTACCCATTACTGGGTGTGGCACTCTGCTGTAAGTAGATCTCGGTAAGTGATATATTTATTCGCGTGAAGTGCGGTTACTAGCCGTCAAATCACTGTCCCCAAATATGTTTGTGGTGGGGGAGCCACAGGGGTAGATTTAATTGTTTGTCGGCTGTGGCGATCAATCCAGGATTCTCAAGATCCACAGGCCGACTCGATACCACTGAGCCACCTACCCCATGTTGACTAAAAGATTGGTGAAATTGTGGAAGAGAAGGAAGATATGGAGAGATATGGTTTGTTGTGTGAAAGAAAGATGAGACGAGCTTGTATGAAAGGAATTGTGAATGTGGTTAAAAAAAACTAATGTTTGGCGAAGATTAATTACAGGATGAATTTACTAAATAAATGTGCACTGACTGTCTATTCCAGCCGAACTGCGGATTTAAGAACTTAAGTAAAATTACCCCTGTGGCTTCCTCTTTACTAACATCTTTGATTTGACGACTGGTAGCCGCATTTCACACTCATAAATATATCACTTACTGGGATCTAATACCCAGTAACGGGTACAAGATATGATGATATATTTATTTAATTTATAGAGAGTCTTTAGCTTGTAGTGTTATTCAAGCTAGTCAAACATAGTCGTATTTTTCTTTTTAAATACAAGTTAGTTTTACTTACTGAACTTTGATAGCCTGTAAAAAGCTATGCTATTGCCGAAGAAGATTAGTAAAAAAGAAAATTAATTTTCATTTTGATACGGAATCAATGTAAAGTAATATATTTTTCATATCACATGCATTGAAACAGCGAGTTTTGATCTCTGTTTTGCCAGTCGAAATAAGACAATTTCAGACCAATGCGACTGTGCCAGTCAGAAACAACGTTGTTTCTGCCCGGCACATTCATTTATTTATTATTTATGTCTTTATTTCAAGTCTGTCAGAATCGCATTTGTAATAAACAAAAGCGTATAAAATCATAATCGTCTGACAGCTATCGTCAAATCGTTGTCAAAGATTTTAATAAATTACAAATAAAATGAGTACCCCAAAACATATTACCGAAAAAGCCCTAGCAGCTTCCCTTGATTTATTGCCCACAAAATCTAAGGAAAAATATTTATCTTGTTACGATTAATTTGTGAAATGGAAAGAAGCAGAAGAAGCTACATGTGGTCAGAGGATGTGATATGAAAAATATAGTGTGTGGCACGGGATGAATCAAAGACGATTTCAGACCAGGGCGATGACAACTCTCACCCTCGTCAGAAATCGTCTTGTTTCACCCCTTGCCACACAATATACTATTAAATTGTGTTAAATTTTGATGTTTGATTTGTAAATGTATTTATGACGTCAAACAACTGTCAATACGTGAAATTCTCAATAAATAACAACTTAATTGCTATTACGTTTCATTAAACAAGTATTTTTACGAGTCTGATAAAAAAGTAAAATGTTGATTGTGAAGAAATTACTAAATGTTAAACTGATGTTGCAATTGAAATGATACAAATAAATGATTTATTTCATAATGATTTTCTGTTGATCTACTTGAATCGCTCACGATTGCTTATTGGAATCATGGCTCTAATCGGTTACAATTCATTTGTTATATTTTTCACAAAACGTATTAAGCACTGATTTGCTCTAGTTAAAGTTCACAAATTTTAAAATAGGAAATCGAGAATTTAGAAACCTAGGACTTGATTCATTTATCTGCCAACAGTACTGTCAAGAAGATAGCGAGAGAATTGTAAAATAATAATAAGACAATGAAAATTTGGCAATTTTTGGCAGCGTTTTATAAAAAGACGGATTTTATAACGTAACTGTAACATATCGAATATTAATGCTGAAAAAGGCAATTTTTTATGGAACTAGTTCAAAAATACGATTGTATATTATTTAGAATGGCGTTAAGCTCATTTTCATAGTTTAAAATAAACAAGATACAGTCATTTTTGTGTTTGGACTTTATCAAACTTTTCACAGATTACAGAGCTTTTCAATATACAATTTATATATGAAATGAAAGGTTATGAAAAAATAAAACTTTTTGTTAGTCAAATTTGTTTAAAAATGTCCCGTTCAAGAGATTTTTACATCAAATTTTCATGTTTTAATTCCCAAATGTACAAAATTATACAACCAAACTAACATCTTGTGCTCTCGCAGCGACTATGATTTGAAAGCAGGTATATATTTATTGCGGGGTAACCATAAACTTTTACCACTACGGTCACAGAATATTTTTTGTCAAAAATAGTCTGAAGACTGACTGAAAAATGTACTAGTTTTGGAATCATTATTTCTTCCCAAAATACAAAATTATTTTGTATTTTTTCATGCAATAATATGAAGGCTTTAGAGGAACGAACTATCTGTGTATTCCACTATGAATATTGGAGAAAACGTCTCCTGTAACTACTAAGTGTCAACCATGGTGTGTGTAAGTGTTAGTTCAGAAGTACGCACGCAAAAGCTTCGTTGTGATGACATATTGAACCGCGATTTGACGGCTGGTAACTGCAATTCGCAAGCATAAATATATTACTTACTGAGATGTACTACAGCAGAGTGCCACTGCCAGTAATGGTTCAAAAGCATGATATATTTATTTTTTCTGAATTTTTGGTTGAACCGGTTCAAAATTCGAATTTTGTTAAATTATGTTTCTATATAGTTTAGAGCCCGAGAAATACACTCGTTCAAACCGCATTTCAATATCTCTTTTAGATTTTGAGTTATATCGATTTTTGACTTTTTTTAAAACTCAACTTTGAGAGTTCATATCTCGAAAACTAAAAGAGATATTGAAATGCGGTTTGAACGAGTGTATTTCCCTTGCGCTACTTACCTTATACCGAAATTTTACCATTTTTTAAAAATTTTCAACTTTATTCAAAATTTTCTTTTCTCCTATATTTCCAAAAGTTGAAGAGATAATGAAAATCTGAAAACACCAGTGAATTCCTCGTATGAAAATACATAGGTATGCAAATTTTTACATTAAAATTCGTACGGATAAATTTTTTATTACAAAAAATCAAAAAATGGCATAAATCCGCAAAAACGCCAAGGGGTACCCCTTAAGAAATTTCTAAAAAATGGCTATTTTCGATTTTTTGTAATAAAAAATCTATCCGTGCGAATTTTGCTGTACAAATTTGCATACCTATGTATTTTCACGCGAGGAATTCACTGGTGTTTTCAGATTTTCATTATCTCTTCAACTTTTGGAAATATTGAGAAAAGAAAATTTAGACAAAAATTGAAAAATTTTAAAAAATTGTAAAATTTCGGTATAAGTAAAGCAGCTCAAGAGAAATACACTCGTTCAAACCGCATTTAAATATCTCTTTTCGTTTTCGAGATATGGGCTCTCAAAGTTGAGTTTTAAAAAATGTCAAAAATCGATATAACTCAAAAACTAAAAGAGATATTGAAATACAATTCCTTAATAAATAGACCCTCGGCCAGCAGACAACGGTTCCAAGAACAGTAACACGGCAAGTTGCTTGGTTTAGCGGGTGTATAAGATTTAGGGGCAAATACGAAAATTATATTCACTCCGGAGCGGACTTAAGCCGTGACTAAAACGTTCGAAGCCATAGTTTGTCAACATGTGATTAAGATGTTATTTACCGCCTTGGAAACTAGTACATTAAATGACATGTTAATAACGGGAGTAGAAAAAATATTTTAAAAGCATTCATCTTAAGATTTTGAACGCATTGAAGTCATTTTAAGATTGTTGCTCTAAAAATTTTACCCGTAGACCACAGATTTCCAATAGCTTCAACTTTTTCAAATACGTATTGAGAAGGATACATTTTGAAAAATAATCAAAATATAATTACTGTTAATTAGAGAGCGAGAAATATACTGGTTTAAATTGCATTTCAATGTCTCTCAAATTTGATATTTAAAAAAAAATAAAATTGGGTGTAACTGTATTAGATATTTCTCGTGGTTTGAAAGTGATAAACTCCTGTAATTGGGATTATGTTCTGCTGTACACAGTAGCAAATAAAGAAAAATCCAATTTAATTTACTCCATCCCTGTACAGTTTATCACTCCTCCAATCCTTTCTCGTAAACTCCATCAATCCAATGTGTCCGATCTTCCGATCACAGGTCTTCCCTGCAAAATGTGACGATCGCTAGCTACTAAACAACCTCCCCTTCTCTCCTGTAGGCCTGCATGTCCTGCAGGACACGATATACAACCTTGCGACCCTGAAATGTAACACTTGTTGGTTGTTTGTACAACATGTCACTGTATACTACCAGCTCTTGTTTCTCTGTGTGTGTAAAGACAAGATGTTGTTGAATGTTGTTGTGGAGGCATGTCCACGGGATATTTATTGATTGTTGCGCATGGTTTTATGTTAGAGTGGATTTGTGGTGTTAGACAAGTTTCAAGTTTGTGGTGATGGTGACTGAAACTTGCAGGAGAAGAAGAATTAGATAGAGTTTGTTTGGTAGGAAATGAAAGTTTGTTAAGAGTGTAAGAGTTGTGTTGTCTGATGATGATGACTGGTTTATTGTACAAGGGTATTATTATTAAAATTGATTATTATATTGTCGATTGAGATAACAAACAATTTACCGTTTTTGTAGTCTACAGTTTTTTTTATAAACATATAAATGAAGTTTAAATATCTTTCGTAGCAAATTCATTGCCATCAGTTTATCTTAGTCAAATGTTTGATTATTACTGACACGATTTTCTGATCTACACCATTTAATTTGATTTTCCCTAACTAAAACCATTTTATTTAAATAACGTATAAAATTAATTAAGAAATAAAATACCTATATTAAATATTTATTTAAAATATAGTTTTCAATTCTGTAATCATAACATACATACATACATAACATCACGCTATATCCCATTAAATGGGGTAGCACGAACCCGTTAACATTCTCATCCTGACACACGATACTCGATTCGACCATATTAACACTTCCTCCATACAAACTCTTTCTTTTCTCACAACCAAAATCCATCAACACGCAACAAACATCCATCCATTCGCTCCTGTACACCAGTTTCGTAAATCTGCACTTACGCCCACTTCTCTAACAACGAATCAATAAGAAATGAAGGCAGCATCGCCTGCGCTTGTAATCATAACAATAACCTCAAAATTAACTGTCAGATAAAGACAGAAGATGAGAATAGTAGGAAGAATTTTTGAATAGACTAGATGTGCGAGAAAGATTGCAATGCTCTAACATAGACTAAATGATATAAAAAATTCAAATGTAACACTTTAGATACTTTGATTGTTTCTAGTACGATTTTTTTTTGGATCTAGTGTCAATATAAATGACAAATTTTCTAGTTTGTGGAGGACCTTATTACGTACCGAACAAATGTTGTAAAGAGTAGCAAATAAAATTAAAATAAATTATTGATCAATATTTCTAATGGTGGAATGAATATTTGTTGATAAGTAGAAAATATTTCATAAAATTTCGTAGCGATTTTGTTCATAATTTACAGATGTATGGCATTAAAAAAATTATGGTTTTGCACAAAATTCCACCATAAATAATAAAATATTATTAGTTTTTGTATCGAAAAAATAATCACTGAATAATTTTTTTGATAAAATATTTAAATCGATGAGTTACACAGCATGACTAAGACAAAAATGTAAAATGTCCTATGCGTACTACTAAATTATCACAATGACTAATCATTTTATTATCCATTGTTTTGTCACCATTTTTCATTCACGAATCACGATTTTTATATTTCCTCTATTGAAACTCATTAATGTGTAATTTGTTATCGTACAAGTCGAGTATTCTCAAAAGATTATGACACATTTGTCCTGAAAATTATTGTAAGAACTTAAGAATGACATAATTAAAAATGTATGTGCTTTTCTCCAAATAAAAGATATGAAAAACTCATCTTTTACCGCTAAATTTGAAGTATTTTTTATATCAAATAATTTCGAAACAAGAAAAAAAGTAATGATGTCAGATAAATGATGATTTCTGACACAAATGCGATGCTCGAAATAATTTGAAAACAATAACGTGTAACAACACCATTCTTCATGCCAGGTGGAACAAGTCCAGCACTTCATCAAACGGTAGAGCTGTAGTAATCTGTGCGAGCTGATTATTTCTAATACCAACAGATTTCCCGCGCTGGCCATAAATCAAACCATCGAAAAACCAATAACCATCGCGGCCGAACCGTATAATTTTGATTTCAACCGAAATAGGTGTTAACAATCTCACTGTTGCCGGACCAGCGCGACCGGTTCTTCGCGAACGAGATTTGTATCTTCGCGCAGTAATTAAGTTTATAAGGAATAAAGCAACAGCGTTACAATTACTTTGTCTACATCATAGCTTTCTACCGAACTAAAATCCACTATATCTACTTAGAATACAGTTGAGGTTTTACTAAAAGTATTATTTTGTTCTATATTTCTGAAAACTAGACCATCTCAAATAGAGGGTGAGATTTAAATCATCTGCATCTTTATCTAAATCAATTAACACGATTAATTTTACTTATTTCATTTCTACTAAAATGAAACTGAAACAAATGCAAACAAATGTATAAAATTTAAATGTCACATACTTTTAATGGTAACTAAATAAGTAAAATTTAGACTAATTTAGAAGCAGAATTACATACATACATACATACATAACATCACGCTATATCCAATTAAATGGGGTAGCACGAACCCGTCAACATTCTCATCCTGACACACGATACTCGTTAATACTTCCTCCATACGAACTCTTTCTTTCCTCACAACCAAAATCCATCATCACGCAACAAACATCCATCCATTCGCACCTGTACACCTGTTTCGTAAATCTTCACTTACGCCCACTTCTCTAACAACGAATCTATAAGAAATGAAGGCAGCATCTTCTGCGCTTGTTTCAAAATACATTTAACACAATTGCAGTTACACATTGTATAGGAAAAACTGAAAATGAAGTAAAAAAGATGAGGAAGGAAGGGAGTATCTCCCTGCGTTTGTTTTTGAATTTAATACTCTGTAAACATTCTTATATTTAAAATAACCTATAGATTACTCGTCTGCTCTCCTATTGACATCTCCAACCTCATTCGCCATTTCCTTGCCTGTTCCAACAATCTTTCAAGTCAAACCTTCCCAAAGCCACCATATACACAAAGTACTATCAATATCAGTGTGAGACGCTGGCATCAAACCTTATACACCTCTCTCGATCAGAGTATGCTGTGCGTGGATCCGCCTAGTCGGCACGACTGGCTAAGCCCGCCCATAAACAAATTGATTAATCGATACATCGATACGCCGCAGCCGTCACCGCCGCCGCGTCGTGTTCGCCTATGAATGCTGATCTAATGATTCGGTATTGGGAGTCATAGTGTACGCTGGAAAGGTGTGAAGTGACTGACTGTGGCGATAGGGAGATGGTTGAGATTGGGAAGGAATGGACTGTGAATGACTAAATTCGTGATGTAGTTCGATGGCTTGTGGAATGTTTTGTGAGGTGGTTGTAGAGAAGTTTAAATTGGGACGAGTGGTATTACAGACAAATATAGAAATGGTAGAAACAATAGCAGTATATCAAGGGGAGAAAGTGATACATTGACAAAATGATAATTTCTTTACAAAAGTGGGGTAGGTGGCTCAGTGGTATCGAGTGGATCTTGAGAACCCTGGTTCGATCCCCACAGCCGACAAACAATTTTCACCAATTTAAAAAATCTACCCCTGTGGCTCCTCCACCACTAATATCTTTGGAGGCCGTGATTGACGGCTGGTAACGCGAAAAAATATATCACTTACCGAGATCTGCTTAGGCAGAGTGCCACACCCAGTGATGGGTAAAAGGCGTGATGATATATTTATTTATTTATTTTAAAAATGCTTCAAGAACAATGAAAGAAAATTTACTTGTCTTGAATCATACCTCGTAAAAATAATTTAAAAACTTTTAACAATGAGTAATACGTATTGGCAGATGTTTTGAAATTTGTAGAAAAACATTTCTTCTAATTAAAGTTTTTACTATTGTGGAGATAGGTAGATAAAAACGATGATAAATTATGAGGAGCAAATTGATAAACGTGTTATAATTATGTATATTCAGATCACCAATTTTCCTCGGTTATAATCTATAAGAAAATCAGAACATTTGAATTGTTCTTCTGAGAACCCAAAACCTAATCAAAACAAGCATCTAACGAATCGTTAAAAAAGGCCAACGTGAACAGAAGATCAAGTCGATAATAAGCCGGGTTCGAATCCCGGTTCGATACATTATATAAATACGCGATGATCCGTACAGATAGTACCGGGCTGTTGAGCGTCCTATCTCACTCTCTCTCGTTTATTTTCTCGCTTTGGCTCCGCCCACACCGACTAAAACGCACGCTTAAAACAAAGAACGAAAAATGAAATAAAAAGTTAATAAAATAACTGAGTTGGCCGTGCATGGTTCACAGGTATGGGATCGTGTATACCGGCCTGATAAACTGATAAACGGAATTGTTTTTGTTGGTTAATGTGATGAATGGCGTTTAATTCGTTTGAAATTAGTTGAGCTGTAGACGCGATTCAGATTAAATATAGGTATTCGCGCCTATTATTTATTCTGGCTTGTTCTTAATTAATTACGATATATTGCATTGCTTTTTATATTGATCATCTATTTGACACGTCATGGAAACCAAGTTGATTGATTTTTATTTACTACTTTCACATATCGTTGGCCTCAGACTAAATATTAGGAATGTGGATGAAGTCATAATGATATGTCAGGATAGAAATTAATTTACGAATAAATATTCAGTGAGAGATTGTGTGAATGACTGAGGAATGAATGAATGGATATGATTAACAATTTGTTACATGTACGATACATTTCAACTGGGAAGAATAAACGAACTTTTAAGACGTGAATAATGAATGTTAGATAAGTGATAATAAATAAAAGATGAGTAAAATATTGGGTATGAATGGAATTGAAGGAAGGGTAATTAAGATGCTTATATGAAAAGAAAAATGAATGTAGATGATGGAAAAATTGTGAGTCGGAATAGGTGAAGATGATTGAACGTTTGTTTCGTAAACGATATATTTCAAATGTGAGGAATAAATAAGCTCTTAAAAATAAATGTAGATGAAACGAAAGTGTTATTTTATAAGAATGTTTATGAAAATAAATTTGAAGATAAATTAAATAAATTAATATTCAGTAAGAAACTGGTAGGACAATCTAGGAATAGATGGATGAATATGATGAAAGGAAGAGGAATTAATGAGCTTCGATGAAAATGAAGGTAATCTTGTGAATATTAATTATAGGATGAATAGAATGAACAAATGTTCATAGAGAGATTTTGTTTACGAGTTGGGAATAAATTGATAGATATGAGTGAAGAATGCGAGCAATACATGAGCTGGCATGAAAGGGAATGAAGTGAAAGTGGTGTGCAGGAGAAATTTATTGAATAAATGTTCATTGAATGTTCGTATTACTTCATTTGATGGGACATGACGTGTTGTAAATAATTGTGTGTGTATGTATTTTTCTTGATTGCAAATGGTATAAAATATTATAATATGTTTTGTATAGTGAACTGCTTAAAATATAAAACAATGCAGTGCATTTGATAAAAGAATCAACAGTATTTTCTCTTTGAAAACTAGTTGATAACATCAAAGTCAACTTGATTTGTTTAACAGTACATTTGATTGTTTCAATAAAAGGCGTGTCCACCTTTCTCTTGATCGATTTCAATTGGCTTAGCTTGTTTACATAAAAAATAAAACAATTACGTTTACCAACGATGAAAACGGTTGAACAATAATATCAATCATAGAACAATATCAGTTTTATGGAATTAAATCAAATGTTATTAGAATGTATCTGCAATAAATGTCACAATTTTTCCAAATCGCAACTTTCTGTTTGATATATTGTTTCTAAAGTAGCAATTGTTTAGTTGAGAATATTTCAAACTTCAGTTATTTTAGAATTCAAAATAACTTTTTTTTTAATTATCGTTGAAAATAAAAGCTATAATTATGATTTAGTATCACATTTCTTATTTGTTATTCCTACTGATTCAAAATATAAATATTTATGTGATCCGGTCCAATAACAAAAATGATTTAATTATTAATTAGTGTATGTTTTGAAAAGATAAAGAATTGTAGAGTACATCCGGTTTTGAAACTTATCGATTCAAATAAAAACTTCAATTAATTAGACAAAAATAAATAATCGATTTTTTAAATTTATATATTTTAAGTGTATTAAATTGTCACAAATTATGTATGTCGCTTTATAAAAGGTTGATTCACACATAAATTAAAATTAAAGAATTAATTATTATAAAAAAATTATAAATATACGTTTCTACAGGGTGTTTGCGACTTAAAAAAAACCAAATTCTTAGAATTGAAAAAAAAAACTAATATAATAGTCACTATCAATTATAATAGTAAGAAATCAATAGTAAATATGTCATTCAATAAAAATAATTTCCTAATCAATTTTAATTTCTGTCGGAAGCGAATCGGACTATTCTGAATCGAGCTACTCTGAATTACGAGTCTTTTTTGTCTATTGGCTAATCCGATCCTGATTATAAAGACTCAATTGAGTAGCTTTAAATACATTAACGTTTCGAATAAAGGACCTCAGAACACCCAATACTTTGTAACCCGCAGATACTCTTCATTCCATTGCGCAACAAAATCACTGAAATTGTATTAGTATTGTTTTTTCATTTGATTAAGTCGATTATTATTTCAGGTAGAAAAGACATTCTTCTAGAATCAAAGTGTTTGCAGCTTTGGTCGAAAATAATAATTGTTAAAATTAATGAAAATAGTTGAAAATCAATTTGCCGTGAATGAAGTAAACATTCAGCCGGTAAAGACATAATAATGGAGTGAAATAAATGTGTGCACGCGCGTGTATTTTCTCGAGTGTATCACGCGGGCGATCGCGTGTAAATTAACCGTCCGTGCGCTGCGGCCACGCGGGACACGTGTACTAACTTCCAGATCAATTTATTCACTTTTACAATGCGAAATTTACTACTTGGAATTCCTGCAATCTTGTCTCTTAAATGGGAATTACTGATATTTTGTTGCATTTTTATCGACTGCGGGTTTACATCGATTTTCCACACTATTTTATTTATTTATTCATTCGAACAGGCAATCGCCCAATAATACAATTTGTGTGTATAAGTCAGGGGCGGATCCAGGCTTCTAATTAGGAGGGGGGGATCATGGAGTGAATTTTGTCTCGGGGGTGGGGGTAGGAGAGGGGGATATTTCCCATCTTCTAAATATAAAAAACATTTGTATTTGCTCATATTATATTCCTGCTTTAAATAATTTTTACAATCACTTTCAATCACATTAAATCGTCTTTGGAATCGCATTAAATCATAAACGGTTCTTCGATAGAATACAAAAATTATTGAATTAGAAGTTGATTTTCTAAGTGCAAATGTCGATAGGCACATACTTGATTAGGTCTTAAATAGAATAACTCTCCCATCTGCGAGTCGAAATAATATCCCCACAAAATATTGGTTTTTGGCCATTTATTAGAATAATAAATCAAACAATGGTTCTTAATTATCTTAGAATTTTAAGGTCTTAGATAATATTTTCTATTTAATTTGTTTAACAATCGTAAATAATGACATCATTATTATGTATTAGAGCCAACATTTAAAAAAGTCCATGCTTAGGGGGGGGGGGGTTGACCCCCATGACCCCTCCCCTGGATCCGCCCCTGGTATAAGTAGTACGACTTTACATATTTCATTTCACATGTAACATAGGATACAGGTCATTTCTCAGGAGAAATCATTTAATAGAATATTTTTGGTTAAGTCTATAAATCGGGTTAACGTGGTTGAAATCATGTCGTTGTTTACATCATTAATATTAAAATTTAAACTATTAAAGCGCCGACATATTCTCCATAAAGGAGCATGAAACCAGTAGTTAGCGGTACAATGAGGAATACAAAATATAGGTTGAGCATTTCTCAGATTCCGCGACGAAATCTGCCAAGACAGTTTAGATAATAAAAACGGACAGTCGATGTTGTTATTCATTAATTTAAATAATAATAATGTATCATTGTAATTGATATAAGACGCTAGTGAGCTTAACTTCGTTAAATAACCAATAGTTATTTAATCATGCGTTATTCTGGGGGACACTTTACCGAACAGTTTTTGCTTTTGTGACTCTGCATATTATCTACTGCCGGTAATATATAAATGATATGATATGTGGTCTGTTTAAAAAATATCCGAACATTTTAAATTACGCTGACAGCAACAATGCGTTCGTCATAACCTCTCGAGTAAACAGATGGTCCCTCTGATTTTGTCTTATTTCCAAATTCAAGTCAGTGCTGAAAGGACACCGTTTTGCCAACATTAAACAAAACATTCAAAAATGAACCTCACTGTAGTTAACAATAATATAATAACGTGTAAATGGCCAATGATATAAAAAGAGAATTCCCTCCCACAAACAAGCACACTTATCTGTTTGTCTGTTCGTTGAAATTAATTCCGGAGAAATTCGTGCGTGCCTGGTGTATAACAGCACCGCACTGAGTGTGAACGCGCAGTGCGTGAAGTTGGCGAGGCTGTGAATCTGCGATGTATCAGAGTGGGCTGTGGCTCGCAGGATTTGCTGACCGTCGGGGTCAACGAGAGGTCAGCATCACAGCATCTTGTCGGCCAGACACGATATACAGGTGCATGATGTGAAAAAAGAAGCTGCGGATTTTTTTCACACCGCGATTATTAATAATGAATCGTTTTAATATTTAGTTGCTTGAAAGATCTTTTTTAACAATTTATGGGAGCAGTCGTGGATTGACAGTAGCCTTATGTGAGAGAGTTTCCAAATGTGAAAATTATATTATTTATCTACTTCCGTTAGGAAATAGACATTTTATTTCACTTATTTGAGTTAGGTAATGAACTGCATTATTTAACTAGTGAAATAATGAGGTAACATAGCAACACAAAAAAATAAGATATCTTGATAGACGAATTCTGATGTGTTATTCTTTTATTTTTTTAATTTATAACTGTCATTAATATGTCAAAATTTCATAATTTCAAAAACACTCTTTCGTATTTATTAGAACGGAAGTAGAAAAAATATTGTATGAAACTAGTAAGGAAATAAGTTTATTACCTTACTTATGTGTTTACATGCGTAAGGTAATAACCTTCATTTCCTTACTAGTTTCATAAATAGCTATTACCAGTTAATTTTTATATTAGAATGCATTTTTACAACAAACAAATTCCAAGCTCGTAGAATACATGTTTCACTCACGCAAGCAGTTATATATTCAACTTATTACAAACTTCAAACATTTATTTAAATATTGAACGTGTAGGCAAGGTTCGTTTCGCTCACGTTTTACACAAATAAACCCTAAGCTCGTGGAACGAATGTTATATACGCACAAGAGCTGATTTAATATTGCATTTCATACTAAAAATTAAACAAATATTCAATTCGGATACGAGGAATTCAATGCCGTTGAGCGCATTTTCATATCTTATTTAGTTTAGTTTAGATATAAGATATAACGCCCGGAAAAGTGAAATTCTTCATATTTAAAGATTTTCAATTTTTCCGAGGCTATATCTCAAAAACTAAGCAAGCTATTAAGATGCGTACAACGGCTTTGAATTTCTCGTGCTTCAGTTAATTTCAAAAAACAACACTTCGGGATTCAGTGGGTCAAAATAGATATGTAATCTTCGCCAAATATGTCTATTCTGGCATAGTATTTTCATGCATAGTTCTTGTAAATTCCTGGGTCGGGGGTCAATTAAAAATCTCGCTAGTGTGATTGTTTGAAGTAAAGTTATGATGCATCTATTTCTCAGTAAGAAACACAGATACATCTGTCTGTGTATAGCGGGTGAGTGTCCGAGTAATCTCGTGTCCGGCGAGAACGTGAGAATACGCGAATCTGATAGTGGGTCGGTCCGGCCCTGCGCCCGCCGGCTGTTTGCTCGCCGCGTTCAGCGCTGTAGCCCGAGATCGTCCGCCGATACGCCAAGGTGCGCCGAACGCAACACCACTCCACATCGCTCAAACAGTGGGGCCCAACACTACTTACTACAAATTCTGTAAATTTTTCGAACCGCAGCGCCAATTCTAAATTATGGTGCGATTCGTATATTTCAAATGAAAATAGTATTTTTTTTAGCGACAAATAATGATATAATAAAATAAATATATCATCACGTCTTTTACCCATTACTGGGCGTGGCACTCTGCCTAAGCAGATCTCGGTAAGTGATATATTTTTAGCGTGAAGTGCCCCCAAAGATATTAGTGGAGGGGGAGCCACAGGGGTAGATTTAAATTGGTGAAAATTGTTTGTCGGCTGTGGGGATCGAAGAAGGGTTCTCAAGATCCACAGGCCGACTCGATACCACTGAGCCACCCCCATTATACCCCATTATATATATATATACAGGGTGGTGACTCGCTCAGCCGGCCATAGGGATTTAACATTTATCTGTCAAAACATCAACGTTTGACGTTGTGATAGAAACGTCAAGCATTTATTTATTTTTTTGTTCAATTCCATGGCTATCAATATTTTTAACGTAATTTTCGACATTTTCATATTTAATTTCTGTCGTTACAAAACATGTAAAAGTAATTCTGTTTACTGATTTAGATGCAGAATTTGATGCCCTAAAACTTTGACTTGACGCGTTTTTGCTTAAAATAATTAGGGAAGCAGGAAATTGCAAAAAACTGATTTCCCATGTTAAATCCCTATGACCGGCTGAGCGAGTCACCATCCTGTATATATATATATAATTTTAAATCCTCATTGGCCTGCAAAGCTTACTTTGATCGACAAAAATGATACTTGGCGTTTAGCAACACGTGATTCATGATTAGAATTTTCTTTAGAGTCATTGTAGGCAATTTATATAAAACTTTCTCAGGAGTAATGCTGCTCTTTCTGCACTTCTCTATTTATGTATTTGTCAGGATAAATATATACAGTGTAGTAATAACAAAATTTGTATAATTTGTAACGACCGAAGTGAAACAAGAGTATTTACGAGAAAAACAAATATTTGACATGAGTAATAAACTGAAGAATATATGTAAAGATATTTGTTGGTTAGTAATACAGCAATCCCACGCGCCTTTCTAATTTAAACAACCTGTATCCAAATGTAAATAAATATTTCTCGATAAGAAAACAGAGACATTTGAATATTTCCTTGAAATGTTTTGAATTTAATGTCCGCGGTGACGATGATGATCAGATAAGCTGCAGTGTAAACGAGCTGATAGAAATCTCGAACGGCTAACCTCCCCTTCCCCTCGAGACACCTGTCAGGGACGCTGATGGAAACTAACCTCAGTTTTCCAACTGACATTTTTAAAGAAATATTAACACTCGTGTTGTCAACGAGAAGATTGTATTTATTGTTTTAAACTTTCAAATGATCAGTAGCTTCAAAATGTACATGTAGAGTATGGAGCAAATTTATTTTTTCTGAAATCTTCAAGAAAATGCCTACTTTCCTGACGCATTTTAGTATGGAAAGTAAGTGTTTACCTGACTCAAATAAATAAACTAAATAACTAAAAAATTTAATAAGATTTTTATTTATTTTTATCAATAATATTAATACTAAATATACAATTGCTTCAATTACTAAAATTTATGTATGACACTGGCGAATTTGAAGCTAAATTTATTGGAGATTCAGTAAATAAAATAAGCAAGTAGTACATTTGCTGACAAATTATTTAGCTTTTTCCATTCCATGAAAATTTCATACTCTTTATCATATCGGTCTTTGGACTTGCTCGGTAATAAATTTTCAACAGCCGCAGTTGCTTGATTTAAGATTTCAGGAGGAGTACTTGAAAATACCGCCTCATACTTATTTTCATCTATATTTTCCAACATTATAAAGAAATCTTCTCTGTCAACAATATTACTTTTGACACAAAATATTCAATAGATTTTTCACATAAGATATTGTTTTCAACAACTTTTGTTATCACTTTGGATATGTAGTTTGCTGCCAATATGATTCTTACCAAAAAATTAAACATTTTGAAATATTTATTATTAATTATATTGATAAAATATAAATATGAACGATTTCAGAAAAAATAGTATACGTAATACGTCACGAAAGTGTTTTACTTGACTCAGCGAATTAAAATACTCGGCCTGACGGCCTCGTACTTCAAACAACCGCTTCGTCAAGTAAAGCATCACTTTCCTGACTTATTATGTAATATACTATTACGTTTCATCAAATGGGGTAGAACGAACCCTTCATTAGATTCATCCTACAATTAATTTATATCCTTATGCACCACTTTCGTTTTATACACTTTTATAATTTTATTCCACAAGCTCGTTTACCCTTTTATTAGGAATCTGTCATTCAAACAACAACATTCAATCATATTCATCCATTTATTAATTGTATGGGTCGTCCCATAAGCTATGTTTTATTTCATCCGTTTTAGTTTGTCGTAAGCGAAAAGTAATGTCAGTTCGTTCCGTCTATAACTGCGTAAAGGTTCAGTCTAAGATCTAAGAAACACAACAGTATATTGTAATACAAGTATTGAAAGGAGATCATACAAGTTTTCCAATGGCCTATTAATATGTGTATTCCTACGACAATTTAGCATTTTTACACTATAAATAATTAAATTTTTAGTTTTTTTATTTTCTCAAATGATATCAAAGGTTGTTGTGGATTCATTGTCTACCAGTCTCATTTTTTGTATTTATGACAACCGAAAACAATCATGTCATGCTGTTGATATTTGAGTGCAGAAATTAATCACTTTCTGCACTGTTGTAGGAAAATGATTCATCGGGATTTGAATTGGGAACTTATGCCGTAGACGTTCAGGTTATAGATCCATGGATGAAATGGATACAGACGTTAGTATAAAAGCTAGAAATTCCAGTGTTTTTTTTATTTGCTGCTATTTCGAATTGTATCTTTTATTTGTAATACTCGGTAAAAAAATGAGATAACCTATTCGTAATTATAGAACCGTCCGAAAATATCGGTGACAAATCCAGCAAAAAGTTGATGTCGCTGCAGCAAATGAAATGTAGGATTTAAGTGCACGCACCGAAGCACAAACAAACGATACAATATGGCTATCGATTCCATGAATCCAGTGACAAACAGTATTAATAGCGATCGGCGGGCCGTAATCAGGGGAAAACCGTCATTCTGGCCCGCGTATCAACAGCTACGGGGTGCGGGCGGGACTTATCGGTCAGCTAGACGACTATCACGGCGATTGTTCTTATCAGCTGATAGCTTATCACCGAATAGCCGGGCCTGTTATTCGTGCCGTTTGTGTAAACAAACATCAGGCTGACATGGCGATGGCGCTACAACAAAAGACGCCAGTATTTCATTTTTATTCTGTGGGTTATGTTTGTGTTTGCTTAGATCGGATTTTGTTTGACTGTTTTCTATACTTTTGTTTTTTATTTAGATAAGATTTTTAGATTGAAACTAATGCTGATAACAAGTACAAAGTTTAGTTTTGTGGTTACTATTACATACTACGACTAAAACTATTTTTCTATAATATTCTAAATGGAATAATTATATCTGCTTGTTGTTTTGATGGTTATCTTATTAAGTTATTACGACGAATATTTTATCTTAATTACTGGAATTTTACCAAAGGTATTTAACAGAAATTAATATAATTCTACGAACAAATTAGATTATTCATCTTTATCCTTACTGTTCAAGTAAAAATGGTACAAAATATGATTCTCTACATCTTTCATTTCAAAGATGTTTTGATGGTTCCTAGAAACCATCTCTAAGCTAAAGACACATAATGACTAATTGGAAACGTAAACAACAGAATCATTAGTATATTTAAATATTAGAGCGGTAAATGTCTTCTACCGCAATACTTATGACGTTTTTTGGATGATTGACGCAATAACGAAATAAAATAAAAAGTATAAAATAAACACTTGGCTAGGTTTCACAAAATTCAGCCTCCAAGTCACCTTATGAGGGCATCGTCAGAGGCTGACCAGCACAGTTAGTAACCATAGACGCGTTTCGCTCTTATTAGAGCTCATCAGTATGGTATAACTCTAATAAGAGCGAAACGCGTCTATGGTTACTAACTGTGCTGGCCAGCCTCTGACGATGCCCTCATAAGGTGACTTGGAGGCTGAATTTTGTGAAACCTAGCCAAGTGTTTATTTTATACTTTTTATTAAACCTAGTTTCACCAAGTGTTGGATGACAATTAATTTTGTCTTTGTTGTTAACAAAATAAAATTTTAGAAATATTAGAAAATAATTTTGACACTTAGGTATCTCCCTCCAATCAGTAATTTGTGTATACTATTTTTATTTTAAACTGGAGGGATCGGCATAAAACGATTAAATGCACCGCAATTACATTTACAAAGGAACTCAAAATATGATCCGTCATAACTGATTTCACAGGGTTGTACAGCCCCATTCGCCGGTACGGTGAATCATAGGAAAAAAACAAGAATAACTTTAGGCTGAATACGATCCTTGAAAATTTACGTATTTTGACCATCGATAAGCGATATGGGGTAGCCGCACTAATGGATTTCATTTTAGTTATATGGGACAGGGACGTTTAATCGTTTTATGCCGATCCCTCGAGTTTAAAATGAAAATAGTATAAGCATAACTTGCTGCCTTAGAAACCGTATCGGTAAACATGAACCATCAATTTAAATGAACTAGATTTTTTTAGGACAAATTTAGCAATATCTAAAGTAAATAAATGATTTATGACATGCAATGTTTGTTAAAGCTAATATATTTAAACTGAATCCAATTATCAAATTAAAAGTAAATAGTATATTTCCTTTTACAAGTGATAAATATTTAGGTAAAACTCATACACATAATTTCGCAATTATATTTAGATTATATATTCAATAACATGATGATGTATTTTGTTTATTAAATATTATTGTTGAAATGTGACTCATTTAAACAACATTATTACCATATTTAATTTACATAATGGGCTGAAATTTAAATTAATAAAAATTATTCCAATTTTATACTTAATAACTATACATACATAAACTTCGATTAAATATGGATGGATATTGTTTTTACCTAAATACTTATACGCAGTGGCTAATAAGGATTTGCAGTATTTAAAAAAACATATTTTAGTATAAACTTTCTACATAATGGAAACTAAATATCGAGGATCAATGAATTATTTAAGGACGAAATCATAATGTCAAATGATTGGTAATATGGGAGAGAGGTGTGAGGGTGAAAGATTGCATGGACGACCTAGGAATAAATGGGTGAACGTGATTGAAAGTTTGTTGTTTTAAATGGAGATAATACGAAACTAGTGTGGTAAATAGGAACATATTTTTTTTACTCCCGTTATTAAAATGTTATTTAACGTACTGGTTTCCAGGGCGCTAAATAACATGTTGACAAGCTGTGGTTTCGAACGTTTTAGTCACGGCTTGATATATTAAGCACGGGATGAAGTTAGCTTCAGGTATTTGTCATTGTAACTCTTACAGTAGCGGTTTTTGGTATACATTATGCAACTGTTTTTAGTGACTAAAATCAACAATTATTCACATATGACTAAAATGTTTAAATTAATGACAATTATAAACAACTAACAATTTATACCAATCTTCTTCTACTTCTTCTCTGGCTCTACTATCCTAGTAGGATATGCGCCTCCCCTATTGCTTGCCTCCATTGGACTCTGTGGTTACTCTTCTCCAGTTCGTTATTCTTATCTTCCTTATGTCTGCTTCCTCATCATCTTTCCACCTATTTCTGGGTCTACCTTTTGGTCTTTTATACCAATGCAATAGCTTAATAATGGTGCTATTTTACTTATTTGTTAGCATCTCTATTCAATTGAGTTTGAACCTTGTTCTAATTTAAGTTGGTACTGTACGATAAATCGTTGTAAATCACATGTGAGTTTATTGTCTCACGAGAATTATCGCACTCGTGTATAATGACTTATTTCACTCACTTGTATATATTTATTTATTTATGTATTTATTTCTGTTACGCTGTACAACAGGACCTTAATCCCAATTACAGTACAAGGTCCGCACTCACCGAGCCGCAGTGTGATAGTTTATATAATTTTTGTTTTAACTTAAGTGTGATTCGAACTCGGGATCTCCGGATTCGAATTCCGTATTGCTATTTACATCACCGTACTGACGGTGTCGTGATTCAGAAAGTAATATTGAAAATGAACTGTTCTATCTAATACATGTAAATCGTGGTTATAAAATGTTGAGTATCACTGGTTCCACACACTCCCGCTGTTCGTGCGTTGCTGACCGCCTATCACCATGTTCAGATCGGCTGGTAAAGCATACAATACATACATACACAGTGTTGTTGCCTTTGCTGGCAACATTTAGCGATACCTTGCTAAACACCTGCTAACAGATTCAATTGTCTTCCCGCTTGCTGCATCGCTGCGTCTTGTACTTCTTGTATCTCTCTTCAACCCTGCATTTCTCTTGTCTTTTTGTGGATGGTGCATGGTGTGTGATTGTGTGTGGGCAAACGAGGGTCACGGGGTATTAAATTCTTGCTGGATAACCTTATGTAATTTTAATGGAATTGTGTGAAATCATTATGTAATTGGAATTTAGTTGATATTGTTTTTAGGAATGTAGTTTAATTTATAGATTATTTCATGATATTGAAAAATATTATGCCAGTCAAGTTCGATAAACAATTTTTACCTCATTAAAATTAGTCCTTTGAGGTCATGATTTGACGGCTGGCAACCGTATTTCATGCGCATAAATATATCGTTTGCCGAAATCTACTATAGCAGAGTGCCACACCCAGGAATGGATAAAATACCGGTTCGGATATTTTAAAATCCGGGTATTCCGAAATCCATTGACAATCCCAAATTTTGTACATTATTAGCACCCCTAAATGCAACCCTGCAACATCACACAACATTTAAAATCGCGAAACTAAATTATCACATCACCCAACGATTCTTATTCCACTCACGTATGCCGGAAACATTACTAATCTGCATATTTACACAAACGGCGCATGAAGGGTTTTCCATAACCCCTTGCCACCCCACTCAACCCCCTGTCGCCCCCGACACATCCGACGTCCCTGGATCTCGGCGAGTCAGAGATTAATGACAAATTCATGTTAATATCAGCGTGTGCCGACAGAGTATGTTTAAATCTTATACGGTCACCGCTCACTAGATTTGAACGCCGTAATGAAATTGATGGTGGAGAGAAAAATAAGTGAGAACACCATCTGATGTGCTCGATCATATTTCTCGGTTCTTCTGTCTTCTGACAGAGATCGCGTGCGTTTTGTTTTGTATTATAGACAGACGTAATTTTGTTTACAATGAATTGATGTGATGAGTTCTGTGACTGTCAATACAAACATGGATTTCACAATTTATGTTGAATAATACAATCTATATATTTCCTTTCATATTCTTGCAATTTATTATAGGTATTTATTAATCATGAAAAATTGTAGACAGGTGAATTTATTTCTGTTATCACTAATTTGATTGACTTCGATAGCAATTTGTTAAATTTTTAATTTATTCATTTATGTTACTCTGTATAACAGGAGCTTAATCCCATTGACAATATAGTATAGTATAGTAGTTCATATATCTTTAGTTAGAATGGAATTCGAGCTTGGAATCTCCGGGTTTGAATTCTGTAACTCTATCCACACCACCATATTGCCGGTCAAATGAAACCAGTGAGAATGTAGTATTTACTTTTATTTTACGATTTATAAACTAGTTAAAAATGTGTCACGTTGAATTTATTACTAAAAAATAATGGAGTGAGTGTCATTCTTCCCTTGATATACAATAACTATTATTTCTGGTTGTGTTTTTACTATTGTCAGAGTTGTCAGAATTGTCTTTCTATGTGACTTAATCTCAGGGTTCGAAGATATATATCGATCGATATATATCATGATATTTATTTTGATATATATCGTCATATTTTTGCAATGATATATATCCATTATATAAAAATATGAAATAGTTTTTGAGATATAGCCTCCGGAGAAGTGAAATTTTTCTAATTTTTCAGTTTTTCTACTTTTCGAGGCTATATCTCGAAAAATAAATGTGATATGAAAACGCGCTCAACGGCATTAATTTTCTCGTGCTTCAGTTAACTTATAAACATAGTTTCAGCGATTTTGATTTTTTTCTATTTTCCGCCAAAAAAATCGCAAAAAGCGGTTTTTTAACATTTTCTCGAAAACCAGAAATCATATGCATTTGAAGATTGCACCACTGGATTCAGTGGGTCAAAATACATATGTATGTAAATTTTCGTTTTAATAATCCTACGATTAAGGATTTTTGGGAAAATTGAATTAAAATCTGAAAAAACCAAAGGGGTACCCCTTAGGAAATAATTAAAAATATTAAATTGCATAAAATTGTATGAAAATTTGCTTACAAGTCAATTCGGACACGGGGAATTCAACGCCGTTGAGCGCATTTCCATATCTTGTTTAGTTTTTGAGATATAGCCTCCGGAAAAGTGAAATTTTTCGAATTTTTCAGTTTTTCTACTTTTCCGAGGCTATATCTCGAAAACTAAATGTGATATGAAAACGCGGTCAACGGCATTAATTTTCTCGTGCTTCAGTTAACTTATAAACAGGGTTCGAAGATATATATCCATTATATAAAAATAATAAATACAGTATTATTACTTTCATTAATTCTGTTAAAATTATATTCTAAAGATAATTCTTACTTTACTAGCTTTTGACTAACTTCACATCAACGACATAAATCCAAATTGTGTGCCATTTGTGATGTCATTAACGGCAAAGTCTGAACCATTTCCAAAATTTTTATTTGGTACTCATTTTAGAAATACAAATCCTTTAATATGGTGGAAAAGTGTAACTATCAATGAGTCAGAGTGGCCAAATAAAAGTACATTTATTGAACTATGTGAACAGTTACACACTGCTGTAGCAGCCACAGTAGGGCTGGAACGATATTTCTCCACTTGGCATTGTCCAATCTCAATTACGTAATTGTCTCGGTAACGACAAAGATTAGTTTTTATGTTTAAATATTTAAACCAAAAAGAAACTACAAAAAAAAACTAATTTAGATTGGATTTGGCCAAATGAGTCTCTATCTGCAACGCTATGTTCAGGAAGTTCATCAGAAGATGATGATTTGCCCCTATTTAGGATATAGGATTATTTAAATATTCTTACTATTCTTAGTACTATATAATATTTGTGTATCCATTCAATGTATATTTACTTTTTTTCATTACCTATGTTAATTTTTTATTTAGGAGTAACAATTTATTTTGTATTTCCTATTGTGATAATAAATGTGTACCAAAACTAAAATTAAAAAATAAATATCCAAAAAGTGATATTTATCTGATATATATCCTATATATCAGATATTTTGATATTTATTATAAATATCATGATATTTACGAACCCTGCTTAATCTACAGATCTTTAATTTCATACTGTAAATGATATATAAATAGTAAACATTTGACAGTTTTTCGCTTGAAAACCCTGAAAATTTCGCTATAATCTGAACTCTAACAAAAAGACTTGAATGCTGAATCAGACAACAAACCCAGTTCGTTCTGCGTGTAAAGGGGTCGTGTACGTCTCCATTATTTACCATTATCATTTCTCGCATTTCAAGAACCTCTGGCTCTGATTACCTTTCGCTGATCACCAGGCCCGGCGATTTTGCGACATTAGTTCGTTTGCAAGGCGACGATTTATTACATTCATACAATTTACTTGAAATCCGTTGTCACGGCCGTCTACGATGAAGCCCATTAATCATAGCGCCTGCTCTGATGAAGTGCTACGGTGAAATGATAACTGTGGGTGGTGCATGAGAATTTACAATGATGCTATTCACTGGAGAGACGCTGTCTCTTTCCTTCACACATGAATTCCCTTGGTTCTGTCTCTTACTGTTTAGTTGGATTGTGTCAACGTGCTTTTTGTATTTGCTTGGAGTCTCTTTCCAACTTATGTGGATTTGTATTCTGTTGTCTCTTACTGTTTTCTTTTTTATTTTATTTTATATTTTTGTTCTTGTGGAGCGGAAAGAAAAATTAATTGGATTTGAGTGGATTTTATTTGTTAATTGAGTCTGTGTTGGTTTTTGCACTATTTGTTTGGTTTTAATTTGGATTTGTCAACGTTTTTATAGGACGACTTCTTTGTCTTGAAGCGTAAGAATTCCTATATTTACGTTTCTGGTTAGGTTTATGAATAATTTGATTAAATACAGCTCTTGCAATATTTTGAAAAGTTATTATTAAAATTTGTTTTCATGTTAAATTAAACTGCGTATAGTCATAAAATATTTTTTAATCTAAATGAATAACAACGTATTTGTTGTTAAATATAACATAATTGTCAAACTATTTGATATGGTGTATGTACGCGCTTTCTCAGTTACTGTGAAAGAAGATTATGTCTTTTCTTTTCTTGAAGTGCTCAATAACAATTATAATAAAACGCGATAAATTTAGTTTTAATTTCCATGAGGAAACCACAGGCAATGTCTCACTACCGACAAAGCACTATCAGGAATCGTATGAAACACGTAAAAACTTCTTTCCCACTTTTAATCGCATGCAGTGACGAACACTTATCATAGTGAAGACACTGGTATCTTCTTCTGCTGCCCCGGAGGCCCCGCCGTCCTACAGGTTCGTTAGTTAGTCACTTGTTTATCAGGGGGCGTTGCTTATCGTCGTTCGCCTTAATGCGATTTCTAAGTATGCCATTTATTTGTTATCGCCTTAATTTTACAACAGAAGCTTTTGTCGATAAAAACAAGTGCTTCAAACATGGTAAACAAAAGACGAATGCATAAAAAGAAATTATTTCATGGTTGTTGAGTTGTCATACCTGTTTGTGCTACACTTGAAAGCTATCATGCTATTCCATTCATTCATATATTATTTAAAGTGTATTTAAATTATCTTGTATATTTTATACTGTCAAACGTTTCTAAATTATTTTAGAAAGAAATGATTCAAATAAAACATTTGAAAAACTAAATTTTCTACCACTTTTATTTCAAATATTTTTCTCAAAAATTATTTTACAATGTTTGACAGTGGAAAATATACATCAAATGGTCCCAATAATTCTCAACTTATAACAATATTAATAAAAATCTTCATACTAATGCAAAAACCTATTAGGAAGTTGATGGTGGTATTACCTGGTTCACTATTGGTGTGGATGTCAGTTCGTGGAAAATGATTGAAACGAGGTGAAATTTGCAAAGAAAATCTAAATTTTCGAGGCCATATCTTAAAAATTAAGCCAGATATGAAGGCGCATTCAACGGCATTGAATATCCCATGCTTTAATTGACTTATAAGCAAATTTAGAGCAATTTTAAAATTTTAAAAAATATTCCTCAAAATTTTTTCATAGAACAGTTTTTGAACAATATCTAAAAAATTAGAAGACATACGTATTTGGAAACTTCGCCATTGGATTCAGCGGGTTGAAATACATATATACATAAATTTTCGTTACAATATTCATATGGAGAGGAATTTTAGACTAAAATGTCCGAAATTGGCCTAAAATCTAAAAAATCCAAGGGGTACCCCTTAAGAAATTTTCAAAAAATTTAAAACGCTAAAAATAGGTAAAAAATTGTTTATAAGTCAATTCGGACACGAGGAATTCAATGCCGTTGAAAGCATCTTCATAACTTGTTTCATTTTTAAGAAACAGTCCCCGGAAAAGTAAATTTTCACAAATTTTATTCGGACAATTTTACATTTTGTATCATCAACAAATTATCCGTTAATTTAAATGAATAAAAGTATGCCTTCTTGTGCAAAAAACCATGACGAATTCATTGGTAATATCGCTAATCCGTATCTAATCTAGTGTTTGAAGATATAGGTCAGTTAGTGGAAAATGATTAAGATGAGATGAAATTTGATAAATCTTTTTCAGGAGTTTATGCTATCCCATTTGATGGAATGGGATTGAAATTTCAAATTTCTTGCTTAATTCAAGTAGCACTTTTATAACATCGGTATTGCTGCAGAAGTACTCGTATATGTATATACTTTGTATAGTGCGTCTGTCCCATTAACATTATCTAGTGACTTGCGTAACCGGCGAATGCTACGTGATAAAGAACAATACATTTGCATTAAGGCGTTTATCGGCTATCATGTAACACATTGATTGTGGCTGAGGCCGCAGCAGACCGCGAGGAAGGCTATCCGCTATCGCGAGTTATGAGTGTCCTACACTCTGTACAGGTGACTTAGACGTGGTGCATGGGATTGAAGAGCGCGGAATGAGTAGGAATTACGAGTTGTTGATGAGTATTTCAAAATGTTACTTACTAAGAAGATAAAAAGCACAAATTCTGGAACTGAATCTCTATTACAATAGCAAGTAGTGGAATTTGAATGATTTAAAAACAACCTTTTTTTGTATATAAGTTGACGTCAGCGAGATTTGAACATACAATCTTCTGCTTAAGTTTATTTTTAGTTTTATGCATTGGGCTACAAATGACTGTAAAACACTGCGGCTTCTCCTCTACCAACACCTTTTTTGATGGCCGTGATTTGACGGCTGGAAACCGCAGAAACATATCTGCTACTCGTACGACAGAGTGCCATTCCCAATAATGAGGAAAAGGCGTGATAATATATTTATTTTTTTTTAAGTAATAAAAATTAATAAAAAATCACATCTCTATGTCTTCTATCATCACAGTACAGTGTTGTTGTTAAAGTCACAGCATTTGAATCCCACTCAAGCTAAAGATATATAAATAAAATAAATAAATATATCATCACGCCTTTTACCGATTACTGGGTGTGGCACTCTGCCGTAAGCAGATCTCGGTAAGTGATATATTTCTTCGCGTGAAGTGCGGTTACCAGCCGTCAAATCACGGCCCCCAAAGATGCTAGTGGAGGGGGAGCCACAGGGGTAGATTTTAAATTGGTAAAAATTGTTTGTCGCTTGTGGGAATTGAACCAGGGTTCTCAAGATCCACAGGCCGACTCGATACCACTGAGCCACCTATTCCATAAAGATATATAAACTACCATACTGCGGATCGATAAGCCTGGATCCTGTACGATAATTGAGATTAAGTTTGTGTTTTATGTGTAATAAATATTTAATATTGTTAAAAATCTCTTAAAAATATATATAAGTAATTAGAAAGTTACGACGAACATTCCACATGAAATCATAAACATTTAATTCCATTTAATTTCCTATTACATATAGTCAGTCCCCAGTGCGCATTATCACACTCATAACAGTATTTCTTCTCATACAGCATGTTTGTTTTCCGCATGTGTGCTTAGTTCAACAGCACGCGTACTCCCACTAAAAGCACGCGTGTGGATACATGTGTACGTGTGATGACTCCCTCCCGTGACCGTGCTCATGTCCGTGATTAGCCGTGCGGCGAGTTCCGCCCCTTTGTGCAAAGGTGCGGCTCTTCGGTCTTCAGCGAAACTGTAAAAGTGTTCGCGTGAATTAATCGTGCGTGGAGCTCACTATATTGTTTGATTTTCTCTGCACTGGAAACTATTTGAGTTTAACTGTAACTAGATGTAGAAGAGTAAATACGAGTATGGTCAGAATTTAGTGTCTCTGATGGTAGCAAAGATGATGATGTTCTTCATGTTACACATTATTAACTTACTTTTTTATTTAGTTTTTCTGCACGACGGGAATTTAGAAACGTCTATTTAGTTATGAGTGTATATATAAAACGAGAATTTGAAAAGTTTATAATATTGTATAAATTGTTTTTAATTTTTAATAAATCATATTTTTCCGGAAAATCTCGAAGACCCAACCTTGATTTTAGTTGAACACCCTGATAAAATTTTTCAAATGGAGGTTGATGTACCTTCAGAAAATAGAGAAAGATTAAGTGTAAGCTATTGGCGTAATTTGGCCCTAAATAATCAATGTCCTTACTTATTTATATTATGAAGACGGAAATAAGTATCCAAAAGTTTAAGATTATTGGCTTAAAAGAGGTCGCATTATATAGTATGTTATGCATCAAGGAAGGGAAACAAGGAATAATCGCGCCCTCTCGTAAAGCATATTATACTTTTCGTAACAAGTGCACAAAAATTACCGTCTTATCGGGACAAATGTCAAATATGGATTGCGTAACTTGTTACCTAGGAAACGCCGTAAACAACTTATAATTGTAGTCTCTAGGGAGAGAAACATGCTACCTAGAGAGAGAAACATTCTACCTAGGGAGAGAAACATTAGGGGAGAAAAGCAGTGTTTTTTCTCTAAAATTAGGGAATAAGAACGTGTTTCTTGTGCATGTGTTACGAAAAATAAATTAATTAAATAACTATGTCTACATAAAAAATACTATTTAATTATCAGACTTAATATTTTGACTTTCGGAGTTGCTATCAAATAACCTGACTCATTCACATGCGCTATTTAATTGTTTTTATAACAACTAAAATATTGATGTTCGTGTATTTAAAAATACATAAACTTAATTATGAAAGTATTTATGGCAACAATTTTTTATACACCACAATCTTAAATAAATGGTATTCATTGAATAGACTAATAATGGCTGTATTCATAATAAAATTTGAAGATCGTTTACATATTGTTTATCTTAGGATATTATGACATTCTTAATAAGATGACCATCATAATTATTCATCGCCAAATATTAAATTTCAAACTTCGTTTAGATATAGAAGTCAAAAATTGTAATCGACTCGATTGTCAATTGTTTTGACCTAAAAGTTATTGAAACTGTACTTACTTCAGTTCTAATGAAAGATCTGAGAGATAATGTAAAAATAAATCAGCAACGAGTTGATGGCAAATCATTTTCGAAAAATTTGTAAACTGTAATTTTTTACAAAATCAATCCTCGACTATATGATATATAAAGTAACAATTCTAAAAAATACTTTTCTTCAAGGACTGCGGCGAAGCCGACCTGATCGCTAGTACTTAACTAAAACTGTAACCCCAAACATATCAATCTTATAATGACTAAACTAATAATTATAAATTAGCTGACATTAAACGAAACGTTGTCAGATTGGTGTGAAATAAGAATTTAGTGTTGGCAACAAAATATGGATACAAAGCGCAAGAAGAAATAATAGCGTAAAGCAAACGACCCAGCCATGAAAAAATCGATTTAGAATGCGATAAGAAAGAACGTGCGAATGAAAAAAGATGATACATGTGTTTCATGAAAAAGAAAAAGAAATACGTAAAATCAATCACTAGCATAAATCCAGTTGTTTCGGATTCGGAGTTCGGACACATGGTGCGAATGGACTGAGAGACTGACAGATAAAAACATTAGCTTCGTTCAGTAGCTAGTGAGTGAAGCGTTCGCTATAAAGATAGAGCGAGAGAGAGAAGAGTGCGAGGTAACAAATAATAGCTGTGCAACACCCGGTATATAATATTAACTGGCGCTTCGAGTCCGTTCGACAGCCACATACGGCACCCGGCACACGGCACACGGCGCACGGCGCCGGTTATCTCGGTGTACATGTGTTGGTGTTGGTGTTGGTGTCGGTGTCGTCACAGCGATGTATTTCCCTCAGATTTATTAAAATAAATTGAAAGCGCAGCCCCGCTCCGCGACTGCATTCAGCGGCCGCCAACTAGATAAAATATAAGTGATCGCCGTACGCTGCTCCGACCGAAAGCGTTGGGTCTTTCATTTCCTGCTCCGACGCTGTGCTTCGCTTCTCTCCCCTTCATCCTTCTCCTCTCCTGTGTCGCCGCTCGTCGATATCAATATATCCCTCGGAGAACCATCCCTTAGCGCCGGCTGAGCACTTGTAAGCGCGGTATTGTCAAACAGGGTTTATTGAATTAAAAGGATTTAATTTGGTGAAAATGTGCAAGCGAGCGAGAAGTATCTCGAGGTGCTTGCTACTCAATGCTGACTGCCTAAATTCAAGATTGCTGATTTGTGATAATGACGACAAACTTTGCTTTCTTTTGTTGCTACACGAAGCTCATTTTAATCCACATGAACGTGATCTAGATATTTTTAATACGTGGAAATTAAAACGACTTGTCGCATTATAACATCACTAAATACTATTATTATTACTTGACCGTTCATACATTTTATTTTCATTTATTTAGAAAGCTCTTTCATCTGACACTTTTCAGATAACTTTGTTTATATGTTTTTTTATATATTCCAATAAACTCACTTTTGTCCGAAACATTTTTTTAGATTCGTAACTGATGGCGTTGTAATATAACAATAGACATTGTACGAAATGTTATTTTTCGAGTTGTACTTAGATTTTTGATGTATTTGTATTTGTAGGGGTGCAGGTGCTGCAAATTGCAACCTATCGTGCTTCATATTACCTTACTTCAATGTTCCTAGAGCCTAGCGCGAGGTACGGTGAAGCCGAGTCCACCGGTATTTTGTTAAAATTAAAAACAGCTCTAATTCAAAAGTTTAAGTTTGTGAATTAATATATTCTAATGACCGAACTCACCTCATTTATAATTATTAATAATTAATAGCTATTTATGAAACTAGTAAGGAAATGAAGGTTATTACCTTACGCATGTAAACACATAAGTAAGCTAATAACCTATTTCATTACTAGTTTCATACAATATTTTTTCTACTTCCGTTCTAATAAATACGAAAGAGCGGTTCTGAAATTATGACATATTAATGACAGTTATAAATTCAAAAAATAAAATAATAACACATCAGAATTTTTGAAGTTGTAGATTTTTGAGGTATTTGTAGGGGTGCAGGTGCTACAAATTGCAACCTATCGTGCTTCATATTACACCCATACCTCGCTTTACGGCCTAGATACGTTCCACGAAACTTGGCCGTATAAGGAATCAATCAATTCTAATACAAATTCATACAAATTCAATGGGGAAAAAGTTTTTTTGCCGTTATAGCGAAACATTTTAGGCCGTAAATGGAAAACGTGCCTTAATTGAAAAGGGACGTTATAGCGAAATGCTGTATAAAGAGCGACCGTATAGCGAGGTATGGGTGTACCTTACTTCAATGTTCCTAGAGCCTAGCGTGAGGTACGGCGAAGCCGAGTCCACCGGTTTTTTAATAAACAGCTCTAATTCAAAAATTTCAGTTTGTGAATTAATATGTTTTAACGACCGATCTCGCCTAATTTATTACTATTAATAATTCAATTACAATTCTAAATCCTACAATAGTCAATTTATTCATTATTTATCATTAATTTAATTATCAATATATTAAAAATAACTATCAAAGCAGTGACATTAAAAATGTTTATTTTGGGTAAACTGTACTGTAAATTTTGTTTTTACCTTTTTCATGTCTTAAAGTTTGATTATCAAGTATATAATACGACTGTCTGAAATCTAAATAGTTGGAATTCTATTATAAGCTGCTATAATTGAGTCGGCCTGTGGATCTTGAGAACCCTGGTTCGATCCCCACAGCCGACAAACAATTTTCACCAATTTAAAAAAATCTACCCCTGTGGCTCCTCCTCCACTAATGTCTTTGGAGACCGAGATCTGCTTAGGCAGAGTGCCACACCCAATAATGGGTAAAAAGGCGTGATGATATATATATTTATTTATTTATAATTGAGATGAAATTCCTGTTGTGTAGAGTAGCAAATAAATAACTATACAACAGTGTCATTCAAATTCAATCACTTTAAAACTTGTGATACTTGTGTGTGTTTATGCAAATAGTGACGTGATTAAGCGTGTGTTGATGGCGTGAAATGTGTGTGTATGGGTGAGTGTTTAGTTTGTGGCATTTCCGTGAAGTCCTGCCCTGCGTTTAGCGGTTATAAAGGTGTAACCGCGGTAGCACGCACGCTCATAATTTTTTCACTCGATAACCCCTGTTGTACATGCATTTGTATATACACATTATATACTTGGATGTGCATTTATATTTTGACTTTGACTCATACGTAGATTCAAACAGCGCACACTATACAGGGTGTTTCACAACTTAGAGCAAAAAATTAAAGGGTATATTCTGTACGACGTGCTGATCATGAAACAAAAAGAATTTTTTTTTAAATCGCAAAACTATTTTCCATGTTTCCCAGTCCAAAATTTTTCGTTGCCACTGCCACTGGGTGGATGATTATGTTAAAGTTATTAATTAAATAAAATTCTTATTATAAATAACTGCTAATAATTGAATTGTGTAATTATTTTTTCGTAGTTGATAGCTACTTCATTGTTTGGGTTTAATAGGAAAGCAAATCCAGTGCAGTACTACAAAAAATGTTTTAGGTTAACAACCCTTAATTTTTCGAATTGAAAAAAAAAATTCTTTTTGTTTCATGATCAGCACGTCGTACAGAATATACCCTTTAATTTTTTGCTCTAAGTTGTGAAACACCCTGTAGTTATATTTGTGAATGACAATCGTGGATAAAATAATATTAAATATATTAATTAACTAATAAAGTAATTTTGCGAATTTATTTTGATTTATGACAAAAATGAAACAGGTGTATATTGTAATCGTTCGATCAATTCCCGCTTGCGGAAATGGCCGAACTGTTAAAAATGTTGATAACTTAAGCGGGTAATTATTTACAATCCTTGCAAAAATGTGCAATACGCACCTGTAATATAATGAATTTGAAATGATTTTGATACCATAGGGGCAGTACGAGCGAATTATTTTTAAACAGAGTTTTGTAACAGAGCGAGATGGAGAAAACCTATAACTTTATTACCGTATAATTTTATTCTTTTTAATTATACGCCACGAGGATAATTATAATTAAACACTTTTTTAACCCTCGGTGGCTGAACGAGTTAGGGTGCAATTTTATCGCGAAAAGGAAAGAAGATTATTATAAAGTGTTTGCGAATAAAAATTAAGAGGATTAATGTTACATTAAAAAGAAATTGTTTATATACAAAAATTACACCTTCAGTAATTTTCATAATATTTTCTCTTCATTTTTAACACGTTTTAATGTATTTTCTCTTTTTCAGGTAAGTGACCAGTTACTATACCTGATCAATTAATCATCTTACGGGTAAATAATTTATATTACTAGGTACTTTTATTTTTATTTAACAGTGCTTGAAAAACTTTAGATATGAAAGTTTACGAATTACATGAACTGGAACGTCGTTATAGTTTGTTCCGGAACATTTTTAACCATTAACTAGTGCCCAATTTCTTAATTAATTAATAAAATTTAGTTTTATTTATCGAATTTCGCTTATTTAAAATCATAAATGTCGGTTTCAATACGGTTTTGATTCAAACAACTTTATAAAAATATAAACATAATAAAATGTACATTGGTTTGTCAGTTAAGTAGATTGTTTATACCGGTTTAAAACACAATTTCGATTTAGTTAGGTATTCAGTTGTAGAATCAATGTTTTTTTATTGGTTTTTGGTTTCTATATTTCAAACATAAGTGTAGAATTTTTATTTTGGCTGTGCTGTACCTAAATATTCTGTGTTATATCACATTCGCGATTATGCAAGTTGTACAAAAAATATATATTTTTAAAGTGAAATGTCTTATTAAGAATAATACGAAATTCATTTTCAACCTAAATAATAAATTATTATTATTGCTAATTCAAAATAAAACTTATAAAACTTAATTTTACATTTAGATAGATACAGAAACAATAGTTGTTTTTACGAATAAATGAAATTATTTAAAAAGATAAAGATTGCTTACATTGCTCGGGAATCAGCAATCGGTTACGTCCACGTTGTCTACTGTTGACACCCTAGAGGAGGTCCATATAGTCTGCTCCACTCTATTATCACTTACACGACACACAACACACACGAAATAATTTACATATTTTACTATATTACATTATTCATTAAAATGCTCATAAAATGTCGGAATCACTGCTATCACTGTACACGGCCCGCTCTGTACTGGCCCAGCTTTGTTCATCGCGAACCAACGTTTTTCGACGTCGAGTAGTAATTGGCTAGGTTCTAACTTGTTTATTAGCGTTAAAATCATTTCAAAATATATTTAATGTAATGTGTATAGATTCCTTAGCTAGCCTTGAATTTAAGAAATTAATAAATCCATTTTGCGTAGTAATAAAATGTTTAATAGAAACACAATTTTGGTTGTGAATGCATTAAATTTTATTAAAGCAAATGTGAAATATTTTATTTTATTTAATTTAAAAGAAAACTGAACAGAATTTCAAATAAATTTAAATGTAATGTATCATCACGCCTTGTACCTATTATTGAGTGTAGCACTTTGGCGTAGCAGATCTCGGTATATTAATACGGATAAAGTGCAGTTACCAGCAGTCAAATCCCCAAAGATATTAATGGGGGTAATTTTAATTTAGTGAAAATTGTTTATCGGATGAAGGAATCGAACCCAGGTTCTAAAAATCCACAGTCCGATTCGATATCACTGAGCCACCTGCCCATACTCGAATTATAAACGAAAATATCAAAATAAATCTGATTATAAATCCTTCAGTGGTATCGAGTCGGCCTGTGGATCTTGAGAACCCTGGTTCGATTCCCACAGCCGACAATTTTCATCAATTTAAATCTACCCCTGTGACTCCCCCTCCACTAACATCTTTGGGGGCCGTGATTTGACGGCTGGTAACCGCACTTAACGCGAAGTAATATATTACTTACCGAGATCTGTTATGGCAGAGTGCTACACCCAGTAATGGGTAAAAGGTGTGATGATATATTTATTTATAAATCCTTCGAAAATAATTTTTATGTTGAATATCAATATATGAATGGGTTATTATTTCCATGGCAAATCTTTTACAGTTTGTATCTGCATTTAGAACAATTTTTGTGGGTGATTCGCACCTACCCTTTCATGCCCTGAGGGTTGATTACGGGTCTACTAATAATTTTAAATTGATTATTTATTATAAATATGAGGCTGGATCATCAGGGCTGTAAATGATAAAACCTTTTCGCTGTGAACATGAATGCATCGAGTCAGCATTGACTGCACTGTACCTAACCGAGCCGGCGCGGTCTTATCTTAATGATTTCTTTGACTCTTTTAACTTTTTGCAGTTTTTAACATGCAAGAGAGATAGGTATCGGTCCGGGGCCGCGTTATCGCTTGGCGGCCGGCTCGTGCACCGCCGCCCGCACTGCCACCGCTTTCAGTGTTATCGCCCGACGGTATCGCGCACTGCACTCACATTTGCCTAACACCCCCGCCGCCCCTCTAGTCACCTGCACCCTTACCTACGCCTACACCTAACTTAGCTTCTTTCGTAAGTTCATTACAAAACATATTAACTGCTCAGCGAGTCTGTCAACAATCCGATTGAATCCTGTTGCAGGATGAATATAGTGTGAGGATGATTCAACCTTTTGAAAAATAAGTCGAATAAATATTCTTCTCGCGGATGGAATTTTGGAGCATATTGCCAATTTTGTAACACAAATTGCTAAATATATCAATCGCTACCACTATCAAAAGATCATATTAACAATTGTTCCAATAGCGTAACGCTATCCACACTACCATAATGCTAATATTATTTAATTATACTAAAACTAATAAGTTGGTGTATAATGAATGTAATAGCTATTTATGAAACTAGTAAGGAAATGAAGGTTATTACCTTACGCATGTGAAATTTGCAAAACGAGGCGTAGCCGAGTTATGTAAACACATAAGTAAGGTAATAACCAATTTCCTTACTAGTTTCATACAATATTTTTTCTACTTCCGTTCTAATAAATACGAAAGAGCGTTTTTGAAATTATGAAATTTTGACATATTAATGACAGTTATAAATTCAAAAAATTAAAGAATAACACATCAGAATTCGTCTACCAAGATATCTGTTGCTAGGTTACCTCATTATTTCACTAGTTAAATAATGCAGTTCATAACCTAACTCAAATAAGTGAAATAATACGTCTATTTCCTAAAGGAAGTAGAAAAAGTTGTTAGAAGAGTGGCTGTGTGTCAATTGAAATGGTTTGGTAATGTGGAATACATGTCGAATGAAAGATTAGGAACAATGTATGTCATTGAAGGTTTGCTGCTTGAACGAAAGATGAAATAAATTGAAGATAAAAGTGGGGAATGTTTGGTGAAGATTAATTGCAGTATGAATCCAATGAAATAATTATTTTTCGATACTAAGCAATCATTCCTCTTAAGCTTAAAAATCGCAAATACATTCAGCCAGTAAAACCTCCAACATGAATGCACATTTCGTTGTCGTGTCCCTCGTCGCTACCCGGGTTCGTTTCCTGTGTCGGGTGAAAGACACCGACACCAGCGCCACCAGCGTCACCGCGGACAGGAAATGAATTTCAGCATCTGCGTCATCGCTGGCTACCATCGTGTCCTGCATGCATTATCCTTGCCTAACACAAACACTACGCGGTGTCTCTGTGAAATAAATCGTATGGTGGAGTGGGCTGGTTCGGCCCTGGTTCTACCCTCGCTGTCCGCGCGCGAATGGGAATGATCTGATAGGCGAGACTTGTTTGTAGTATGGTTCAACGGATGCTAATGGTGTTTTATTTCATTTTAATCATAAATTCAATTTTTGGGGAATGAATTTGTTGATGCGTTTATGGTTTAAATTAAAAGGATTGTTTCTGAAATTGGATTTCTTGGAATTAAATACAATTTTATTATATACTGAAATTTTTTGATTTGCGCAACTAAATTAAATTACAGAGAAATAGGAATGTTCATTCCTTAAAGCTTTTCTTAAGGTTGAAGCCAATGAGAGAGTATACACTAATTTGTAATTTTTTATTGTAAAATAAATAAAAATAAATATATCATCACGCCTTTTACCCATCACTGGGTGTGGCACTCGGCCTAAGCAGATCTCGGTAAGTGATATATTTTTTATTGTAACCTATCAATACCTTATAATATATTATGCTTTTATAAACATCAACGAGTGTATAAAAAAAATCTGATGTGGACACCACATGACTTCCTTGTACGCGTATTAAACTATAGATATTTTTTTAATTGCACATATTTGACATTAAATCTTTTATTTTTTTTTTTAAATCAGAAAATATATAATATTTAAATTTAGATACCTCGTTTATGCAAAAAGCTAATTTAAAAATTCTTAATGTGTTAATTCTCTAAAACTTTTATTTACAGCATTTATTTCTAAAATTAAAATAATACCATTTTTTCAAGGAAAACTGTTAGCTGCTTCATGTAATGTGCCACTTCCGGTTAGTCTATTTTAACCAAAATCTATTATGTTATTTCCATTGATATAGTAGTCTTATATACGAAATTTGGAAAGTTTTAAATTATATTTGAATATTTTTTTTTCATGAAAATCTATCATAGGCTTCAAGTAAAGTACCACTTCCGGTAGTTGTATAATGACCAAAAAGGGAGGTGCACAACTAGATGTTATAACAGTACTAAATATAAAGTTTCAATTTTCTACGGCCTACCGTTTTTGAGTTATGCGAGATACGTACGTACGTACATACGTAAGTACAGACGGCACGACGAAATTAGTCAAAATAGATTCAGGGAGGGCCAATATACCTATTTCTGTTGACATCTGAGAACCGAAAATTTTCGCGATTACAATACTTCCTTTACTTCGTACAAGGAAGTAAAAACGGTCACATACTATACTTTTTCTACGATCGCAAATTGAGACAATAACAAAATTTAAAGTTTATGCAGAACTACGAAACTGCATTGTTATGACGTCATTTAAATTTCAACAAACAAGACATCTAGTCCGTACCGTAAAAACGAAATACAGTAAGCAATAAAATGACAGAATATTCAATCCATGTGTGTGTTATCCGTTATCAAGTCGGGACAAACAAATAACAATAATTAAAGATACATTAGGCCATGTTCTCTGTCAGAACTGTTAAATATTATATCTGTTTATCCACAGTCATTCGATAACATATATAAATGCGTCGATTATTTTCAGTTGTTTACTCATTACATAGAAATTATAAGTGCTCTATCGAGACATACCTGTTGTTTAATCGAGGACGAAAGTTTCACCTAACAACAACAATGATAGCGATACTGAATCAACATCATTTTGTTGTAAATAGTAAATAGAATCGTATATGCGATAATATTCCGTCATAAAACCTTATTATTTTCTAGTTAAATTGTAGTGTTTACTTCATTTTTCTAATGGTTTTCTATGTTGTTGATATTCAACTACATGTGCTGACTAGAAAATTATCTTTTCGATTTTACTGGAATTTATAATTAACTTCTGTTGCAATTTTATTTGCTTCATTGATTTTATGTTAAAATTTAAGTGTTTTAATATTTCATTAACCTGTTATTTATACAAACAAGCAATTGAGTATTTCATTTGCATCTTTTCTTCATGTTGTAATCACTAGCAAATAAATATCTACCGGGAGTTTTTCTTATCAGTAATCATAGGAATATATCATTACCATAGTTACAGTTTAAAAGTTTGACAGCAATACATTAGAGCGTTTACTTTAAAAGTAAACATAGGGAAAATAATATTTTCAGTAATGCATTGAAGTGTAATAGTCTATAGTCTAAAAGAAACATTTTAAGTTTAAACAAATTAAATTAATTTGAATTACTTTAAATTACATTAACTAAACGTTAGGTATAAATTTAGAACCTCAAAACAATCCAAAAGTTCATTTATGTAGAGGTTTGTTCGCAAATTCTTCGTTTAAGAGCTCGTACATACAAATAATGAGAATTTTGGGTTCAAAAATCGAAAATTATTAAAATGTGGCTCTATATAATTCAGACCACGAGAAATCGAATGGCGCAAGGCGCATCTTCATATCTTTTTTAGTTTTTGAGTTACAGCGATTTTTGACTTTTTTTAAGCTCAACTTTGAAAGCCCATAACTCAAAAACTAAACGAGATATTTAAATGCTGTTTGAACGAGTGTATTTCTAGTGCGCTACTTAACTTGTACAGTTATTTTGAAAATTTTGAAATTTTTAAATTTTTTTCAAAATTTTTATTCCTCAATATTTCAAAAACTTGCAAAGATAATGAAAATCTGAAAACACCAGTGAATTTCTCTCGTAAAAATACATAGGTATACAAATTTTCACAACAAAATTCGCACGGATAAATTTTTTATTACAAAAAAACGAAAAATGGCCAAAAACCGTAAAAACGCCAAGGGGTACCCCTTAAGAAATTTGCAAAAAACGGCCATTTTCGATTTTTTGTAATAAAAAATGTATTCGTTCGAATTTTGTTCTGAAAATTTGCATACCTATGTATTTTCACGCGAGGAATTCACTGGTGTATTCAGATTTCCATTATCTTTTCAACTTTTTGAAATATCGACAAAAGAAAATTTCGAACAAAATTTAAAAATTTTCAAAATTTTTAAAATACCGGTACAAGTTAAGTAGCGCACGAGAAATACACTCGTTCAAACCGCATTTCAATATCTCTTTTAGTTTCTGAATTATGGCGTCTCAAAGTTGAGCTTTAAAAAAAGTAAAAAATCGCTGTAACTCCAAAACTAAAAGAGATATTGAAACGCGGTTTAAACGAGTGCATTTCTCGTGCTCCGAACTATATAGAACCATATTATACAAATTTTGACTTTTTGAACTGGTTCAACCAGAAATTCACATCTGCATGTTTATATGTCAAAATTCTGATCATTCTGGACCATGGCAGTTCTGCAATAGCAGATGATAATAAACTACACATTTTAGGCGTTAAGTACAGTAACCAGTTGTCAAATCACAACTACCAAAAAAGAAAATTTTATTTAGTTTAAATAGGAATTTTAATTCAATAACTGTTCAAAATTACCCACATATACCTGTAAACAATAGCCTAAACGATTATAAAATTAATTTATAGCATTATTTATTTGCTCTAGAGGAATCTCATGCGATGCAACACTAATTCTACGTTTTAATTGTTCTACACTCATTCTACCACCATTATAAAATTGACTTTTTAAGTGGCCCCAAAGAAAAAAATCGTTTGGCGCAAGATCTGGTGACCTTGCAGGCCACTCCACTTCTGAACCTCGTCCTATCCATCGTTGGGGGAATATCCGGTGCAGATAATTTCGTACATTTTGTTGGAATCACACTTCCTCAATATTTACTCAATATTACTCTCTCTTGTAACAACTCTAAATAATTTTCCCCATTTAAATTTTCATTTATATAAAAACGCCCCACTATTTGATCCCCTATTAACCCGGTCTGATTTTGAAAGAGGACAGTTTTATTACTTTGGCAACTATAGATGACAGTAATGTTATTTTTCCTATGTTTACTTTTAAAATAAATGATCTAATGCATTGCTGTCTAACTTTGTAACTGTAACTATGGTAATGGCATATCCCTATGTTTACTGATAAAAAAATCTCCCGGTATATTTAGAGCACGTTCTTTAACTCATTCTATTCGTAAAATAGTTATTTGTGTATTAACAGCGTAATAATTCTTTGTTACTCGAGCTGCAATAGTGTATGCAAGACGAACAAAAATACCTAATACTCGTGATACACAACATTTTTTCTACGATTGCATCTTAAATGATTAAAAAACATATACGTACTGAAAATAAATTCATTCTGTCAATATGACAAGTTTTTGTTTTGTTTGTTTCCCTGGTAACTATTAAAGCAAACGCACATTAAATATTTCAAGTTATTTTTCGATGACAAATAAGAACCTAATTGTCAACTTTTCATAGCAATCGTAGAAAAATGTTATTGCTGCACTACTGCCTATGGCACACTGGTCGAAGAGCTCTTCGATGAAACAACAGAACGCACCCGTCATTGACGAAAAATAAAAGCTTCTAAAGTTGAGAAAAAAAAACTAAATTTCAAAAATATGCTAACGTAAAAGATACGAGTAAAATGAGATACGTTCGTTTCATCGTTGAGCTCTTCGATGGAAATAGAGGAGCCTCTATTTTTCGTCGATGACGGGTGCATTCTGTTGTTACATCGAAGAGCTCATCGATGCTCATCGACGCTCATCGACCAGTGTGCCATAGGCATAAGAAATGTATTTGTTGAATGTATGCAAATTAACTTGAAATATATTGTCATCGTTTCTTTGAAGGTATAGTTATCGTATCTGTATTTGAGTCAATTTTAGTTAGGTTACGTCAAAAATAGTGAGTTCTATATCACTTGATCGTAAAATATGTCGCCATTATTCTGTTTTATCAGCATTCATATTTCTATTCGAAAAACTATATCATTTCTAACTGCAGGTACATAGATAAGAAAACAGAGCCCCATTAGTTATATTTTATCTACCTAAAGATAATGATATTTACTACAAATACTTTGCACCAATAACAAAAAACTGATAAAAACTTGAAAGTCGTAATTGGATATAATATTATCATTTAAATTTAAACACAGACATATTCTTTATCACAATGAAATCTGATTGGTCATGATGTCTGTGCTCCACTGATTGGTTACCACTGATTAACACGAATGCGTGATGGAGCAGCGATCATTCAACAAGACGCTGATCATATTTTAAATTGAATTTCTTTGAGATGAAATGGATCCTGCTGAGCTGATCTGATGTAAACTGTTGCTACATCTAACAGCCAGGCGAGAGGATATTGTTTTATTTTTGCTTGTGGTTGTTTTTTACTTCAATGCATTTAATCCTCAGATGTTTTACTGGTTTGTTAAGACTTATCAGTTTTCTACGTGTTTGTAAGGGAAGATTCGCCATTTTAATTAACACGAAACAAGAATGGAAAATATACATCAAACTATTTTTCATTAAATGGGATAGCACAAACCCTTGAAATATTTACTGAACATGTATTCATTATATTCATTATATTCATCCTATAATTAATCTTCTTTAAACATTCTTTCTATACATTTATTTTTCGTTCCCTTAACAAGCTTTCAATTTTATTCATCTAGTTATTGGTATCTTTTAATATAAGAATATGAATTATCATACTGTCTACCGGTTTAGAATTTCAGCAAACTCTAGAAAAAGTCTGAAAATGAAATCCTTTAAAATCCTAGAATTTGTTTAATTTAGTTTCCTTTTGGGTATTGTGGAACATTAGATTTTATGCAGCAATTGCCCAGCAATTAATTGTAAAAAACATATATTTCTGGCAGTTTTTAATCCAGTTAGTCATTAATAATTTTAAAATATTTAGATATAAAAATTTATTCTTTAATTTGACGTATTTTTCATTCAAATAATTTTAGCTAATTTTGCGGTGCTATGAAACTGTCTGAAATATTTTATAACATTTACATGGAAATCCATGAATCGCCAGGAATTTTATATTTCGAAACTGATAGATACCATAATATATAATTTCCTAAAGAACTTGGCAGAATGTGTATCTTTTCTGTTGTCAAATGTTTTTAAATTGCTATACATTTTTTTTTCTAATAATACATCAAAAGAACATTTAAGTCAACAACCGCCGCCAGTTTAAAATCAATTAGTAAGTAAGTGGAACATTTCTTCCCGAAGTTGCCGATTCATTTCTTGAGGGTAAGGGATACAAAGTACCCTATTAAATTTTCAGAAATAAATTAGAAATTTAGATAAAACAGAGAAGAAAATTTTACTTTTTGATGGAATCGTGAATAAAAAAAATTTGAAGCTTAATCATATAAACCTTTTATGGAAAAATAACCAATAATATTAGTTGTAGGTATCTTTAATTTGATTGCTTATCTAATAACACTTAGAATTAGTTTTATGATAATTACAATATAAAGATTATTTATGCGATTGTCATTTTGTTTAAATTTGATATGCGATCATCAAGACACCTCTAGCGCCATAAACATTTAATCATAAACTCGAATCTTCTAATGAATTCTTAGGTATGAAACACCTACCACATATTCCAAGAACTAAACCGTAATCTCAACTAACGGATCTCAGCAGTTAAACAGTTGCAACATAAAGTTGATTCCTTGATTCAAATTCACCAAAAACAACAGAAAATCAACGACAGCATAGATTCTAGGAATGCGAATAAATCAGATATCGGTTCCAAACAAGCGAATACATTTACTATTTAAATGTAAGATCAGTAAAAGTAGCCACGTTTGAGGCCTTGTAGCTTTCAAGCGAACACATACGATACACCTGCGGGAGAGAGATAGAGTGTGTGATATGTGTGCGCCGGTGTGTGAGTGAGTGAGACGGAAACAGTCTCGATTGAAATGGTGATGTATTGTGAGTTGTAACCGGCGACTTATCTACCGCTCAGATTGACTATTGGTGACGCAAATCGATGTTTAGTTGAATGCCCAGGAGGGGATCTAGGGGGAGCCAATTGTGTGGAAGAGTGGGAATTTCACAGAGCGGGATTTCAGGGGTTTTATACTATACGTATTTATCAATTACTTTTTAAATTAACGTTTCGATTATTGGACTGGGAATTTAAAAAGCAACAGCAATTGGGAAAGCAACGCAACTACTAGTAAGCCAGCCCTAAACTTGAACAGCATTTTTGAAAGAAGCAACAAAGTGTGGTAGAATCCCACGTTAAAAAAGTCACCCAACACTGATTTTACTTTGAAATTGGGGAGTCCTCTGGACGTGTATCGTGGTGTTGGCTGATTTCCATTGCACTATGTCTTTCATTTAAGGTATAAGCAGGTCAGTCCAGCTCTTGTCAGAAACTAAGCGGAGTGTAATGTATTGTCTTTATGTCTAGGGTGCATGGTCCGGCCTGGCGATTCTGTTCGGATATTGAATAATTGTTATTTAATACTTAGTAGAATCTAAATAAACCAGGATTGGCTCTAGGGCCCGCCATGTATCTCTAACAGAACAGAACAGAACGTTTCGATTATTGGACTGGGATGAGTGAGATTGAAGAGAATGTTGTTAGAAGAGTGGAAGTGAATCAGGTTAGATAGTTTGGATATATTTCAAATGATGATATAATTATTTGTATGTCAAAGGAAATGAGACATTTCTGCCGGAAGAAGTCGTTTCCTTTTCTGAACCGAAGATAATTGATATAAAGCACCTGAAGGAATAACACTTTTTCTACGACCTTAACTGAATGTAAGCAAAAAGTCCTGTACGTTCCTTCCATGTAATACAAATAGCTATTGTTCATGAGGTACACAAATAATTTGTTTGTTATACAATCAGAGAGTAAATGGTTTAAAAATGAATTAGAAATTTAGATAAGATTTATTGTTCTCTTGACATATGCTACCTGGATGTAACTACATACATACATACATAACATCACGCTATATCCCATTAAATGGGGTAGCACGAACCCGTCAACATTCTCATCCTGACACACGATACTCGATTCGACCACATTAACACTTCCTCCATACAAACTCTTTCTTTTTTTCTCACAACCAAAATCCATCAACACACAACAAACATTCATCCATTCGCTAGTGTACACTGCGCTTGTTTCTGAAGATCGTCTCCGCACAATTGCAGGTAAACACTCAAAACATCTAACCAATGAATCTAAAATCAAGAATCATACGCTTGTCTTCATTCATCATATTTATCCCGCAATTAATTTTCTCCAAACATTCCTATCCTGACACACCACTTTTGCTTCAACCACATTCATAATTCATAGTCGTAGCCTAGTATATACAACTTATAAGTGAATTGAAATCTTACTACCTGCAACTTATATCCAAAAATACGATTGTGTCTATATGCCTCAGATTCCACTATAACCTACTGTAATTGGTATTAAGTTCCTGTTGTACAAAGTAACAAATAAATAAATAAATATTGAAACAATTCGCCATAGTCCTATACTACATTTCCAGATCAATTTCGGCGTAGGATCCCAACACGGATAACAAGCAGCCATTGGCTCTTGTCGCACGGCATCTCGACTCTCGAGTACCGTAGTGTTTGTTGTCTGAGAGCAGTTGCGGCTGCTGATGTTGGTATACATGCGTGTTGTTGCTGTCAATGTGCATATTCATGAGATCGAGAGATGCTGGACTGAAGTTTAACATGAGCTTGATGGTTGTGGAGGTACGAGTAGTACGAACACTAATGGATGTGGGAATTTTGTCTGATGCAAATTACTTTATTCAAATTATATTATTTTTGGCTATAGTTAAAGTAAATTGTGGAGTTTCCAATTATCATTAGTATCAGTTTAGAAAAACATTATGCCAGAAAACAACGTATTTCGTTGTTGTTTCGGTTTACAAATTTGTTCTGAAACTGATGAATGATTTCGGTGTTAATTAGTAACTAAACGTTTGCAAGAAGAGTGCGACTAGTAACTGTATTCTTCTTCTTCTGATGGCACTACAGCCCAAATTGGGCCTGGGTCTACCGGACACACCGAGCCGCAGTTTTTACATTGCCGTACTGCCGGTTTTCGTAGTCGAATGCTACATTATTTAAGACGTATAAGTAACTAGCTTATAGTACCCGAGTGTGATAAATACATGTAACTGTATTTTATATTTTACGACAAATCACACATTGTCTACAGGCGGATTCGAACTGACGAACCTTGGTTCGGATGACGTCACAGTATGTTAAGAGATGTGCCTTAACACGCTCGGCCACCGCGCTTGTATTATATGGTATAAATAAAAATATGAACGTACAAAGCTGTCACATTTCTTTTTATCGCAACCCTGTCAAAAAGTAAACTTTTCTTTCCGCACGAAGAGAAGAAAGTGAAACTTTTCATCCCTATAGAAGAAAGTGAATTTTTCTTAGGGAAGACAAGTGAAACCATAATGGCAACTGGAAGACGATGGTATGATTTGATATTTATGACATTTGTCTTCTTCATTTTAAATTTATTTCTGGAAATGTTACTTGATAGGCTAGTAAAAAAATGTATGTATATCTCGTGAAGAAAGTATTATTTTTCCCTTAGGTGCTTTAAATATTGATGTGATTTTGTTAAATATTTACAGATTTCTGGATCTATAAATTTATAGATCTATCACATAATTCTACCATGAAGATCGTAATTAGCTAGTGATAAATAATTTTTGAAGTAATGACTAATCATGCCGTGAGTAATTTCCTTGAAAACAAAATCATCTACAACAAAGCTGATAAAATAAAATAAAATCGAGCGAAAGAATAATCGAATATGTCAGGGAAGGGCAAGGCTATCTGCGATGTATCGCACCCGTTTAGTCAGATGGCCAGGGGCTATGCAGGGGGACAGCCCGGCAGCTCCTCTTACCGCGACCCCGTCGTTCGTGCGATAAATTAACTGATAACAAACGTTTCTGAAAGTTTCTGGCGATAAGGATCAAACCGGAGAGGCCAACATCGAACGAATGGAATGGAGATAAGCGGCCTACTGCGATAATCGCGTGCGACCGACCGCCGCCGGCCGCGGCAGATACATTTTTCCCCGGCGTCGCAGCGCCGCCGCCGTTGACGCCAGTGACCCGTTCGTGCCCAATCGCCCTGTATACAACATCGCATCATGCTCGGTTATTTAAATTTGATGGGTTTTGTGTGATAGTCCATGACCATGCCTTCTGCATTCACTTTATGTTAAAAAGATTATATATTTTTAAAAATATTATTGTTTGTTCGCTTTTTAATCGACACTCATAACAATACACAAAGTTTCACTGAAAGTATCCTAACAGAATTATTTTTGTATTTGTTACTTTGTACAACAGAAACATCCGAATTACATTACTTAAAATATTATCACAATTTTGATACACTGTAACCAGAATTGTTTATTTTTGTTATTTATATGAATTTTGTTCATTTATATTATTATACAAAAAGAATGTTATGATAGCTCACTGACATCTTTGTAAATAGTTTGCTTAAAAATATCTATTTTGAAAAATATTTTTTCTGTTTCATAATCAGAACGTTGGGGTTAAAATATGTGCTATAAGTTGTAAAACACCCTGTATACGAAGTTCATCGACTGTTTTGAAAAGTGTAGTGCGAGAACAAAACGCATAAAAGTAAAATAGAAATAGGCAACAGACCAAATGATTTTAATTACACAATGCCGAAATGGTGGCAATCTACAGAATAATCATAAAAATATGAGTTGTCATTAACTTTTCGATCGATAACAGAAAATGATCGAAATACAGAATGCGGGAGTATATCAGTATTTAATTCTATGTGAATTAAACTATAATAACATATCATCAAACGGCCGTGATTTGACGGCTGGTAACCGCGCTTCACGCGAAGAAATATGTCACTGAAATCTGCTTCGGCAGAGTGCCATACCCAGTAATGGATAAAAGGCGTGATGATATATTTATTTATCAAACGGAAAACATTGTTGATGTACTGACAAATATTAAAAAAGTAAATGGCAGAGAGAAAATGAAGAACGTAGTCATATGTCTTATAGTATAAACAAGATGAGCAATGTAATTGTCATGGCATTTGGTTTGGCGTATAGTCTTGATAAAATTGTATGTATCTTTAGTTATGGTGCATTCTGATGAGGGATGAGACCCACAAAGGGTAAATGTGAGTTGGCGGTGCAAGTTCCCGCTGAATTGAAGCAATCCAGCAGCAAAAATCGTCTTTTATTCCATAGAACACGGAAGCCACGATAAAGTCGCAAACGTCAAAGATATCAAAATAGTTCGTACTTTATTCCGACAGGTTTTAAGTCGCTCGTGGTACCAGCATACGTCCCAACAGGGTGGGGAAAATAGTGCGATAAACCCCTCATCTACGCTTGCTGATAACACATCGATTCGGTCAGTGGCTCTCAAACCGTGGAAACGTACATGTCGTCAATTCAGTAACACTTGACGATTGTACGATTATCTTGTATTTGTAGTATGTGCTAAACAATGGTTTGCAGGTGTTCAATTGTTTGTTAAGTGGTGGGGGAGGATGGAAATAACTAAAACAAGTCGACTGCGTTACTAAGAATGTGCAAAGCAAGAGCTATGAGCTTGTATGAATGCTGTTAGCTTGACAGCAACTTATTACGAACTTTGAAAATATGTATTTATCTTCTTCGTTTTATATACATTACTCCTAGTCGTGCATTTGTAAGACAGGCACGGTATGTACTTGCTTTATGAGCTTAAGATTTATAAGAACCAAAAAAACAAATCAGAAAATTCTCAAAACTGTACATAAAATTATTGGCTGGTAGCACAAACTCTGTTTTAAGAGCAGTGTTTTTGGGTGTTTTAGCTATCTTTAACATGTTAAAACCGTGCTCTTAGAACACCCAAAAACAGAGCTTGTGCTACCAGCCAAGGTGTTTAATATAAATGTGTTTAAATAACAACAAAGACAAAATTAATTGTCATCCAACACTTGGTGAAACAAGGTTTAATAAAAATATAAAGTAAACACTTCGTCACCAGCTTCTTCACATGAACTTTGTTCTAGGTGAAGAAGTGAGTTATACCATACTGATGAGCTCTATTAAGAGCGAAACGCGTCTATGGTTACTAACTGAACTGTGCTGGCCAGCCTCTGACGATGCCCTCATAAGGTGACTTGGAGGCTGAATTTTGTGAAACATAGCCAAGTGTTTACTTTATATTTTTATAAATGTGTTTCTATTAATTCGAACCCGAATCCAGAAACAAAAAAAAGTCCAGGAATTTAAATTTCCTACGTTTTCTCCGATTTAATTATACTACTAAAAATATTATTTATTTATTACCTATAAACATTAGTACCGTAATCAGAATATAAACATAGTAATTCATACATAAAAACGTAGCACTTGATTTACAATAACTTATTCATATATGTAAAATTGTATACCAATGTCTAATAATTACACGTTCTGTTACCGTACCAACAGATACACACAAATGATTTCAATTCAACCTATTTAGTTTGCTAGTTTATATGTTTGTAGTAGTTGTGCTCGGATCTAGTGCACATGTGTGAATGTGAGTGTGTGAGTACGATGTAGTGTAGTGTAGTGCAGTGTATGTAGTACGGAAGAAGGCGAGTTATTAAGATTCGCATGGTCCTTTGCATCGCAGACGATAAGCTCTGGTCGTACCCGGTGCGCCTTAATGCATGCTCCACTGAAGCTAGCGTACATATGTAGTACTGCAGTGACACCCAAACTTTATGTACTGAAAAGTCGTTCTAGATGTCCGCTCAGATGCATGGGTTTTTCTTTTTCATTTTATTTCAATGCATCTATCCATAATTGTCACCGAATTTCATTTAGTAGAATTCTATGCAAACTCCTTTTATATTTACAATTTCTCACATATTAGATTTATTTATTTATTTTATTTATGGGCCTGTGGATCTTGAGAACCCTGGTTCAATCCCCACAACCGATAAACAATTTTCACCAATTTAAATCTGCCCCTGTGACTCCCCCTCCACTAATATCTTTGGGGCCGTGATTTGACGGCTTGTAACCGCATTTCACGCATATAAATTTATCACTAACCGAGATCTGCTACGGCAGAGAGCCACACCCAGTAATGAGTAAAAGGCGTGATGATATATTTATTTATTTATTAGATGTATTTCTACGATCGTTAAATTAGGAGAATAGTTTTAATTAATCTCAGTGCGCGAAGTGTCATTATTTTAATAGTAACATATCTTTCTTCTGTAACTATGACAATCTAGAAAAAATGCTTTGTCACGGTGTGGGACAACTCTTTCGTACGGTTTTGGAAAGAATATAAATTTAAAAATTAATTATTTGTGAATTGAAAATAAATGTACAGATTGAATAGTTGCTAATATTAATTTTTGACGATTACATTTTGATTTAATTTCTCAAAAACGGTTAGTAATAAAAAATTTAACATATTTATAAATAAATTTATATCCATTTGAAAAGAAAAATTTCGTATTCAACTAAAAATACTTTTAAATAAATGAAAACAAGTCGAAGCTTTAACAGCAATGCCAATTAATATTGTTTCGTAAATATTTTTAATTATGTTAATTATGAAAGCTCAATAATTATGAATGCAAATTAATGATTTTTAAAATTAAATGATTGGTTGAATAATTTTTTAAAACGGTTGTTTTTTCGAGATATTTTTTGTTACAATATCCGGAGATATCTCATTATATATTATAACATGTATATCAAGCGGATATTGAATTATTTTTATGCAAAATTGTTTAATCTACATTGATTAGGAATCAATTAATGTAATCGATATAATTTCCTACTTTCAAATTTAAAAAAAAAAATGTTACAAGATGCTAGAAATATTTAGAAGACACGGCAATTAAAAATTTCTGTAGATGACTTATTTTGTTTTCTTGATATTGTTTTTGATAGCGAATGGATGCATGTGACTGAAGGTTTGTTGTGTGATGAAATATTTCGAGTGTAACAAATAAATGAGCTTGTATGGAGGTAATTTGAATATCGTTGAAACGAGAATGGTGTGTCAGAATTAGATTATTATAAAAATGATATACTTATACATCGCTAAATGTATTTATTTATTGCAATAATTTTTCATTATTATTTGCACAAAAATTTAATACTTTCAAATTTGTTACAATACGTTCACCATTAAGTTAAAAATATGTACAAGACATATTGGATGGTAGCACAAGCTCTGTTTTTGGGTGTTCTAAGAGCACGGTTTTAACATGTTAGAAATAGCTAAAACACCCAAAAACACTGCTCTTAAAACAAGCAAAACAGAGCTTGTGCTACCAGCCATAATGTTTATTTATTTTTATTTTATTTATGTTAAGCTGTACAACAGGAACTTAATCCCAATTACAGTACAGGGTCCGCACTCACCGAGTCGCAGTATGGTAGTTTATATAATTTTTAGCTTGAGTGCGATTCAAACTCGGAATTTCCGGATTCGAATTCCGTATCGCTATCCACATCACCGTACTGACAGACGGGTTTAATTGAATAATATCTTTTTACAGGAGACAACTTCAGACTTAATTCTTTGAATTTCCATCTAGACAAATAGTTTTCGTGTGAAGATGTTGTGTGTTCCACATATGTGAACATGTTGTTTGTCACTGGTAGCGTACTCCTTTGTGGCAGGCCGCCCCGTGTAGGCAGTCCTTATCACTTGTTATCAATCTTATATTACGGCGGCGGTTCAAATATCCATACAATGTCACGCATAGCCCACAATGCCATTACTTATTAATGAGATACAACAGCATTGGATTATACCTATACCATACACATACACCACACAATCATATCTACACTTGGTAAAATATACCAACACATGCACTCGGTATCTGCAGATGTTTAGCTGAATATATGTTTCAAGGGATTTTAGCGAAATTTGTTTTGCTTTCTTTCTGGTATAAATCTTTTACAAATTCTGGAAAAATGCTGATTATAATTGCTAATTTCTTTCAGATAAGAAATAAGAATTTTTTTACATGATATATAGTTTGTTTTGATTTTGATTAGTGGTATTACCATCTTGGAGAGTTTAAGAAAAACGCTTTAAATTAAAATTACTAACAATATTCGCGGTTGAATTTATGTTGTTAACTCCGCAACATTCTACTGCCCTGATACAAAACTCGGCGTTGGTTTGAGAAATGAAAGAAGACTACGTGAACGTAGTTGATGTTTTATGAATGTTTCGGGGGTTCATGTTACCTCATTTCATGGTCTTTTTACTACTACTTAATATCTACTAATGTTGGACATTTCATTTAGATGTTTAATAACATAAAATAATTTTTAAAAAATGTATCGAAGAAATCAGTATTTAATTATAATCATCTCTCCATCGTTCCCTCAATCACAATAGTTTGGCTGTCGAATCTCTTCAGTGGCAGCGGCAGCGGCAGCAGGGGGCGACACAATAGCTTTGTTGTGCTCTGCGTGGACCGATAACGGATCTGGCCGCGCGAGAGATAAGCCACCACCGCAACTCCCACCGCCCCTGGCCTAGCCCGCCGCGATAACAAATTTCAAAATGGAATATTCGTGCTGTTTGCTCTGCTTTGATATCAGCCCTATCGGCACGGCAGGAGACAGAGCGAGGTACTAAAGGGTAGAGGTGCATCCTTAAGACTAAATAAGTTTGAGGTTAACTTCAACAATAGTTGTATTTTATTTATTTATTTGTTACTGTGCAGAAATTAGTTCCAGCTACTCATATTCAAACATAAATTTAATGTTTTCAAATAATTGTTATTTATAATAACAATAATATCTTGTATTCCTTGACACCAGGATTTAAATACACATTTAGTAGAGGTAAAACAAGGGTATTAAAACCAGGAAGTCGGGTAACGCGGCACGAATCAACAATATTAAAATAGTACGAATTATTACGAAAAAATTAAAAACTAATTTATGCATGAAATTTTAATGTTATATAATTGTATATACTGAAAATAGTTTTTTTTAATTTAGATTTATTATTAATTATGTTTATAATAAAATAAAATAATAAATACTACCTACAAAAAAAAACTAATAAGTATTTAGTAGGTATCTAATATTGCATAATATAATTTATTTTGTTATATTTTATATTATTAACATAATTAACAAATAATTAAATTTGCTATTAAACCAGTGATACTGAAAACGTACACTTCAAACAAAAAGCAAAATTCTTTGCAACATTACTTGTGAAAATATCTTTTTCTTGACTCAATTTATTTGTGATAATAACTGTTGCCCTGACTAATGATGAAAGTAATTAATTTTCCTCACTATTATTACAACCAAATTGAATAAGGGAAATGCCATTTGACATAATGACCAAAGAAACAGGATATGCATTTACAAATAAAACATCTTTGATTTATATGAAATAATTATTAAAGTTTTTGTATTGCAAACGTAAAAATGTCATTTCCAGGTTTCATGTTGAAAAAATAGGTATGTACCACACATGGGAAAGGGCCATAAACCCTTTCCTCTCTAGTATTACAATATTCTATTGTTTTATTATCAGTATATCAAATTATATAACCTATTAGTTGTAGAAACACCCAGTAATCTAAATAATTTATTTTGCGTTTGAAGTGCGGTTAACAGCCGTCAGCACACGGCCCCCAAAGAGGTATTTTAATTGTGGCTTAAAAAAATAATTATTAATTATATTGTGATGTACAAGTAGGTAGTACGCCATTAGGGAACTTTATAATAAATAGTAAAAATATAGTTATTTGTGTATTAAGAGCGTAAAGTGATTCTTTGTTACTCGAGCACGATAATTGCAGCGCGAGCCGAAGGCGAGAGCTGCAATAGTGCAAGAGGAACAAAGACACTTTACGCTCGTGATACACACATAATTTTTTCTACGATTGCATCTTAAAGTTATTAAAAAACGTAGGTATACGTCTAAAACTAAATTCGTTTTGTTAACTGTCAATATGACAAGTTTCTGTTTTGTTTGTATCCCTGATAACTATTAAAATAATCTTTTTCGCGCGTTGCCATTGGAAACGCGCGAATTTAACGTCTTTTTCGCGCGTTGCCATTGGAGACGCGCAAAAAAGATATTTTTCGATTGTTCCACAAAAAACGTCAACTTTACGATGACAAATGAGAGCGTAATTGTCATCTTTTCATAGCAATCGTAGAAAAAAGTCATTGGTCTGGCATCTTTTCTTTGCGTAATCCGTGTGAAAAGAAAAACTGTTTGTTGGTGCAGCTTTCGCGTTTCGCAATATTGATACACGCGTTGGCGGCTGAAGCGTTATCGAGAGAAACCAGCATCTGTGATTTAACACTTGTTAAAGGATCTAGTGACGTGATACAGCGCTATATAAATGATACACCGAGCGGTATTAATATATTATATAAAATGTTATATAAACATTTTGATAGATTATTTGTCTTGTAAGCGATTCGACGTGTTGACGGTATGTTTTATGGTACGGCGTGTCATTGTGTATTTTAAGATCCAGTGTCTCGCTGCTTGTCGACATTTTTCTAACGGAAGGGCACTTTGTAATACTATTAATTTAATTAGATGCATTTTTCTCTTGCGTCATAAAATAACTTGCCCTGTTGTACATTTTGTTTGTTTTATAAATGCGGGCATTTTTGTTGCGGATTTTGTCTAGGTCTTTGAAAATCCAGGGGTGGATCCAGGGGGGTCATTAGGATGGACTTTTTTTAAATGTTGGCCCTAATACATAATAATGATGTCATTATTTACGATAACTCAATTTGTTAAATAAATTAAATAGAAAATATTATCTAAGAACTTAAAAGTCTAAGATAATTAAGAACTATTGTTTGGATTTATTATTCTAATAAATAGCCAAAGACCAATATTTTTTGGGGATATTATTTCGACCCGCAGATGGGAGAGGTATTCTATTTAAGACCTTGTCAAGTATGTGACTACCGACATTTGCACTTAGAAAATCAATTTCTAATTCAATAATTTTAATATTCTATCGAAGAACCGTTTTTTATAAAATTTACTCTGACACCCCCCCTCCCCCAATTCTATCTTATATTTATGCTTCTCCCTCAAGTATTCAAACTGACGATTGACAGATATCACGTACTATAGTTTGAGATTATTTGTGAGAATTTTGTGTCTTTTTTTCCCGGTATGCCCCTATTTTTCTGGTCGTTGGCCATTTATACGTCACAGTGACGTCACGTATAACACAGATATTTTAATTTGTTGTTTATAATGATAAATAAAAGACTGCATTACGATTTGGCAAATGTATGAAATAGTCAAGTACCTATTCATTTAATCAGTGTATAACATATCTATATTTGATGGGTGTGTGAAATTTGATGTACTGTCTCTCGAACTCGTACATAATTAAATTTGTTTTATATCTATATGCAAATTTAATTATCAGTTCGACATTAATTTTCAAAACGTTGGTATTAATATTATATAAATATACATATTCGTTATGAATATCTGATTAGATTCATAAATAGATTGTATTTTAATTAACGCAGATTTATGAACATTTAAAACTCAATAAATTCTGTCAATTTTTAAGATCATTTTATACTCGTATATTCCATGGATGACACTAATGACTACACGATCATTTAGTTTCAATCATTTTACGATTACATACATTTTGCAAAAAGGAATTTGCACATTATAACAATTATATTACCATTAAGTAATGCTCCTAATATTACCCTCATTAATTATAGTTCAATCAAAATATTTTGCTTCCTATATTTTATTTTAAAATAATACATTGGAGTTAAATTTGTAACCATGGATTTGATAAATCTCATATTCTATGTTAAAATAGACAATAAATTTATGTAAAATTGATTGCAAACGAAAAATGTTCATAATAGAATGATTGGTGAAGAAACTTAGATAATTGGAATATCAATTTATTTTAAAATTGTTACAATTCCGACGTTTCGGCGATAATCATAAAAAATCCTTAATCGTAGGATTATTGAAACGAAAAGTTACATACATATGTATTTTGACCCACTGAATCCAGTGTCTCTTCAAATGCATATGACTTCTGGTTTTCGAGAAAATGTTAAAAAACCGCTTTTTGCGATTTTTTTGGCGGAAAATTGAAAAAAAATAAAAATCGCTGAAACTATGTTTATAAGTTAACTAAAGCACGAGAAAATTAATGCCGTTGACCGCGTTTTCATATCACATTTAGTTTTCGAGATATAGCCTCGTAAAAGTAGAAAAACTGAAAAATTCGAAAAATTTCACTTTTCCGGAGGCTATATCTCAAAAACTAAACAAGATATGGAAATGCGCTCAACGGCGTTGAATTCCCCGTGTCCGAATTGACTTATAAGCAAATTTTCATACAATTTTAAGCAATTTAATATTTTTAATTATTTCCTAAGGTTTTTTCAGATTTTAATTCAATTTTCCCAAAAATCCTTAATCGTAGGATTATTAAAACGAAAATTTACATACATATGTATTTTGACCCATTGAATCCAGTGGTGCAATCTACAAATGCATATGACTTCTGGTTTTCGAGAAAATGTTAAAAAACCGCTTTTTGCGATTTTTTGGCGGAAAATTGAAAAAAAAAATAAAAATCGCTGAAACTATGTTTATAAGTTAACTGAAGCACGAGAAAATTAATGCCGTTGAGCGCGTTTTCATATCACATTTAGTTTTCGAGATATAGCCTCGTAAAAGTAGAAAAACTGAAAAATTCGAAAAATTTCACTTTTCCGGAGGCTATATCTCAAAAACTAAACAAGATATGGAAATGCGCTCAACGGCGTTGAATTCCCCGTGTCCGAATTGACTTATAAGCAAATTTTCATACAATTTTAAGCAATTTAATATTTTTAATTATTTCCTAAGGGGTACCCCTTTGGTTTTTTCAGATTTTAATTCAATTTTCCCAAAAATCCTTAATCGTAGGATTATTAAAACGAAAATTTACATACATATGTATTTTGACCCACTGAATCCAGTGGTGCAATCTACAAATGCATATGACTTCTGGTTTTCGAGAAAATGTTAAAAAACCGCTTTTTGCGATTTTTTTGGCGGAAAATTGAAAAAAAATAAAAATCGCTGAAACTATGTTTATAAGTTAACTGAAGCACGAGAAAATTAATGCCGTTGAGCGCGTTTTCATATCACATTTAGTTTTCGAGATATAGCCTCGTAAAAGTAGAAAAACTGAAAAATTCGAAAAATTTCACTTTTCCGGAGGCTATATCTCAAAAACTAAACAAGATATGGAAATGCGCTCAACGGCGTTGAATTCCCCGTGTCCGAATTGACTTATAAGCAAATTTTCATACAATTTTAAGCAATTTAATATTTTTAATTATTTCCTAAGGTTTTTTCAGATTTTAATTCAATTTTCCCAAAAATCCTTAATCGTAGGATTATTAAAACGAAAATTTACATACATATGTATTTTGACCCATTGAATCCAGTGGTGCAATCTACAAATGCATATGACTTCTGGTTTTCGAGAAAATGTTAAAAAACCGCTTTTTGCGATTTTTTGGCGGAAAATTGAAAAAAAAATAAAAATCGCTGAAACTATGTTTATAAGTTAACTGAAGCACGAGAAAATTAATGCCGTTGAGCGCGTTTTCATATCACATTTAGTTTTCGAGATATAGCCTCGTAAAAGTAGAAAAACTGAAAAATTCGAAAAATTTCACTTTTCCGGAGGCTATATCTCAAAAACTAAACAAGATATGGAAATGCGCTCAACGGCGTTGAATTCCCCGTGTCCGAATTGACTTATAAGCAAATTTTCATACAATTTTAAGCAATTTAATATTTTTAATTATTTCCTAAGGGGTACCCCTTTGGTTTTTTCAGATTTTAATTCAATTTTCCCAAAAATCCTTAATCGTAGGATTATTAAAACGAAAATTTACATACATATGTATTTTGACCCACTGAATCCAGTGGTGCAATCTACAAATGCATATGACTTCTGGTTTTCGAGAAAATGTTAAAAAACCGCTTTTTGCGATTTTTTTGGCGGAAAATTGAAAAAAAATAAAAATCGCTGAAACTATGTTTATAAGTTAACTGAAGCACGAGAAAATTAATGCCGTTGAGCGCGTTTTCATATCACATTTAGTTTTCGAGATATAGCCTCGTAAAAGTAGAAAAACTGAAAAATTCGAAAAATTTCACTTTTCCGGAGGCTATATCTCAAAAACTAAACAAGATATGGAAATGCGCTCAACGGCGTTGAATTCCCCGTGTCCGAATTGACTTATAAGCAAATTTTCATACAATTTTAAGCAATTTAATATTTTTAATTATTTCCTAAGGGGTACCCCTTTGGTTTTTTCAGATTTTAATTCAATTTTCCCAAAAATCCTTAATCGTAGGATTATTAAAACGAAAATTTACATACATATGTATTTTGACCCACTGAATCCAGTGGTGCAATCTACAAATGCATATGACTTCTGGTTTTCGAGAAAATGTTAAAAATATATATCTTCGAACCCTGCTATAAAGTAAATAACAATAGGACTTATTTAAAAAAAAAAAAACTTACATGTAACGTTTAATAATTGACATAAACAAATTGTTTTTATTTGTGTTTAAAAAAAAAATAAGTCCTATTATTATTTACTTTGTAGATCCCTGAAGAAGGCGATGGTTATCGCCGAAACATCGAAATTGTAACATTTTAAAAATAAATTAGACTGATATTCCGATTATCTAAGTTTCTTCATTATTTAAACAGTCGATCATCGTATTTAATCTACATATTATCCTTAGAATGATTAGTGTTTATAGAGCTCTAAAAGGATTTAAAAGGATTTTGTCCAAGAAGTAAAAATGACAGTTGCATTATAAAGTTAACCAATTGCTAGTGTTTTACTAGTGAAAAGGGATCCACCATCACCATCAGAGTGGGGAAATGGCCGGAATGGATCCATTACCATTAGATTTAATTCTCCGAGTCGTCAGGAGTGACAGGTAGCGATAATCCAGGCTCTGGTGTGGAGCTACTTGGTGTGCCGCTCGCTGCTGAGCCTGGTGCGAAGTGCGGCCGACACCGCGGGACAAAAATTGATTTCTTATAATAGAGAGTCGGCTTATCTTGCATTCGCAGATTGAATATATTTCATATGTTTTTATAAGGCCGCGGCGGTTAACTCGCTATCGCTATCAGTCAGCTCCAGCGAGGTCCACAACTTCCATTGATGTTGCTCGACTGGATCGACGAGAGGGAAACATTTTCGTTATGTTCGTTATAAATTACTGCAAACAGTAACGTTGCGACAGTTTTGTTTTATAAATAAATAAATATATCATCACGCCTTGTAGCCATTACTGGGTGTGGCATTCTACCGTAGCAGATCTCGGCAAGTGATATATTTCTTCGCGTGAAATGCGGTTATCAACCGTCAAATCACGGCCCCCAAAGATATTAGTGTACAACAGGATATTATAGTTTAAGTTTAAGATTTAAATATAAATATATAAATAAATATATCATCACGCCATTTACCCATGACTGGGTGTGGCACGCTGACGTAGCAGATCTCGGTAAGTGATATATTTCTTCGCGTGAAGTGCGGTTACCAGCCATCAAATCACGGCCCCCAAAGATGTTAGTGGAGGTTAGGCCACAGGGGTAGATTTAATTTGGTGAAAATTGTTTGTCGTCTGTAGGGATCGAACCAGGGTTCTCAAGAGTCACAGGCCGACTCGATACCACTGACTGGTTTATATAACAAAGGAGTCAAGTATTTATCGAGAGCGAAGACTGAATTCTGAGGGCGTAGTAAAATGGAAAATGCTTGTGACGTGGTGACATTTTAATTTTTTTAAACTGTCAAAAATCATTTAATATCCCCGTCAACCTTTGCCGTCCTAAAATAGGGTCAAATGTGACTCAAGATCATATTTCTTCTAAATAACTCTGATTACTTATATAGAGTTGGTGGTCTAGTGGGTATGCAGTCGGCTTGCGGTTCTTGAGGACCCGAGTTCGATTCCTGCAACCGACAAACTGGCTTTCACCAATTTAATATCAACTCCTGTGGGTCCTCAGGGTTCGAAGATATATATCGATCGATATATATCATGATATTAATTTTGATATATATCGTCATATTTTTGTAATGATATATATCCATTATATAAAAATATCAAATAGTTTTTGAGATATAGCCTCCGGAGAAGTGAAATTTTTCGAATTTTTCAGTTTTTCTGTTTTGCCGAGGCTATATCTCAAAAACTAAATGTGGTATAAAAACGCGCTCAACGGCATTAATTTTCTCGTGCTTCAGTTAACTTATAAACATAGTTTCAGCGATTTTTATTTTTTTTCAATTTTCCGCCAAAAAAATCGCAAAAAGCGGTTTTTTAACATTTTCTCGAAAACCAGAAGTCATATGCATTTGAAGATTGCACCACTGGATTCAGTGGGCCAAAATACATATGTATGTAAATTTTCGTTTTAATAATCCTACGATTAAGGATTTTTGGGAAAATTGAATTAAAATCTGAAAAAACCAAAGGGGTACTCCTTAGGAAATAATTAAAAATATTAAATTGCATAAAATTGTATGAAAATTTGCTTATAAGTCAATTCGGACACGGGGAATTCAACGCCGTTGAGCGCATTTTCATATCTTGTTTAGTTTTTGAGATATAGCCTCCGGAGAAGTGAAATTTTTCGAATTTTTCAGTTTTTCTATTTTGCCGAGGCTATATCTCGAAAACTAAATGTGATATGAAAACGCGCTCAACGGCATTAATTTTCTCGTGCTTCAGTTAACTTATAAACATAGTTTCAGCGATTTTTATTTTTTTCTATTTCTTGCCAAAAAAATCGCAAAAAGCGGTTTTTTAACATTTTCTCGAAAACCAGAACTCATATGCATTTGAAGATTGCACCACTGGATTCAGTGAGTCAAAATACATATGTATGTAAATTTTCGTTTTAATAATCCTACGATTAAGGATTTTTGGGAAAGTGATATTTATCTGATATATATCCTATATATCAGATATTTTGATATTTACGAACCCTGCTCCTCCTCCACTAAAAACTTTGGGGGCCGTGATTTGACGGGTGGTAACCGCACTTCACGCGAAAAAATATATCACTTATCGAGATCTGCGTAGGCAGAGTGCCACACTCAGTAATGGGTAAAAGGCGTGATGATATATTTATATTTATTATTTACTTAAATGTATCACGGAATGAAAGTAGGATAGAGGAATATGCGAAAGTATTTGAAGATTAATTGCAGGATGAATTTAATGTATAAATGTACAGTGAATGTTGAAGGGTTCGCGCTGTCCTATTTGATGGAATATAGCATTTACGAATAGCTGCACTCCTCCAATTAAACAGAGGTTACTCTTTGTCTCCAGCCATGCAGAGAGGCATGTGAATAAAAAGCTGGATGATTATCATCTTACTTTATGTTTTTACCACCATTTTCACCTTTTGTTAGTCACTTATTCATCGTACTACCACTTATGTTTTATTTACTTACTTAGTATAACTTTTTAATTTATATGCAGCTGAAGATGGCTTTAAACAAATCCGAAATATAAATCTTTAAATCTTTACTCGTTTTGTCTTCTTTATCATTATTGATATTTAAGTCAAAATCCTAAGATTGAAATACATATCTAATTTAGAATTGTCTCTGTTTTGGAAAATGGTGTAGCGCAGAGAAAAATAGTATATGTTTGTATGAAATAATGATTTTATTTCATGTGTGAAGATACAAAACGAGATAAAAATGTAAGAAAAATAAACAGTTGCGGTAGCAAATCTGAATTGCGACAGACAGAGCCAGAGCAACAGCTCTAGATCCTTGAATGTCGTAGGTGAGTCGATATTTCGTCTCGTTCTCAAAAGATTGAAATCAACAACCGGACATGCATAGTTTCTAAAGCATTGTAAGAATTTTCTCAAGAATTTTTACATTTGCGCTAAGATTAAATGATTTTAAAATCCACAAGGCTAGAGCATGAATTATACAATCTTAGTAAAATGTAAATGGCGATCATATCAGCAAGTTTAATTGCAATTTTATCAAATGAAATTTATCAATTCTATCGATTCAATAATGGATTTTTTATGGTGGCATAAAATTAAATTTGATTATAATTTAGTTTTTATAGTTTTATTTTAATTAGTTTGTTAGTTTCAGTGCGTGCGGTCTTTCATTCTTAATACGAATTTCTTATCATACTTCGTATATGAATTTAACTATACTGTAGTAATAATTTATTTCAATCATTTATGTTTGAAGGCAAATTTTTATTTTAAATAAAACCGACAACTTAAGAATTTATCAATTAATTTAATTAATTTACGAATTAGTTTCCTACAAATTAATCATTTTTAAATTTGGCCTAGAAAATAAAATATTGTTTTTCAAAACTGGAGTACTTTCGACTACTGTATACAGAATGTCTTACGAAAACTGGGCCATATATTTTTCGGTATTATTGTGTTGCCAATTATCTAATAAGAAAAAGTTTCAAATAATAGTTGTATGGCTGGTTAAAACAACAAAAGTTAAATATTAAATTTGGTTTAATTTTTGTTGGTGAAACCGGAAAGTAAAGAATTAAATATTTCCGCTAAGAACGAAAATTACTGTGATAGTTTATATTGGTTATTTTACAGCCAGATTCTCAAAAAAAGTTTGATCTAATTCTGAATTTGGTTTAGCTAATTTTATTCTAGTCCGCCTTTAAAAAGTTAAGCCAAATCAGTTATTTACACTTTTTTGGGAATATAGCTTAAATAGACATCTAAAATTCAGGATTAGCAAGCACTCATTTGAGAATTGGGCTGTTACAGTTTAACCTGGATGCAATTTAATTTTGATTAATTAGAGTTTAAAAGTTAAAACTTAATTGATGTTGTTTACATAGTTAATCATAAACAAATGTATAACAGTTAACTGTCAAACAAATATTTTAAATGTGATTTTAACATTAACGAAATAAGTAAACTTACTTACACATAGGTAAATATTTCAAATAAATGTCAAACATAGATTGCAAATAATTTTGATAAGTTAGTTAATAGAGATTTAAGAACAATTATTTAGTGTCAAATTATACAAAATTCTAAAAATATATTGCACAAGAAATTTCACAAAATAAATATGAATAAAAATAATTGACAGTAACATTATTTGTAGCAGTAAACTTTGATTCTAAATAAATAAATAAATAAATATGTCATCACGCCTTTTACCCATTACTGGGTGTGGGCACTCTGCCTAAGCAGATCTCGGTAAGTGATATATTTTGTCGCGTGAAGTGCGGTTACCAGCCGTTAAATCACGGCCCTCAAAGATATTAGTGGAGAGGGAGCCACAGGGGTAGATTTTTAAATTGGTGAAAATTGTTTGCCGCCTGTGGGGATCGAACCAGGGTTCTCAAGATCCACAGGCCGACTCGATACCACTGAGCAATCTGGAATTGTATATTCCTTAGATCTATGACGACATTTCTTGATTGAGTGGCGGTTATTTTTATCGTAATAACACTTTACTCCAGAGGTATACATATGAATTTATGTGACCATTCTTTTCATGTCATTTAAATAAAAATTAAATAATTCTCAGAATATATGAATAATTAAATAAGTGTGCTAATGATTGATGTGAAACAAGTACAAATACGAGTAAAGGAGGAAAACAGTTACTTTCCTAATTTTTTTTCTCCCGCTGGGAGAGTATTGGATATGAGTGACGAAAAACCTACTTTCGATTAAGGTGAAAAAATAGTATATTATACACCAACAGATAAAAATCCGTGTTTTTGTTTCTTACGAGCTATATGTATACTTTTTTCACTACCCTACTACGAATTTATGAAATTAAATTTTAATTTAAAAAATTTCAGTTTGCGTAATTTTTAAAATTACGCAAACTGATTGAAATTTGTTCGCTTCTATTTTCTTCCCTTAGCAACGAGAGTTAAATATTCTTAGCAACGGGACTGAAATACACTTTTTCTCCCGTTGTTATTGATAATGGAAGAAAAGTTTCATTTTAGTTTTGTCGCATTTAGAACGGCGCAACGAGCTAAAATACGGGATATTATTTCTGTCATGATTTTGAAGCTATACCAACCAACTTTTAGTGAAGTAGATAGATATAGAATTTGAAGTATAATTGCAATAAATTATTATTGAGTGACGATAAGAAATACGCTGAACATTTTAATTTCTGTTATTTAATTTGTAATGGTTTCAAAGGCGATGTAATTGGCAAGTAAGTCTTCAAGGAGTATATTCTTTCCATTGATCGATCCAGTGTGACAGTATCAATGGTAGTGCAGCGTCGAGGCGTCGATATCTCGACGGACGACGCGCGCGTTCGAAAGAGAAAAATTTGTGGGAAATCGGGCGTAAGTTGGCACCTCCGGTAGCACCCCGTTATCTTTCTACCACACCAAACAATTCGAGTCAGTCACTCAGCCGTGGTGGCGCAGGACTGACGCCACCGTGGGGTGGCGGCGACGGCGGCATTTGCTGCCCGAACAATTCCGCCGCGTCCGCTCACGACGAATTAATCTAGATGTCAGATGTGGAAGCGTATGACGCGTATGCGATGGGTTGAAAGGACTTTCAACAGTTTCACTTCTTCTTCAAATACTGAGATTAAGTCTTGGGAATCCGAATAAAATATAGAGTGAAATAAGAACACTTACACAACTTTTCTAACCGAAATGTTTACTCTTCATTTTTTTCTCAAAAATTATTCTATGCCTACGTTTAAGGTACACAGTGGAAATAGTTGCTGTATGTAATGACCTGACTTTGGGTCTGGTCTTTTTTTCACTTGCCGATCCAAGTGTATTAAATGTAATGTAAATAAGCTTGACTCAAATATTTGTATATATTTGTATGGGGTAGGTGGCTCAGTGGTATCGAGTCGGCCTGTGGATCTTGAGAACCTTGGTTCGATCCCCACAGCCGACAAACAATTTTCACCAATTTAAAAAAAATCTACCCCTGTGGCTCCTCCTCCACTAATATCTTTGGAGGCCGTGATTTGACGGCTGGTAACCGCACTTCACGCGAAAAACATATCACTTACTGAGATCTGCTTAGGCAGAGTGCCACACCCAGTGATGAGTAAAAGGCGTGATGATATAAATATATATATATATATAAATATTTGTAGGTTGTATCTACCGTTCATATAGTCCATGTTTGCAAATTTTATTTAATCTCTGAGTGACAAAATAAATTTTATTATTTTTCGTAACACATGCACAAGAAACACGTTCTTATTCCCTAATTTTAGAGAGAGAAACACTGCTTTTCTCCTCTAGAGAGAGAAACATTATGTTTCTATCCCTAGGTAGGATGTTTCTCTCTCTTGGTAGCATGTTTCTCTCCCTAGAGAGATGTTTCTCTCCATAGAGACTTCGATTATTAGCTGTTTGCAGCGTTTCCTAGGTAACTAGTTACACAACCCATATTTGACATTTGTCCCGATAAGACAGTAATTTTTGTGCACTTTTTACAAAAAGTATAATATGCTTTACGGGAGGGCTTGATTTTCCCTTGTGTGAAGTTGGCAAATCTCGACTTCAGCTCGATCTTTCGGCCCTCGCTTACGTCTCGGTTTGCCAACTTCACACGCGGTAATAATCGCTTGTTTCCCTCCCTTGATGCATAACATACTATTATATATTATATTTATTTGCTTTAATTCAAGTGCTAGCTCTATGTAAACATGTGCATTTTTCACTTGCTTAATCTTAATATACTGGTAAATCAGATATAATGTACTATGTAAACATAGACAATTTCTTAAAATTTAGATTAGATTCAGACCTGGAGTTCTTACAATTTTTATGAGTATGAATATTTTTAGTGTTTTAAATTAAGGTATACAATTTTATGGCACAAAATATGAGTTTTTAACTGCTCCATATGTAAGAAAAACTAGACTAGATACAGATCTGGTGTGTTCCCCATTGAATTCTATATTTATTTCCATTGATTTTAATAGAGAAAAAAAGCACACAATTTCGTTGAACACCAAAGATAGATTTCTCATAGATGTTCAATCAAGAACCGAGTAATCTGGCAACATTTTTCGGTATCTTGAAAGGATATTCTAAAGTTCTTTCGCATAAACCAGAAATATAGCTACGATAATCCGAGTATAGATAATCATATTTGCTAAACATTCTTTGTCGTTCATACTTTCAGTCTTTTTAAAACAAGTCAAGCCCACATAACTCGCTATCATCTCATCAAACTTTAACCGTAAAGCATGTTAGCTGTAACTATTTTACACCGTTGTATAAAAACACGATATTCCGCACATTCGCGATCTAAAAACGCGGCAGGCGGCGGCTGGGGGTGGATATTATCTGCCCCAGCGCGACTAATATCAGGCGCAGGTAATGGGCTGCGAATGCGAGATAGGAACCCGCGAGACGTGCGCTTGTGGACCAGTGGCGTGCGCGGAGAGGGTGGTTAGCATATACGAGGGATGGATGCTTCACGCAAGATGGTTAGTTGCAAGATGATTTTTAAATGTTTCTAGAAGGATGTGGGGATATTGTTCTAGGAAAAGTGTAAGATACTCGACTATTTCGATAGTTAATATTACATTGACAACTAGGTAAAATTTATAGGTAGTGATACGAAATACGTTGGTGGTTTCTTCAGATATATTGAAAATAAAACGACTAACATATGGCTTGTATCATCAACAAATTTTATGCCGTCAAGATCTGCAATGGATTATTTAATTTACATGCGTCAGTTTAAATAAAAATAAAATATAAATATATGCTTTTTACACATTATTTTACTACTTACTTTGTCGTAGCAGATCTTGGCAAGTGATGTATTTATGCGGTTAACTGCCGTCAATCACGAGGGTAATTTTTGTCGCTTGTCAGTTTTCAAATTCACAGTCCAACTAAGCCACCTATCCCATGAGAATCGTAATTTTAATTTAAAAAACTACAAATCGAAACTACATTTCTTGTGTAATCCAACAACGTATTAATCTGCACGAGTGGAACACGAGTGCAGATTACGTTATAAATATAATTTTCTTGTCTCAATTGAGGGACGAAATTTTTTTTTGGTACGTGAAATAAATATTTTAAACTTGCACAAACTAAATAAGAAACATTACATTTCAACACTTCGTGATTTGACGGCAGGTAACTGCACTTCACGCGAAGAAATATATCACTTATCGAGATCTGCTTCGGCAGAGTGCCACACCTAGTAATGGGTAAAAGGCGTGATGATATATTTATTTTATTTTACATTTTAAACTTGTATTTCAATCTTTTTACTAGCGTCGGAAGTAACAGGAAAACATTTTTTTTTTGTAAAAACAACAAAGACAAAATTAATTGTCCGTTCCTTGGTGAAACTAGGTTTAATAAAATATTAAAATATTAAAGTAACGTTTGTCTAAGTCTCATAAAATTTCAGCCTCCAAGTAGACTTATTTTTTTTTGTTTATACATACTGTATATTCATTAGAAATATTATATATTATAAAATATTGGCGAGCAGTCAAGGAAAATATTTTTAAAATTGCCATTAAGCAGAGATTTAGTTAGTAGAATCAGAATTTCGATTTTGTAAAACAGTCTCATCATAGAGAGAGATACCCGGAAGAAAATAATGAGTGCATGCTGACGCTGTCAAAGATATTCTAAAATCTGATACCGCAAACTTGATCAAGCTTCTTATATGGCAGATATTGACTTAGATTTCCTCATTAATTCGTTCTAAAAATACAGAAACCTACCGGAAGCTTGGTGGATCGCGTCATACATTCTTGCTGTCGAGTGAGTGTAGTGTGTGCTGGGCTCACATCCGGTGCCAGTGGCGCTAGTGTTCTCTCTCACCCCAACACACAGAGATGTGCCTGCATATATTATCAACACGGGTACGATGGTACCAACACATGGATGTGTACGGGTAACGGATTGCCGTTTGCTGTTCATTTAAATGTTCTGAAACAACGGGAGTACTGCGATTTTGCAGGAGTGTATCAGGAAATATCAACACGCGATTTTCATTCGTTTATAAGTTATTCACTTTTTGACTAATCATTGAATAATTATTTCTTTAATGGGGGTCTTATAAAATAAATATAGTAATAAATTCGATAGATTTAACTGTCGGTTCTCGTTGAAACATTTTATAATAAAATTAAATTAAAAAACACTAGGTTAGTTTCAAATAATGTAAAGTTTATTTTACAATACGTATTTCGGTCGACTAGACCATCATCAGGTGAACAAGAAATGAATGAATTTGTACATTAGAGTAAGACTTATAAATAGTATACTCAAGAATTCTGACACAAGAAGTGGGAGATACATGATTGAAAACAGATGTAAGTACAATTAGTTTGGGAAAAATACATTTATGACCATAGTTGGAAGAAAATAAGATCAGACCGAAGAGGTAACTATAATTATTTGGATGGAAATTACATTTTAAACCTAGTTGTAAAGAGATTAAAGCGGACGTATTAAAGGTGAACGGTACAAATCTATTTGTTCATTCATAACCGTTAGCTGGTCCTTAATGGCAATCTGAATTTCCAAGGATTCTAAGAAATCCAACTTTAATCCCTTTTTACAAATGTGTTTGATTGACAAACTCTTATCAAGTAACTTATGGTTATTGTCAAGACAATGTTTAGCAACATTTGAAGACACATTATTATTTAGTAGCGCTTTCTTATGCTCATTGAATCTAATGCTGAAATTACGACCGGTCTGACCTATGTAAATTGCTTGGCAGTCACTACAGCTAATTTGATAAACTCCACTATTTTGAAAAATGTCTTTCTTAATTATTTTGTTATTTACTAGCAAATTTTTTAAAGTGTATGTGTTATAAAAGGATGAAATAACTTTACATTATTTGAAACTAACCTAGTGTTTTTTAATTTAATTTTAAATATAGTAATCATTAAGTTGTTTTATAACATACCATCACGCTATATCCCATCAAATGGGGTAGCACGAACCCTAGAAACAATCTCATCCTAACACACATTCATAGCTCATTTACTCATCACATTCAAATTCATTCATCACGGAACAAACCTTCAATCACATACAGCTATATACACCTTTTTCATTAAACGTACGTATGCTCAAAACATCACAAACAACTCACAGTCACTCAAGTCACAGTCAATGAAGGGGGCGACAGGCTGCGCTTGTATTGAAAGACAAGTGCAGTTTAACAGTCTACGTAACATTTGAAAACGAATTCAAAAGATAAGACAGATAGGAAGCACATCCTGTCTTTTTTAAAAGTGAATTTACAATTGCAGTTAAGATACTCTATTGAAAGATCAGAAAACAAAATATAAGAAAAGAAGGGAGTGTCGCACTAAGCTTGTTTTAGAAAAACCATAATAGCTATTTATGAAACTAGTAAGGAAGGTTATTACCTTACGCATGTGAAATTTGCAGAACGAGGCGTAGACGAGTAATGTAAACACATCAGTAAGGTAATAACCTATTTCCTTACTAGTTTCATACAATATTTTTCTACTTCCGTTCTAATAGATACGAAAGAGCGTTTTTGAAATTATGAAATTTTGTGATATTAATGACAGTTATAAATTCAAAAAATAAAAGAATAACACATCAGAATTCGTCTACCAAGATATTTGTTGCTATGTTACCTCATTATTTCACTAGTTAAATAATGCAGTTCATTACCTAACTCAAATATGTGAAATAACACGTCTATTTTCTAACAGAAGTAGAAAAAATATTATAATTATATTGTATTTTGAATTTGAAAATCAATTATGGATAAATTGAGCTTCCTTCCTCGTTCTTCTTCTATATTTATAATCTGGCGAATATATTTGAATAAAAATGCTTCAAATAAACGTGGTAGAATATGTAGTTTTGTGTCAGTCCTGACCATCACAATTTATTTATTTCCACTGCGCGTTCCGTGTTATTCGAAACATTGTGCGTGAGCGTGTGAATGCGTGTGTGGAAAGGACAAGGCGTGACGTATCTGCATCTGATTGGTTGAATTACGCCATTAGCGCAATCTGTGAGCGCGCTCTGTTGAAAATGCAGATCGTATGTATATTATTTACCACACACACACACGCACTACTATTCTCTTGTCTATATAATTATGGTAAGACGAGGAAGAAGACTCAAGATATTGATATCTTTTAACTAAAAAACGGATAGTTCTTACTAGATTTATATACAGGCAATCGTAGTCTATCAAGCAAAAGTTCTTACGTTCAAATCTCGATGCCTTCAATTTGTATCCGAAAAATACGATTGTGGCTGAATAACTCGAAATCCACTATAAGCTACTGTCATTTAGACTAAGTTCCTATTGTGCAGAACAACAAATAAATAAATATTAGGACTTACATAGCTACACTACGTTTAGTAAAACAGAAATTAAAATGTGAGCTATTCTATACAGTTCTTTAGTTATATCTGAATTAATTTAAATATATTTATCATTTATAAATACTAATGCAGTACTCATTTTCTTTTGGTATACAAATAAGTACTAGATATAATTTGAACTTAGAGAGATGTGAACTCGTGGCCTTTTCTTGAAAGGAAATTTGAACTACAATTATTCGAATTAAAATTAAGCTAATAGTGGAATTTGTAAATGTTGAACAAAATGTGACTGTATGAAGTATTTTCTACTAATCAACAAATATTGATGTGATTTTGTTTATTATTTACAGATTAATGGATATACAGGGTGTTTCAGGACTAGTGTAACAAACTTTAACAGCTTATTCCTGAGGTTATTTTGAGCAAAAAATGTCATATAAACATAGGTCCTATTCCTTCTAGTTACCAAAATACAAGAGGTTGAAGTTCTATAAATAACACGACATTTTCAAATTTTTGTAATCAAGTTACTTTCGGAAAACAAGAATTTTATTGACAAGTCATACCTTATTTGTCTTAATTAAAAATTGTTGTACTTTCGATTGTATTATTGTTTCATAATGGATGGTTATAGTACTGCTAAATATGCAGATATGATTTTTATTTATGGATTATGTAATGGTAATGCCCGTTATGCGTCCAGAGAATACCAAGACAGATATCCAAATAAAAGCCAACTTTCCCATCCCCTATTTGCGCGCATTTTTGTTTTCCGAAAGTATCTTGATTACAAAGATTTGAAAATTTCGTGTTATTGATAGAACTTCAACCTCTTGTATTTTGGTAACTAGAAGGAATAGGACCTATGTTCATATGACATTTTTGGCTCAAAATGACCTCAGGAATAAGCTGTTAAAGTTTGTTACACTAGTCCTGAAACACCCTGTATAAACTTATAGATTTATCACAGAATTTTACTATTAGTCTTATTCCTGATAGTCTAGCATCTAGTGGGATAAAACAGAGTTTTGAAACGGATTCAAATGAATGGATAACTAATTTTTTTGCAATGTATCCATTTTTGCCTGTGTATGTAATATTTTATTTGGCCTGATCTCCAGTTCTCCACATTGAGCAAACACTTCACACGTGGTCACGTGGTACAGTATGTCTCCTTGTGTAGGTTCAGTCTGTTTACAGTTCCAATGACAGGGTTGTATTTTGGAGTAAATTTAAAACCGTGGCTGTGTAGCTAGTCATCATAGTGCCCCTAATGGCCACCCCACATGTGGCGCTATCTCGCGTAATTACTCATCCTGTGATAACGGACGCTAACAGACACCTTGTGCTCGCATCGCACGAGCTTGTGTTTACTGTGACGTGTTTGTCCACAACAACGGATTTTGTTTTTCGAATGATGAATTTCGACACGAATAGAACGTCCTTCTGTACGACCGATACTTTTCTTCTTAGCATTCTAAATCAGTGTATTTAAAAAGTGACAATTTTTTTGTTCGTTAATTTTCAGAAATTATGTCTTTCTTATCCATCGTAATAATTATATTTTTTTTGTCTTTCTAACATCCCGCTTAAAAATAGTTATTTGTATATTAAGAGTGTACAGTGATGCTTTGATTATTCGAGCACAGTAACAGTAATAGTGTAAGAAAAACTAAAACACTTACGCTCTTTATACACACATAATTGTCTACGATTGCATCTTGAATTATTACAAAAAAAGTATTCATATCGAAAATATAGTATGTTATGCATCAAGGGAGGGAAACAAGTGATTATTCCCGCGTGTGAAGCAAACCGAGACATAATCGAGGGCCGAAGGCTCGAGCTGAAGTCGAGGTTTGCCAACTTCACACAAGGGATAATCGCGCCCTCCCGTGAAGCATATTATACTTTTTGTAACAAGTGCACAAAAATTACCGTCTTATCGGGACAAATGTCAAATATGGGTTGCGGAACTAGTTACCTAGGAAACACCGCAAACAGCTAATAATCGTAGTCTCTAGGGAGAGAAACATCTACCTAGGGAGAGAAACATCCTACCTAGGGATAGAAACATTATGTTTCTCTCCCTGGGGGAGGAAAGCAGTGTTTCTCTCTCTAAAATTAAGGAATAAGAACGTGTTTCTTGTGTATGTGTTACGAAAAATATCTATCAATTAGACAGGTTTCTGTTTTGTTTATACCCCTGGTAACTACTGAAGTAAGCGTACATTTATTATTCTTTTGCGCGTTGCTATTGGGAACTTTACGGAGCTAAATGAGAACGTAATTGTCAACTTTTCATAGCAGTCGTAGACTAAAAGTGTTAGTTAATCCTGAATTTTAGATTAGCTAATCTTATTCTAGCCCGATTTAAAAAAGTTAATCCAAATCTCGTACTGAAAACCAAATGATAACAAAATTATATTAGAGTTTATTTATAGCCAGTTGTACCAACAAAACTTAAATTTTAAACGTGGTTTAAATTAATAAAAGTAAATCAAAGTTACATGTCACATGGAATTGTTCCACCTCTCGACCGGTCATTTGTATCTTACCGCTTTGAAAACCTAATCGGTACAAATACTCGGTTGTATAAACATTAAATGAAGTTATATGTGATTATTTTAAAAAGTATTGTTGTATCCAATATAGTAAATAAATATGTAAAATAAATCAGCTTTCTCTGATGTAAATTTCACAATATCGAAAAGCAAGTATCAGCACAACAACAAATAACTGCGATATCGTCTCTCCTGTTATTTTTTATTCAGACACCGATAAGTGGCGATACCGAGAGCCGAAGATAGACTAATCACGCCATAAAATGTAAATAAATTTATTTTTTATTCGAATCTCCTACCGATAACATCGTTATTTTTAACAGCGGACAATTAAAAATTATTTCTCACATCACGAGAGATGTTTTCATTTCTGATCTCGGCTTTGGACTTTTGATAACATCGATGCTTGATACTATCGAACCGGATGTGAATGTCAGCGACCGATGCTTCCTTTGATATTCACCCAAATGTGACGCCACTGGCTCATTCGTTTGTTTAGTTTCACACTGATAATGGCAGATAGTATTCATTTTATTAAATTGTTTCAAAATGCTAAACATTACGGTACTAGATCAATATATAGAAAGAGCACGAAATACTGCAAATATTTTCAAAATTTGAATCTGCCAGGTGGTACCCCAATTTATAATTGCATTTTAATTTTTAATATATTAGAAATTAATTTCAAACCAGTAGCACAAAAAAATATGTTATTTATGTGAAGAACAAATAATTATTTCTACGACCAAATAGAAAATAAATATATCCAAATATTAGTTGAGAGCAGAAAGTTGATGTTTGCCGCTTGCCGAGAGAGTATATGATCGTATCCATGAATACATGGAAACTGTCAACATTTTTAAGCGAATTTCAGAATAAAAATCTTAACATAGTATGTTATGCATCAAGGGAGGGAAACACGCGATTATTCCCGCGTGTGAAGTTGGCAAACCGAGATGTAAACGAGGGCCGAAGGCTCGAACGGAAGTCGAGGTTTGCCAACTTCACACAAGAGATAATTGAGCCCTCCCGTGAAGCATATTATACTTTTCTTAACAAGTGCATAAAAATTACTTTCTTAACGGGACAAATGTCAAATATGGGTTACGTAACTAGTTACCTAGGAAACACTGCAAACACCTAATAATTGTAGTCTCTAGGGAGAGAAACATCTCTCTAGGGAGAGAAACATCTCTCTAGGAAGAGAAACATGCTACCTAGGGAGACAAACATCCTACCTAGGGAGAGAAACAATGTTTCTCTGCCTAGGGGAGAAAAGCAGTGTTTCTCTCTCTAAAATTCGGGAATAAGAACGTGTTTCTTGTAACGAAAAAAATGATTTAAAATTATTTTTTGAATGATTGAATGCATGCAACAAACTACTTTCTGCTCTAGGTACACAAATAAATTACATCTATCTAAGAGTAGTATATTATGTAATGTCTGGCATTTTATTATTTTCCTAAATTATTGAAACATTCTGTATATTGTAGAAATTGAGGGTAAGAGATTGCGTTGACGATCTAGAAACTAGGAATAAATGGATGAATAGCAAGAAGATTTGTTGGTGAAGAGAAGATTCTGATTGTGAGGAATTAGTTGTCGAATAAAACATAGATTATCATTTCCATTGAGGCATGAAATAATTGCTAATGTTTTTACCAGCTAGATATAATTTATTTTTAACTGCTAAGTGATCAGTCATCAGATTAAAGATGTGTTTCAGTAATTAATTTGTAATGTTTAACAGCTTAATTAAAAGAGCATAAAGTAAAATTATTATAAAAATTAGTTGCACGTCATGTTCGCTTAATTTAAACAAATCCTGCTCATTATTCCTTAATTTTATCAAGAGAGCATCACTTGTATTTTGTCTACAGTCACTAAAACCAACTCACCTGTCAATACCAATAAACATTTACTTTTCCATCGCGAACAAAACAACGTTGAAACATTCAAAATCGGCGTGGCGGTCCAGCGAACAATCAAACTTCTTGTTGTGTTGCTATAACGAACCATTAAATTTAATAATGCATTCGATCAGAATCTGATCGCAGCAGCGGCGGCGTGGCGAGCCTAGGGCTAGTGCCCCTCTGTCCCGCCTACCGCACGCCCTGTCGTCTTCGATTAGTCGTGCTGGCACGTCGAGGATTCCTCGTACATGTGGTCGAGTCAATTAAAATCATGAGAATGGTTTGACGACGATGATGATGGTTACCACTAATTTTTTAGGGAATTTTAATTAAGTGTTAAGTAATTTGGGGGCTTGTTAGTGCTAGAAATTAGTAGGGAAAATAACATTTGAGAACTGAAGATCGAGAAATAAATAGATGGATATTATTGAAGATTGAAAGAAGAGTATCTGCAGGTTACAAGATATTGGATGCGCTGGGAACCTTTACTCAAAACGTGAATGTATGTCCGATTGAGTGTTTATAATTAAAGCCCGGATTTTTAGGCAATTGCCTAGATTCAAATTTTAATATACTTCAGGCAATTTCGTTTTTCTATACATAGGTAACATGTTTACGTGTAATGGAAGGTTTTTTTTTCGTGCCTTAGAGCCTATTTTTTCTATATTTTGGTTATTGTGTCTATTTTACCTTATACAGCTTATTTTGCCTATTTTTGTTGCCTATTCTAACTTTTATTGAGCAGACAAGGTTTATCATCTACTTCGTTGATTAATTCAGCAGTCGACAAACTGTTTCAACCTAACCTATAATATCTAAAGAACTTACTTTAATCAAGTTTTTGTGTGTGAATTTAAAATGCCGAAAGAAAAAACGTTTTTTAGTCAAAATTTTACGTGGCAATTCAATTGTCTTTGCCATTAATCAATGGAGCTGAGGTAACTTTAGACGATATGGCTAAATATAAGACCGCTCCTGTCACATTTTGTGATGTCGAACGAAGTTTTCAGCTTACAAGCAAGTTCTGACTGACCGAAGACAGTCCCTTTCCGAAAATTTCATAGAGCAATTGCTCGTAATATTTTGTGAATTAAAGTATACTACATAATTTGAATTTGCATAATAGTTAATAAAATGAAAACCCTACATTATTATTTTTCAGATTGCGTTAATTTTTGTTTAAAATTATTTTTTTTTCTAACGAAGAGTAGATACGAGTACCAATATTAGAAAAAGGGTTCGTTTATTTTTTTTTTAAACAAATTATTTACATACCGCCTATTTTAGAGTAATTACCGGCCTATATGCCTGCTTATTTGGGTGTTTTTAAGAGCCTAAATATCCGGGCTTTATTTATAATGATGTGTTAGTGTCTATTTGAATGTAATATTGGATGTCGGTAAGAAAATAAGAAAATATAGCTGCTGTTGAAATGATGTACGTGGATCGTGTTCCGAATATATTGATATTTGAAGAAGAATGTTGTTAGAAGAGTGGGTATAAATCAGATGATATGGTTTGGGCATGTGGAACGTATGTGTAATAAAAACATTGTTGAATTAGGTGTATGTTGGTTAAATTGAGGAATAAATGAATGAATTTGATTGAAGGTTTGTTGCGTGTAGGACAGATTCCGAAAAATAGATCAATCAGATAGTTCAATCATTACATTTCGTGGCAACACAATTTATTCGTTAATTTTATAAAATATATATCCCTGTGGCTTCCCCTCCGCTAATATTTTTGAGGGCCCTAATTTTACGGCTGGTAACCGCACTTCAAGCGAAAAATATATCACTTACTAAGATCTGCTTAGGAAGAGTTCCACACCCAGTGATGGGTAAGAGGCGTGATGATATATTTATTTATATTTTGACCATGTAAATATCTATTGTACGAGTATAGTATTTTCATTTTCCCATATAACTACAATGAAATCTATTAGTGCGGCTACCCCAAATCACTTAACGATGGTCACAACAGGTAAATTTTTAAGGGTCATATTCAGCCTAAAATTATTCTTGTTTTTTTTTTATAATTGACCATTTAAAAATTACTAATTCGGATTAAATTATCCAATTAGCAATTATGTTATTCAATAAGAAGATTAAATATCCTGTACTGAATCAGACTGAGTAATGTAGGTAAATGTTTAGATTATGTTTGTATATAATATTTATAATATGTTATACTTGTATCGTATGAATAAGGAAATATACTTATTTAAAGATTGTATTTTTTTGTTTTTATTATAAACGTACCGGCGAATGGGGCTGTACAACCCTGTGCGAACTTTGTGAACCCAGTTATAACGGGTCATATTTTGAGTAATTGCGGTGCATTTAATAGTTTTATGCCGATCCCTCCAGTTTAAAATGAAAATAGTATATATATTAATATATTTTCGTGGTATAGCTTAGCAACCAAACAAAACAAATTCATCTTCGTCACCACAACTTCTAGTAAAATTAATTTCTTTCACAACACCATGAACAACGAGCCATTATCCACATTCTCACCACGACATGCCATCAGTGTTCCACTGTACAGATAGTAGACATTGTCGGTGCTGGTACACTGATAGCTCCGGTCGCGTATCGTACAAAGATCTGCGTTGTTATCTGTCGGGGTCGGGTCAGAGGTCACGGGATGCTGACTGATAGCGGCGTGCCGCGCCGAGATCACGCCTGATAGAGAGGAGAAGGAGAGAAGGGAGAGAGGACAATGATGGGCTCTGTATGGTGCTTCGGAATATGCTCATTTTTATGATGCATCCTACAAGTTCTTTTCAAACCAATCTTTCGAACAACTTGTTTTTTAGTAACTTCTGAATAGTAAATCTTTCATTTATAGAATCGAGCGTGTAACTAGTTAATATTTATAATATCGACAAATTTCTTGTAAATTATTGTGTAGAATTTCCTGCTGATAAAGTTACTATCACAAAAATATTTGTGCACATGTCATGTGTTAGTTATGGTGTCAAACACTTGAATAGATAATTGCAGATTCTTCAAAACCTGGAATGGTTTTATTGAAACCACATAAATGATTTCATTGTTTGGGTTAGAGCAATTTTCTAGAAACAGAATAATTTAAAAATAATTATAAAGTTTCCGATAAATTATGTCTGGTGGTTTTGATTCACAACGATAACAGCATTTATAATTAATTCTAGGAAAAATATGAATTGTAGATTTTTTATACTGATTATCACAAATAAATAATGAATAAAACTAAAATATAAAATGATAGCAATTGCATTTATCCAAAGCCCACTTGTCAGTAATATCAACATCGCTTTCCTAAATAAACAAACAATTGAAAACAGTTTTCGACGTTTTCGTGTACATAATTATAGTGTACTATGTCATCAGTCAACCGATAACATATAAAATATTTATTAATTAGTTTCGTTCTATTTTGATTTGGGTATGATAACGAAGTGATACATCTAGTGTGCCATGAAATCGACAAACACCGACTGTTCGTAAGCTATGTAACATTTTTACTAGTATTGTATGTACATGGAAAATTATCGCAGTATCAATGGAATACGTATTCAGTTGATGGGTTTGTAATATCTAGAGGGCGTTGATTGACGAGCTCTCCATTGTTAAAATATTTATTAATATATTACGTTTTATTATCGATATTTTTAATTTGAAATTAAGCGTGATAAATCTCCCATTTTATCTAAAAATAATGTGTTTTAATATACTTCAAATATTAATCATTTTAGCTATATTATACAAACATTATTTTTGGTTTTAAACATAAATATATCAAATATTACTTTTAAAATATACATTCTGTTGAATATTTCGATTTTTTTAAAGATCTAACCAAAATTAATACGATTAATCTTTAACGGAATAGCGTTTAAAATAAAAGACATACATAGATATGATTAATTGTTTGTGGACAATATTTTACTAATACATTATTATATTTTTCAGTGGAATATTTTCCATGAAACAGAATGAAAGTCAAATAATATCAGAACATGTTAAATTAAGACAATATTAAGTCTATATCTTGTCCTAACGATTCCCCAGTTAAAAAATGGTTTGAAGTAAAGGTCAAAACTATTCCAGTCCAATATGTCAACACGTATCATCTAAGCAAAACGTGACAAATCAGAGAAGCCACCAATTCGATCAGTGGAACATTAGAATTATTAGAAACATGAAGCATTCATAAATTTGATATAGTATATCTCTGTCAAGTCAACTTTCGAGGAGGGACTTAAAATAACCCTGTATATTTTAATTAGTTTTGAATCCTTTATTACCTATTGTTGAGGAATTGTGTTGGATTGTAATTGGTCGACAAAACTTGTAAAGGTTCGTTTGATTTCCTGTGCGTCGGTTGCTAAGAATCTAAGAAACCTAGGTATTCAGTAATCGAACAAATTAGAAATCGCTTTTTACCAGTGAAACCGATAAAACAGACAACTTTTACCTTTTAAGCGATTCGTTCTCGGTATTTTCCACGATTCGTTTTATGCGACGTGTCGGAAAGGCAGACATCTATCTTATCGTCAAATAGACGCACGGTATTTTAATTACGAACGCTAGTGACATTTCGTGTTTTCACGTGGAAACGTAGAAACTCTAGAAACCCTAGACGATACGACTATCGCCGATACGTACTGCTGATTACTGTAATTATGCGTTTCGATTTCAACCACTCCTTCGGAAATTATTTTGTCATTATACCGGGCGTTTATTACCTACTGTAAATACAATATTTTTACGAGATACCATCTATCTATTTCATTCTACCTTCTACTTCAATCCTATCACAAGATGTTTTATTTATAAATTTGAAACTCCGAGGATACAACCTATATCTACCAAGCTATCAAGTTTGTGCATTCAAATCTTGGTAACCCATGTGGTTGTTTAAATTGTAGGTCAATTCTCTAAAATTCTCTACATTTCTTAATCGTAGGAACATTGCAATGAAAATTTATTTGAGACGATATAAAATCTGAAGAAAATAATGATTTTAATAGGCTATATCTTAAAAACTAAACAAGATATGAAGTTGCTCTCAACGGCATTGAATTCCTCGTGTCTGAATTGACTTATAAGCAAATTTTCAGCCAATTGTAAATAATTTATTTTTTTAATTATTTCCTTAGGCCAATTTTCTCTAAAATTCTGAATCGTAGGAATATTGTAACAAAAATTTACATACATATGTATTTTGACACACTGAATCCAGTGGTAAAATCCTCAAGTGCATATGTCTTCTAGTTTTTGAAATAATGGTAAAAACCCGTTTTGTGTATAAAAAATTTGCGGAAATTTCAAAAAAAATTAATTCTCTGAAACTGCATTTTAAGTTAAATAAAACACGAGAAATTCAATGCCGTTGAGCGCATCTTCATATTTCGTTTAGTATTTAAGATATAGTTTCGGGAAACTACAAAATCTGAAGAAAATGAAGAATTTAACTTCTTAAGTTTTCTTTGCTTTTCTTCACTGGACTACAATTGACTGTAAATAATACGTTGTCAAGAACCCTATCTACTCAAATACAATTTATATTTATAGTGATTTTAAAAGGAAACAAAAAAGTTCAAACGATGGTAAAGATTGTAACTTTTCGCAAAATTCCCTGTTTGCAGCTATTCACTTCTGGTGACATCATAAAGTTTATATCGATTGTTAGTAATTATTGGTGGCAGGCCTGCGTGGCGAGTGGCGTCCCAGCACTCCGGGAGCAACAGGTTGCCTATACCAGCGCGTACCGCAGGCACGAGACCGCCTTGATCTTTATTATGTGAAAGGGAGAAAGAAACGAGATTTTGGCCCTCTCTAGTAAATGTCTATACGGGAAATTTGTGAGCATAGAAGATTAAAGAATTCATTTGTTTATTTATTTAATATTATTTCGGTTGTTCATATCTCGCTGATTTCAACTTATATCTAAACAGTACAATGGTATACTATTTTCATTTTTCACTGGAGGGATCGGCATAAAACGATTAAACGTCCCTGTCCCATATAACTACAATGAAATCTAGTAGTGTGGTTACCCCAAATCGCTTAACGATGGTCACAACAGGTAAATTTTTAAGGTTTATGCTTGTTTTTTCCTACGATGGACCAATTAAAAATTACTAATTCGGATTAAATTATCCAATTAGAAGTTATGTTACTCAATAAGAAGATTAAATATCCTGTACTGAATCAGACTGAGTAATGTAGGTAAATGTTTAGATTATGTTTGTATATAATATTTATAATACAGGCTGTTTCAGGACTAGTGTAACAAACTTTAACAGCTTATTCCTGAGGTTATTTTGAGCAAAAAATGTCATATAAACATAGGTCCTATTCCTTCTAGTTACCAAAATACAAGAGGTTGAAGTTCTATAAATAACACGACATTTTCAAATTTTTGTAATCAAGATACTTTCGGAAAACAAGAATTTTATTGAAAAGTCATACCTTATTAGTCTTAATTAAAAATTGTTGTACTTTTGATTGTATTATTGTTTCATAATGGATGGTTATAGTACTGCTGAATATGCAGATATGATTTTTATTTATGGATTATGTAATGGTAATGCCCGTTATGCGTCCAGAGAATACCAAAACAGATATCCAAATAGAAGCCAACTTTCCCATCCCCTATTTGCGCGCATTTTTGTTTTCCGAAAGTATCTTGATTACAAAAATTTGAAAATTTCGTGTTATTTTTAGAACTTCAACCTCTTGTATTTTGGTAACTAGAAGGAATAGGACCTATGTTCATATGACATTTTTGGCTCAAAATAACCTCAAGAATAAGCTGTTAAAGTTTGTTACACTAGTCCTGAAACATCCTGTATATTATACTTGTATCGTATGAATAAGAAAATATACTTTTTTAAAGATTGTAATTTTTTTGTTTTTAATGTACACGTACCGGCGAATGGGGCTGTTCAACCCTGTACAAACCTTGTGAAATCAGTTATAACGGGTCATATTTTGAGTTCGTAATTGCGGTACATTTAATCGTTTTATGCCGATCCCTGCAGTTTAAAATGAAAATAGTATATCTAAATGGTTTGGATTTATAGGTCTCAGTCAGTCAGCTACGCTATCTTATGAAACAAGCGTATTACCAATGAGTCACAACCGCCACTGTCTAGTTTTAAATCTAAGATGTCCTTACTTGGATTATTTGTAAAATATTGTTAAATATGTGGAAATGTTTGGTTTGGGGAAAAATGAAAGTAACATTTTTATAGAGTAGCTGACAAGTGTTGTGAGAGTACACGTGAGGATGATTCGTAGAAGTTGCGCATTTAAATAGATTATTATTGTGGTTTCATATCCGCGATATCACATAGGATAACTGATAAATTTTAGAGAATTGTTCTGTCATCTTTGATAAGCTTGATCTATTTATAGAATGATTTAACTATGCTTCATAAATAATAATGTTATGATCTAATGAGCTACATTTAGATCCTGTTTATAAATGTAAGGATAAAGTGACAGATTTGTCACTTCACTGGAAAAGTTTTGCATCGCAATACATACATATTTTTCATTTATCTGACAGATACTTTGATAAACATAACTATAACCTTATAGCCCTATTTTTGTTTTCCTGAAGTTTGATATTTACAAACAAAAAAAACTTTTTAAAATCAGATTAGTATAAACTTAGTTTATCTAAAATTCAAGATTAGCTCATTTTTATTTTTTTTTTTAGAATCGAGCTGTTAAATCTAAGGACCAGTTGCATAGAGCGATGCTAATTATATTTACAATTGCTAAAATGGCCTTTAATGATTTGTATGTTATAATTAATTAATATCAGCATTAAAATGCATATAGTTAGTTGAACAATAATGGTAAAACAATATTTGTAACATATAATTATTAGTTTAATGCAGTGGTTTCCAAACTGTGGGGCGCGCTATATAAAAATATAATTGAGGATTATGAACACATTCTCCATTTACATCGTAGCACACACGTGTTTCTAACTCGCGCTCGCAGTAAAATATCCCTAGTTTAACAAACAAAGCCTTAGAAATTTTATTACGTTTCATAACATCTTATTTGTGTGAAATAGGCTTTTCCGCTGTAGCTGTTTTAAAGACAAAATATCGAACTCGATTAATCGTTGAAAAAGAATTGCGAGTGGCGATACCTTCAATGACTACCAGGTTCGAGAAACTGAAGAACAAGCGCCCATTCAGCACACTCAAAAATTATTATTATATTGTATTAAATATACCTAATTTAAATTAAATATAATTTCCAATCTTATTACAATTTTATGTTTATAAATGTTGTCACATTATTTTGTTCTATTATTATATTGTAATAAACATAATTTTAGGTTAAGAAAAAGATTTGTTATAACAAATATCTTATATAATAACAATATTTGTTTATAGTACTAATTTTTCTGTGTTCTATAAAATAAATTATTACGATTTTTGAAGTTAGGGTGTTATAAAAAATGAAGGGGGCGCGACAATTTTTTACGGAAAAAAGGGGCCGCTGAGAGAAAAAGTTTGGAAACCACTGGTTTAATGCATACTATAGAAATTATTAACTGTCAAAAATGTTAACATTTCTTAGTTGAATTTTTTTAAAACTTTAATTCAACTCTTTGACGTAGCTGACAACATTTGATGCAACCGGGCCTAAATCTGAATTATATTTTGAATGGGATACATTATGATTATTTTGAAAGTCTAGTTAAAGTTAGAAAACTATATGCGAGTGTATGTTAGAGCAGTTCTGTGGCATGGTGTCAGTGTATTTGGCAGTGTTGTCGTCTCTCATTGTAAATTCATGTCGCGATTCTTACACGTCATTTCCCCGTGTTAGTTGTTGCGCCACGTTTTCTCCCTTCAGAGGTTTTCATCCATTTGCTCAGCCATCCTCGATCATCGCGCTTTGTCACTTGGACATGAACCACCGAGATAATTTTACATGAACATTTACTACTTTAAACTTTCAAGTTTCGTTGTAAATATTATTACTTTACATCTGATACACTTGTTACAATCATTATTTTGTCCTCGTTACACACTCGTATTTTTTTTCATATAAGCTTGAAGTCGGGGAGATTTGAATGCAGCAACTGGGCTATGGTTTTTTGATATTATAAACAACTTGACAATCTACATATTTTTTCTGTTGCCAAATATTTTTAAATTCTTTAAATAAAATTATTTAAAAACTTTTAGCAATAAGAGAAATATGCACATTTTAATGATTTCATAGATCTTTTTTTTATGTTTACCGATGACATTTCCAAGGCAGTAGTGTAAGTTCACAAAACGGTAAGTTTATAAAAAAATAAACATTTTTTCTTAGTAGCAACTATCAAAACATACTTTAAAACTGCTCTGACAACTAAAATGTTAAAAATGTTAAATGTCAAAATAATTTAAAGTTTCAAACTAAACACTTCTCTAAGTCCCACAAAATTCAGCCTCCAAGTCACCTTATGAGGGCATCGTCAGAGGCAGGCCAGCACAGTTAATAACTATAGACGCGTTTCGCTCTTATTAGAGCTCATCAGTATGGTATAACCTACTTCTTCACCTAGAACAAAGTTCACGTGAAGAAGCTGCTGACGAAGGACTGTGCCAGCAGAGAATAAGATCTCTAAAAAACGGTAAGATGACATGAGAAGTTCTGTCGAACCAGTAATGCCATCTACCGAAAAAAGCAAAAGCTACGAAATAGCAATTTAAATAAAAAACAACAAAGACAAAATTAATTGTGTTTAAATGCTCACTTGGTGAAACTAAGTTTAATAATAAAATATCAAACTAAACACTTGTCTAAGTCCCACAATATTTTATTATTAAACCTAGTTTCACCAAGTGAGCATTTAATGACAATTAATTTTGTCTTTGTTGTTTTTTTTATAATTTAAAGTTATTTCTAAATTTTAATTTTGTTCTTGTATCGAAAGTTCCAAAAACCTAAGTAATGTAAGCGTAAGTATCCTATCGGTATTGGATATATTAAATATTGAGACGAAATCATTTTCAATCGGTAAGAAGCATTACTGACCTTAATACTTAATATACAGTTTCATAACGTGGATTAGCAGTAATGCCATTTTTATTTAGTTTTTAAGTCTTTTTTTCAATTCGCGAAACAAGTTTATTTTTACCTAGGTTAAAAAGAATGTTAATTAACATTAAGTTTGGTTTACTTCTTGAATCTGTTATAGATAATAGATAAATAAAATAAATATAATCACGCCTTTTACCCATTACTGAGTGTGGCACTCTGCCGAAGCAAATCTCGGTAAGTGATATATTTTTTCGCGAGAAGTGCGGTTACCAGCCGTCAAATCACGGCTCCCAAAGATATTAGTGGAGGGAGAGCCACAGGGATAGATTTAAATTGGTGAAAATTGTTTGTCGGCTGTGGGGATCGAACCAGATAATAAATAAATAAAACAAATATATCATCACGCCTTTTACCCACTACTGAGTGTGGCACTCTGCCGAAGCAGATCTCGGTAAGTAATATATTTTTTCGCGTGATATGCAGTAACCATATGTAAATAGCTATAATTTAGAAGCGTTTGATATGGAGAAAGAATCGTCATTGTTAAGTTGAAATGAAAGTAAAATAAATATAAAATATAATCAAGCCTTTTACCATATAGAGTGTGGCACTCGGATGTAACAGATCTCGATAAGTGATATATTTATGTGGTTACCAGCCGTTAAATCAAGGCCCCTAAAGATGTTAGTAGAAGGGAAGCTACAGGGGTAGTTTGAATGAGGAAAATATAAGAAAGACAGGAGTGAGTATTTTCGTAATTCCCCTAGAGTATCTCCCTCCACTTGTGAGTAAATCCTCCGTCCGTCCGCGTCTAGGCATCACTTATCCTCATTTACATCTCTGGATTAGTTTCTTGACAAAATGTACGTTTCACAAACTATGTGGGCTCAGTCGAGTAAAAAGATAACAGACAACCAAGCACTCTTCCTCCTCTACGCTGTCGTTGTGTTGCATTCAATTAAACATTTGCATGTCGCTAGCTTGTTTTCAAGTTCTTGCAGACGAGAGATATCCGACTGTAGCTCTAGAAATGCGACGGTGGTGTTGTTATAGCTTGCTTAACGCGCACTAGAGTCTGTCTTGTGTAAATGGATTCCAAGTTTTGCCAGATAACAGATATTGCTACCTGACTGATTTCGATGCTTGTTTTCATTTTGCTATTTTCAAAGGATTCAATTATAAATGCATCATGCATCTTTATCATCAGTTGTAGCACCATGCTAGCGATGTTACTGTGTACAACTGATTCAGGCTGATTGACTTGTACTTGAGGAACTTTATTTTTCGTTGTCAAATATCAGTACAGGCGCGGTGGCCGAGCGTGTTAAGGCACATCTCTTAACATACTGTGACGTCACCCGAACCAAGGTTCGTCAGTTCGAATCCGCCTGTCGACTATGTGTGATTAGTCGTAAAATATAAAAAATACAGTTACATGTATTTATCACACTCGGGCGCTATAAGCTAGTCACTTATACGCCTTAAATAATGTAGCATTCGACTACGAAGACCGGCAGTACGGTAGTGTAAAAACTGCGGCTTGGTGTGTCCGGTAGGCCCAGGCTCGATTTGGGCTGTAGTGCCATCAGAAGAAGAAGAAGAATATCATACATCTTCACGCCATAATAAGTAAATAAGTACCTAATGCTTTTTGTTTTCGTCATTTATATTTTCAATATATGTCAAGAAAACAACGTTTCGTTGTAAGGGTGTCAATGACGACCAAAATTTGTTTCCCCTTTAGAATGGTTTCTAACAAGAATTATTTCTTTAACAATAAATGTTACATTTTGAGATGAAGTAGTTTGTTAAAAGTGTGATATGAAGTTTGATATCTCGAGAAAGTTATACAACATTTATGTTTTTATTCAGAGCATGATATGTTCAACAGAATTTTAAGATAAGTTAGTTTGTTTCACTGTGTGGTTATAGAGGTTGACACTTGACAACTTGACACATGTTTCGTTAGAATAGAAAACTACTTTTTAATAATAGTTTCTTTGGACAAGAAACATGAGATTCTGACATTGATCTTAATAATAATTTTCTTTTACATTAATCAAACATGTAACATTACACTAAGTTAAATTAAGTAAATAGGGTAGCAAGAACCCTTGACACATTGCCTCAACATTTATTTACTAGGTACATTAGATGCTGCCTTCATTTCTCATAGATTCGTTGTTAGAGAAGTGGGCGTAAGTGAAGATTCACGAAACAAGTGTACAGGAGCGAATGGGTGGATGCTTGTTGAATGATGATGGATTTTGGTTGTGAGGAAAGAAAGAGTTCGTATGGAGGAAGTGTTAATGTGGTCGAAACGAGTATCGTGTGTCAGGATGAGAATGTTGACGGGTTCGTGCTAACCCATTTAATGGGATATAGTGTGATGTTATGTATCTTCTCTATCCATTTATATCTAGGTCTCTGTCACCCGTAATTTCACTAACATACTCGTATATCTGTCTCCTCAATTTTCATTCTAAATTAAAATGAATGAAAGTTAATAAAATTGATATAATTTCTGTTGTGATTCCGCTGCGATAGATTTATCTGTAAGATAGTCTTGTTGGAGATGTAAAAACTGGTGCTGAGAGATATCTATACATAGTTATAAGATGTGGTGATACGTGAAAAGAAAGATGCGTTTCCTTCTAACACCTGTATCTGGCATCAAAGCACACTTGCAGAACCACATAGTGTGAAAGAAGGACAGCTTCTTCTCCAGGATTTCCATTTCCGTGACGTCACGCATATCACTTCGCAAACATCTCTCGTCTCGTCTCGTCTACTGCGTTGCTGTCACAGCCGTCTTCGATACGATCATCGTTCCCTGCATCCGGTGATAACTCCGGTGTTGGTTCCGTCTCCCATCCTACTCCCCACTCTCCCCGAGAGGAGTTGTGTACGAGTTATCCGAGCTGGATCTTTCTTATCGTTTTTCTCATCTTTCTTTTCGCGCAAGAGAGATGGAGTCTTTGTCTTGATTTGTTTTATCTTTGTTTGGACGATCTGCTGGGGTTAGAGTTGAGGATGATGAATTATGGAGGAATGAATTCTTTCCGATTTTGTTGTTGTTACAATGAATTATTTATAGGTTTTCATTTACTACATTGTACAACGGGAATTTAATCACTAGTACAATGAATATGCAGTTTATATATTCCTGATTTTAAGTTGAATTAATAAACCTTTCTTACTTCAACGAACGCGCAATAATGACGTTACAACTGCTGCAATATTGAAATTTGCAAATAATCTTGAACATTTAGGCTTCTAATCTAATGAACAAAAACACCTCAATATTTGTTGATAACTTAACTCACATTCATTATTCTTATAATGTTCTTCTCAATTTCATATTTCTCTTACATGAACGTAATCCAGAAAAGATACCCAAAAACACAACACAAATATCTGATTTCTTTGATAAGTTTATTCGTTGGATTGCAAAGTTCTAAATTTTGATTCTGTTTGAAACTTTTAATTAATTCCGTATTCAATGATTATTACGCTAGGATAGTTGTACGTACAATGACAGCTAATAATAATAAACGCCGACAAAAAATACTCCACTGTTCTACTAGAAAAAGTTACTAAATTATATTAGAAACAAATGCTTTCAGCAAAAAATAAAGATAATTCAATTCCAGCTATCTATAATAATATAATTTGCAAGTATTATAGAAATATTCAGAGGTCCTAAATTTATTATATCGTTGATTTGTTACATATTCGCATAACTTAAACCTAACATGCACATGCCTAGAGCTAAAGCGAATATATACAATTTAGCTAACTAGTAACAATGTTCTAATGCTTCTATTAATTATACCTAACCTAAATTTCGATGATCTGCAACAACTAACCCTCCTCCCTCCCTCTAAAATTTAACACTAAAACTATAAGTCTTAAAGTCCTAATACTAATATCGGATAATCTACAACGATAAATGTACTCTGAATATTTCCTGGGTTCTTATTATCATTATTATTAAATTTTGTATCATTTTTATTTGAAGCATTTGTCTCAAAAACAATTTAAAAACAACATAAAAATAAAGCTAGTTACCTTAAACAACGTCCATACCAGCGGTCATTGTATTTATAATTATCATGGAATAAACACTACTGAATAAGGAAATTAATTGAAATGTTTGAACACAATCCAAATTTAGAATTTAAAATACACCGAATATAATTATTGGATGGTGTACTCGTATAATTACTGTGGAGATGAGGTATTTGATGGATGAGTGTAGATCCACGAGGCAGGATCGTATCATAAATACCTTGGTGTATGATGAGTATGAAATTGAGAAGAAAATAGTTGGAAGCGAGGACGTGAGTCAGCGGTTCAAAGTTTGATGAAGAAATCAGTGTGATTGTAAAGAAAGAAAATTTCATTTTTTATTTATGCAACTCTGTAAAACATCTTGAGGGGCGTCATTTTACGGATGGTAACCGCATTTCACGTGCAGAAATATATCACTTACCGAGATTTGCAACGAGAGAGTGCCACATCCAGTAATGGGTAAAAAGCGTGATGATATATATTTATTTATCAAAGGCAATTTATAATAACTTCAAATAACCTTCAATGTGATTGTTGTCGTCAAAGTGTTACATATTAAGGATCGATATGATTTTCAGATTAAATTAAATTAAAATAATTCATAACATTTTTGCGCTTTCATTTTTTCAAACATAAAAATATATACAACTTCAAGTTGTATCAATTATTTATTTATTATTTGACCAGTTGCACTTTTGGTTGAAAGTTGGTGTTAAGAAAATTTGAACTTGTAAACTCTGCCTTGTGAAGCGTTAATGCAATCCTACTAACCACAACTACCATTCTGTTTCTAAATATTCTAAAATTTATTAGTTAATGTAACAAAATGAAACAATTCAGAAGTTTCGAAAGATAGAGACAAATTAAATATTATCTTAAGTATCTTTTTTGTAAAGTTGACTTGACAGAGTTTTGGTTATCAAATTTATTAGTGCATATGTTTGTAATAATTTAAATATTCTTCGATCATTATTTATCGAGTTTATGGTTTCTCTGAATTGTCGCGCTTGTTAGCTATTATGTGATGACATATCTGGGTAAATTATTATCTGTGCGTTGGTCTGAGATAGCTTTTGATCCTTGTATTTCATCCCTTAGAAGCGTCTGGGTTTTTTTTAAATGTAAACTCATGCATGGTAACAGTTATCTCTAACAAAGTCAACGATTCCACCCTCTTACCCCTTGTCAGCACGTTCCATGGAAAACAACAACAAATAGTCAGTGGTGTAACTTTAATTCATTTGTTGTTGTTTGCCATCTTGGGTCAAGTTGTGAAATCGTCATTTAATATGATTTGTATAACTTCTTTCGTTTTTTTTATTTACTTTTGCTATATATTTTACCATTCTGTTGCCAAGCGAATAAGGTAACATCAGGTATTAGATTGGCACCAGTCGGCAGAATACGGCACCAGTAGTATTAGATTAATTTTTAGTTGCCTTTCTTTTTACATTTGTCCTAATTTTGTCCACTCAACAAAAGAGTCGGAAAAAAAAGCTTTAAAATTTTTGGAAACAATATTTTATAATATTTATTATTATTTCAATAAAACAGTAACACTGAAGTTGAATTTGTAAGAGATATATACTGATAAATGTTTGAGAAACGAGTAATGAATTATTTATCTTTTATTTAATGAGTATGAAATAATTTTTATTTTATTTACCGTTATACCTTGTTTCGCGGATGGAAATCAAGAAATACAACTTTTCCCGAATTTTCATTCATGTCTCGAAAACACTCGATGATATCGAATTGATTTTAGAATCAATCGATTTTTTTGGGTCAAATTAAATTGCTCTAAACTATTCACATCGTTGTATTTTGAATAACTAAATGTTCATGAATTTTCTCCTCAATTTTCTTTCACAATGATATACTAAATGATTTTTGTTTTTACAAACAACATTTATTTGTAATTTATTTGTAATATGTAAATTAGTTAGAATCATCCTGGCTGATTATTGCGCGTAGAATAATTAAATTTGATATTATTAGTCGCACGAAAAAATCGTAATTATTTTTTATTTGTTGCAATTAATGCGTAAAATACTTGTACGTAAAGTAGTCACAAATATCGTGACAAATTATTGCGCTTCGAGTAATTAAATATTATTATAATTAGCCGCATATAATTCATTAAACATGAATGAACAAAATGAAATCCCTGCATCTAAGTGTTTGTACAACTATACACTAACAATTTGTTAGTATACAGCTAAAGTCAGTTAAACATAGGTAAATAAACTGCACTGAAACACTAACATTTGTTAGTGCACAGCACAGCACAACACAACCGAACCGAACCGACGATAAACCGCGAACCTAACATGAACCGAACATAATCGTTTTAACCCGCCATGAAAATCGAATTGTGTATATCTAATTATTTATCAATTCGAGTGTACTTCGCGATTTAAAAATCATCCCGGGATGATACAGGAATCCGAATCATTCGATACTACCATAATTACACAAGTAATTAATGACTTTAATTTTATAACAACCTCGTTATAAAAATAGAGTGGTAGTAGAAGAGCCCACAAGACCCCGGGGTCATCGTCCTGTACGACGTGTGACCTCTGAGGTCAAAGGATAATTAAAATGAAGCCAGGACTTCTAGGTGTGTGTATAAAGCGAACGAATGGAACGACATCGCAAACGGAATGAATACAATATAATAAAACATATTTGCCTTCCTCATAATAGCTTGACTAATTATTTATTAATTGCAAAATTAATTACAAATAAATAATAGTCTAATTATTATAAGTTTTTGTCTTTCCAGCATTTGCGATTTTAATATGTCTTGAATTATTTATGTCAATGAACATTTACAAGTTAATCAATTTCATTTAATTCTACAGTTAATAAATAATATCAAAAATAATTATTGGTTTTATTTTAATGAATTGCTAGAGGTAGTAATGTAATATGCCACTATTACTAAAGAAGACATATTATAAATCACCGTAAAAACCATCTAACGTATTCATCAGAATTACTACGATTTAACTAATTATTTAATCATTCAAAATTAACAATAACATGATGATATACGATCGAAAGATTTTTACAATACAAATACAAATTAGTTATGCTGCAATTGCCACTGGAGCCTGCAACCACCAGGAGTTCCCGATCAGATCTTCTCCAAAGATACCTAACCTTTTAGCTGAAACCTACTAATTTTGAAACTAATAGTTGCTATTATATAATTGTATCCTGAAAAAGAAATATATAGCTGAAAAGGAAAGCTGAAATATTATAAAAATATTCTGAAAGAAAGTATGTACCTATTAGACTATCTACTCTGAAAAGGAAACAAACAAGATTAGACCAAAAATATAATAGCAACATTTGAAATTAAAGTGAAATTTGTTGACAAAATTGAAAGGTCGAAATAAGCTAAAGAAAACATTTGAGTACATGGCTGGGAAAGACAAAACGGCTAGAGAAATGTTTACTAACCGTTGACCTCTAGCTATTACAGCTGCTCCTCAGAGGTCTGACTTCAACTCTGATCTGCAGACTCAGCACCTCGAACCGCCCCAGGACCTGTAAATAAATACAACATTGTACCCAAAGTCTTACAAGATTACACATTTTTACTTGCATCCAAAATCACAACATCCACAGCTGCTAGCTGAGGATGAATAGCAGTAGATGATTCTTTTATTTTCTGAAGTTGAACCCGGATCTCTTGGGTCATAATCCATCACTCAACATAGTGTAGAGCTACAGAGAGCCCCACTGACTGTTGAATGATGAGTTGTGTCCCAAGAGATCCAGATTTAACTCCAGAAAATAAATGAATAATTATCTGTTGTTCACCACTAGTATCTGTAGGTGTAACCATTTGACTCACATTATATATAGTACATAGTATAGAAATATGCAATTGCAGAGCTGATACTCTAAAAACTGAGTAAGAACCAGGATATCGTGATATGTATGGTGACAACTACATGTGATGAGGTAGGTGGCTCAGTGGTATCGAGTCGGCCTGTGAATCTTGAGAAACAATTTTCACCAATTTAAATCTACCCCTGTGGTTCCGTCTCCACTAATATCTTTGAGGGCCGTGATTTGACGGCTGGTAACCGAACTTTACGCGAAGAAATATATCACTTACCAAGATCTGCTTAGGCAGAGTGCCACACCCAGTAATGGGTAAAAGGCGTGATGATATATTTATTTATTTATTTATACAACTACATGTTTCGTTAAAATTGATTTATTATTTAGATTTGCATAAATGTTGCCACGTCCCGAACAGAATGAAGGCATTATATATTTTTTCGTTTTTAATCAAATAAACTTACTCGTCCTTCATGGATCCTCCATCTCCACTGATGACGTCATCGGTAGGATGTGATCTGCAATAGTACTGCTTGATCCATGGTATCAATAACTGGAAAAAATTTATTTATTTTATAAAAACAATCTGAAACAAAATTCAAAATTTTCTTTAAATATTTTTTTATGTAAAAAAATATGTATTATTGACTTTATAACTATTACTGAATTAAAAACAATTTTTTTAAATTAATTTTTAATTAAAACATTTCAATAATAAATAATAACAAAATAAATTATGTTTGCCATTATTGATCAGTATACCTAAATATATTATTTTTGTTATTATTATCAATTATTGTAATAATTATCATCATATTTTCAATATAATGATAATTATTAATAAAATAATTACCAAGTCGCCATGATGGTTCTTGGTTCACCATGGAGCAAAAATCGAAAAATTGAATCAAGTTTTTCGATACAAATTTTTTGATTCGCATGATGTTTTATACATCAAAATGACCGTGACATTATGACGAATCGTTTGGTGATAAGATTTTTCATTAAAATGCAAAATTAACAACTAAATTTCAATTAAAACTCAGAGAAATTTTGCGTAATCTTTCACCTTAAGAGTCTGTAATAAACAATAACAAATGACAATCGTCGTGTCAGTTGCTTGAAATATGGTCGTACCGTAACAACAAGTATTGCTTAAAATTTTTATAAAGTTTTTTCATTTATAATATTAGATAATTCGTCATTTTATTACAAAATTAGAATGTTTTATAATAATTGTTAATAAAATAAATGTAATAAAGGCTTGAATTGAATGCTACGAGCACACAATTTATCTGTCACCTGTCACTTAGCAAAACTTTATCTAGACGAGTGTGGGATGATATTATTTTGGAACCTTGACATAAATCTTACTTAATTAATTATTTAGACAATTAATAACTCACATAAGCTTACTACAACTATGTGATATTGTTTTTTATTGAATAAAAACGTACTAGAACATTTATTGTCTTCGTCATTTTCGCAAGAACCGCAATTTAGATATATTTAACCTACATGGCTTACTTATTTATCCAATGTTGTTTAATACAAAAGTCATTTATCTAGGAGTTATATATTTGTGTGCACAATACTCATTAGATATTATTGTTTAATTTCTTCATTGCACATTTATTTCAGGGGGCAATATTTTAAAAGAAACAAACAAATTTGGGCTAAACTTGACTTGGGGGCCAAACCTGAAGTTGGCTGCAGAACAAGCTGCTTCTGGCTTGAATTCAGGAATACCAACTTAACGTCAAAAGCCGAACAATTTGAAATGCGAAGTATATTTATCATAAAAATGCGTTCTGTACTAGGTTTGGCATGGTTAGGGGTGTTTTTTTTTAAGTTACATTTTATGACAGAACAATTCGGATGACGCCTGGATTCGAACCAGGGATCCTCCGCTTAGCGGAGGATCCCTGGTTCGAATCCAGGCGTCATCCGAATTGTTCTGTCATAAAATTTAACTTTAAAACAAAATTTTGTTTGTAATAAAATTCGCATTTCAAGTATATTTATCATAAAAATGCGTTCTGTACTAGGTTGGGCATGGTTAGGGGTGTTTTTTTTTTAATTGGTACTCCTGAATTCAAGCCAGAAACAGCTTGTTCTGCAGCCAACTTCAGGTTTGGCCCTCAACTCAAGTTTTACCCAAATTTGGAAACACCGTTCTAGCAACATTTATTTGACAAATATAAAAACTATTCACTAGTTAATTACTGGAAACTTAATTCTTTGTAATTAATATATCATTTATCTTGTTTTTAACCGATTGAAATGATACAAATGTCAATATTTCTTTTTCTAAACCATAATTTCTATCATCAAGAACATACAACAATGATACTGCTTCTGTGGATAGAAGTACAATGTCTATAAACCAAATTAAATTCTGTACATATATTTAGAAGAAAATAATAAATTAATCAACAATTAAGTATGTTATTATTAACCAAAATATTGTTAGAATTCTGTACATGAATTACAAGTTATCGAGAACTCCTGCAGCACCGAAATACACTCTAAAAAACATACAGAACTACCTTATTCGTTTCTTACTAAAATACTACAGATTGATCATTGAATATCGATCATAAATGATTCTCATAAACGAGTTAAATTAAATATTTATAATCAATTTGAATAAATATACCAATAAAAATAAGATTTACAAAAGTAAGATATATTGAACAAACAGTTTTAGTTACTACTAATTTGTAATTTAAAAAATTTGATATCTAAAATTAATTATTACTTATAATATTATTCGTTTTATCATCCACAACTATTTTTGAAATTTTAATTCAGCCATCAGCTTTCTTCCCAATTGCTTTTAGCTTCTTCTAGAGCAGAAAAATCATTTCTTACATGCTCATGAACTTGTACTACGTTCGGATGAATTAATTTTACCATTCAGAATACATAGAAAATATTTCATAAAGTCATAAGTTTCGTTACGATTTTGTTCATTATTTTTAGATTTGCAAATCTACAAAACTTACGGATTTACACAAAACAAAATATTAAGTATGCAAAGCTTTCAATTTAAAAATGATGTCAGTGTATTATCAGATGAAATTAACAAGAATTTGTGATATGATCATGGTGTAGTATGGTTTTAGTAGTTCGGCAAGTGAGAATATTTCTTTATTGTGTTGGCTCGCCTGCATTGCATTAGAAACTTCCAAGTCCTTAGCAAAGTGCGTGGCGGTCTTGTCCGACTTCGGTAAGTGTCTCTGCTTCTCCAGCGTTTAAATCAGTGTATTGTCTGTTTGACAAGTATAAAATTTCTCACTAGGTTTGTGCAAGCCCTGAGCGTGGTATGATGTTTGCCTGATGGATAGTACATGCCGTGTACGTACTGCTCTGATAACATCGGCCGCCGCTGGCGACACAAGCTGATAATATCTGATTAGCTAGAGCGGACCATTTCACTCATCGAAGTGCTGCTCCAGTGCAATCCGATAACGACTGCGATGGCCGACTGTACGAATATGTATGGTACTTTGCGATAAAATCATCAGCCATTGACGTACGTCGATCTGGGGGCTCTTCCCGACAAAATCGATTTTATTAACGGCGTTTTATGTGAAATGAAGTAATTTTGAATTTAATGGTTCCTTTTTACTTACATGGGAAATTATTTTTCTGGTTTATTGTCAACATTTGCTGGTCTTAAGGGGTATGGCCACTCTAGACAAGGAAAAATAGGATAATTTTCAAGATTTTTTTAACGAAATCTAAACGTGCTGCTTAAGAACTGTTTTTGCTCTTTAAACTCTATTTAAAAATTTTTTTTAAAGAAAATATTCAAAATTGTCGTCAAAAATTAAAAAAAATGGCGACTCCTCTCGGCGCGTAGGGCAAATCGGGCGAAAACATTCCGGGAACAGCAATAGACCTGGATCAAAAAGAGATATGTTTTCTTAATTTGGATTTTTAACAAAATGGCGCACGTTAAAAAAAAGTTCATTATTCGGGACTAAATTTCTGTATAAAAACGACCATAAAAAACGAATGAAGCACTTAAAAAAAAGCCCCCGTAGTGTTTGAGTATTTTATATCTAGAATAAGAAATAAAAAGATTTAGCACGATCCATCAATTAGTATTTCAGATTTCTTTTCGCCCGATTTTGAAAATATGATTTCGAGAAAAACGCGTTTAAAGTTTCGAGTCATATATATATATATATATATATAAATACTAGTACTAATAGATATATGCTTTTTTCCCTCTGAATTACTTCCGCGCGGCATTTAAATTAATTGTCCCTTATTCCTAAGGGTTTAAACTATAATTTAAGCAAATAAAAAAAAATGCATTTTTAAAAAATTCTAGAGTGGCCTTACCCCTTAATTATAAATAGTATTTGTTATTGGTTGGTATGCCTGTCTTCTATTAAGATTTTATTATGTAGATATATGTTTTATTATCTGTTTGCTATAATCCTATTGTGTTACCATAAGTTAATAGGCGAACTCTCATGGAATATGTATCTTTTCCTTTGCATCTATCTCGTTTATTTTCTTTGGCTACTCAATCGAATGCAAATTATTTATATTGAAAAATATTTGAACAATAGATAATAGAGAAATTATATTTCACTCGCCAATCGGCTCGCATCTAATTCAACTGTTAATGGGAGACACCAGACATTGAGCAACATTCTTACAAAAGGAGACTTTTTTGTGGTTGAAGAAACCGCAGAAATTGATATTTCAGTAAATTATTGGAAAATGGAAGTGAGTCAGTTGAGATGGTTTCGTCGTCTGCAAACTATATCGAACAAAGATTGATGAAATAGATGTATACATACATACACATACATAACATCACGCTATATCCCATAAAATGGGGTAGCACGAACCCGTCAACATTCTCATCCTGACACACGATACTCGATTCGACCACATTAACACTTCCTCCATACAAACTCTTTCTTTTCTCACAACCAAAATCCATCAACACGCAACAAACATTCATCCATTCGCTCCTGTACACCAGTTTCGTAAATCTTCACTTACGTCCACTTCTCTAACAACGAATCTATAAGAAATGAAGGCAGTATCGCCTGCGCTTGTTTAAAAATACATTTAACACAATTGCAGTTACACACTGTATAGTAAAAACAGAAAATGAACCAAAAGATAAGAAAGGAAGGGAGCATCTTCCTGCGCTTGTTTTTGAAGGTTAACTCCACACAATTGCAGGTAAATAGATGTATGTTAGTGAAATTTAGGGTGAGAGATTGCGTAGACAACCTAGGAAGGAATAAGTGGATTCTGAGATTTAAGAATAAACGAAATTCTTGTAAAAGATTAGTTGCATGATGAATCTAGTGCATACTTGTATATGTACAGTTAGTGTTTTAAGAGCAACCAAAATCAAATATGTTTATGATAATTTAGAATAAGGGAATAGTAAAATAGGTATATATTGGCGAAATTGAGTGCGAGAGATTGTTTAAATGACTTAGGAATAAATGGATGGATAATGAATACTTTTTTGTTTGATTTAATTTAATTTACATTACATTGAAATAACTTCTACGGTTTAATTAATTTCATTATAAAATCCAGAATAGAAATGTCTTCCGAATATTAATTGTAAGTTAAATTTAATGTAACAATTTTTTGTTTAAGTTTTTTAAATTTTATTTAATTTAACGGTTCGGTACATTAAACATTCGTCAAGAAATAGAATACTTATCGAGTTAATGAATAGAAAACCTAAATGTTTTTTGCTTTTATTTAATGTATATTTTTCTAAAATATTTTGAGACTATTTCACAGCAAGAAATATTTTTGGATATGCTATACTAACTTAGTACGAGTATACCAAAATGACTTAAGATTGTTAATGTGAGAAATACATCTAGATGTGGCTGAAGCATGATTTCGGCGTAGTGGGCGTAAACATCGTGTAAGATATCTTGCTGGGTGTAAGATAGTGTTGATAACGCTGCGAATTTAATCTGAGAAAGGCTGTAATCCAATTACCCAGGTGTGTTTTCACCTTGAACAATTAATTTTTCCCAACAACACCAATTTCTCAATTCGTGTACCGGTTTAATCAGACGATCTGAAACAAGTTGGACACCCCTAATAAATCCCGATCTTATTAAGGTGCGCGGGTGTTGGTGCCCCATTCTCCAGTTGGGTTCTCCGCCGCTGACGTCACGAAGCCTCAGTTGATAAAATCGCAGCCGTTTCGACTGAGCTAGTTAATATGATAACATCTCCATACAGAGTACGAATAGTCGTTGATCGGGTGGCGTGATAGGTAGCGCGGGGCCTCGCGCCCCAGATGCACGCCCCTGATAGCGGGGCGGCCGCCCCCGACCCGCCCCCCGCACCACCGCTTATCACAGCTCATCAATCAGCTGCACTCGCGCCCGCCGCACTTCATGCGCTGCTGATAAACAAACGAAGAGTGCGTCTGCGTCTTGCACCGAGGCTGAGAAACTATCTCACCACTGACCCATCGAGACAGGCATCCACTCTTACAACTGGGTTTTGTTTTGTTTGCTGGAGACGCTGGAGTCTTCGATTCGTTTTGTTGTTCAGGTGATAAGCACTCTATGCGAAATAAGTGCAATGCATCTGTTCATCATTTTCATCTTACTAAGACATTCATTGAGAAAATACTACTTTCTTCATTTACAAAATCAGGGGAATTTGTAACAAACTTACTTGTATATCAAGGAAACAAAATAAATTGATACATTCCTTCCCAAAAGATTCGTTTTATTTCTCGAGCCAAAAGCGAGAAATATAAAACACCTTAGGCAAAAATGATACTTCCTTTATCCTATTGGAAAATAAAAGTTTCAGAAATAAATTAAAAATTTAAGTAAGATATATTATTCTCTTGTCAGATATAACCTGGATGTTATTAATATCAAATCATACCGTTGTTCTCCTGTTTCCTACTTCATTGGGGAAGAAAAATATGCAAAACTATCGATTCTTAAATTTGAAAAAGAGATCAGATAATTTGTTTGTCTAATCATAAACAAGTTGTCATTGATGGTTCAAAAAAAATATATGTAGTGCACCCTGAAAGTATCTTGACTGGGCTCATTTATGGTTCGCTTTGGAGTATGCTTGTTCATCCAGTTTCAGGTCTTCGTACCTAAATAACTATTCTTCGCTAGGCATGTAAAGGAAAAACCTTTCTGACAGGATCGTTAAAAAATAGGTTAAGGACCATTGTATATCTTATTAATTTCTTTAAATTTGTTATGAACTTTTACAAAATATATTAAGGAAAGAACAATATACATATTTCATTTGATGTTACGTTGCCATAAGTTAAAAATGATGTAATTGTAAAGCTATTTGGTATTGTTTTTAAATAGCTATCTTTTTTCTTAATTATATCCTGTAAATAATGTATTTTATCTATTCTAATATTTCTTTTCTGTTCTAGGTAAGTGTCAATTTCAAAAGAAATATTTCCCGGATTCTGATACCAATACGGACTTCCGTGAGTAATAATTTATTTTTTCCCAAAATGAAGAAATATTAACCATAATATTTGACGAAATTATGCTATCATAATTGTAGCTAATAATTTGTCCCTAAAAAGTAATGTTGTTGGACTGTAAAACTAGAGATTCTAATATTTTAGTTTCAACAAAAATGTAGCAGATGTAGCTCATATTTATCTACTACAAATGAGCATAACGATTGAAAATTTTCCTCTAAGTAACCAAACACCAATAACTATCCACTATCAATATTTTATCACAAAGTGGAGCCAATGAGCAATCTAAACGAATTCTTTCTAATCAGTGCTATCACCTTCTAAACTGATATGTGAACAGTTCGTGTCTTTTCGATGCGAGCTTATCATCGATTCTAAACACTTGTCGCGACTGTGAACTGTTGAGAATGCCTTATCATTCACATCGCATCAAGTTGACTTACAAGTGATAAGTGAAAAACACCATTACTTCATAAATACTGCTGTTGGTGAGTTAGTAAACTGGTGTCATCAGAAACGCGATTATGGTTATCGTATCAAGTTCTGCGAATGATTACTAACTAGACATTACATTATGAAAAATTGAAAGTATGAATATATACATAACATCATGCTATGTCCCATCGAATAGGGAAGCACAAACTTTGCAGAACATTCAATGAATATTTAGACATTCTACGATTAATCTCCGTTAAACATTCCATCACTTTCGTTTTATCCACCAGCTTGATTTTTCTTTCCATTTGCATTCTCTTGACAGATAGCATCTGGATGTCACTAATGTAGAATCATACCGTTGTTTTCTAGTTGTCATACAAATAAAAATTATCACTTTCTTTTCTCAATTGAGGAAAGACAATTTTACTTGCTAACAGAGTTTTTTACGATTGCTATGAAAAGTTGACAATTACGCTCTCATTTGTCATCGTAAAGTTGACATTTTCTGTGGAACAATCGAAAAATATCTATTTTGCGCGTCTTCAATGGCAACGCGCAAAAAAGACGTTAAATGCGCGCGTTTCCAATGGCAACGCGAGAAAAAGATATTAAATGCGCGCTTATTTCAATAGTTACCAAACAAAATAAAAACTTGTCATATTGGCAGTTGATAGAACGAATTTATATTTAGTACGTATACGTTTTGAATAATTTTAATTTGCAATCGTAGAAAAATTATATGTGTATCACAAGCGTTAAGTGTTCTTGTTCCGCTTATACACTATTGCAGCGCGAGCCGAAGTAACAAAGAATCACTTTACGCTCTTAATACCCAAATAACTATTATACAGGGTGTTTCAGGACTAGTGTAACAAACTTTAACAGCTTATTCCTGAGGTAATTTTGAGCTAAAAATGTCATATGAACATAGGTCCTATTCCTTCTAGTTACCAACATACAAGAGGTTGAAGTTCTATAAATAACATGAAATTTTAAAATTTTTGTAATCAAGATACCTTCGGAAAACAAGAGTTTTATTGAAAAGTCATACCTTATTTGTCTTAATTAATTGTATTTATTAATATTAACGAATACGATTTAGAGAACAAAACATAAAATGACACAATTAAATAGACACAGAACAACACAACCAAACATGGAATAGGTTAACACAATATGAAATAAGATAACAAATTTTTAAAAAATTACAGCAAGTGTTCAAAATGAGCGCCTTGAACTCGTATGCATGTTAATATTAATAAATAAAATTAATTAAGACAAAGAAGGTATGACTTTTCAATAAAACTCTTGTTTTCCGAAAGTATCTTGATTACAAAAATTTGAAAATTTCGTGTTATTTATAGAACTTCAACCTCTTATATTTTGGTAACTAGAAGGAATAGGACCTATGTTCATATGACATTTTTAGCTCAAAATTACCTCAGGAATAAGCTGTTAAAGTTTGTTACACTAGTCCAGAAACACCCTGTATTATAAGTTCAGTAAATAAATTTTTATAGTACGAGTAACATGTTTTCGTACGGGACGACAAAGGAGATGGGTCTGGAATTTCGAAGTTTTTATTTCATACTGTGCCACATTCAATGATTAAACATTACTTTCATATCGTATAAAAATACCATCCCCATTCTCCAATAATTTGAAAAACGATCTCTCAACCCGTTGCCCGTTCTCCGTTCCCTCCTCCATTATTCCCTTCTAAAACTCCTCTAATCTCATTCAATTCGCATCGCAATCGTCATTCCGCACGCATTTCCATCCACATCATCAATAACTCGCTAAGTGGTGCGCCAGCGACAAGTCAAGTCCGTTCTCACCCTCTTCTACCTACCCCAGGAGCAAGTAGGCCGTGTCAAATGACGGCGCGATGCTCGCTTATCAGCGCCGAGCATCGACGTGGAGAGCCCAAGTGAGCAGGGGAGCACGGGAGAATTTAGCCACACACTTTTGTCTCCAATAAAACTCGGTCACGTGTGATCTGCCACGCAAGGACGGGATGGAATGGCATATCGCAGAAATGCACACTTTTGGAATTTACTTTGTCGAAGGAAGCTTTTTGTTTGCAAGAACGATGAATTCAATTACTGATTGTGTGGTTTCAATCATATTTTTAAATATTATTCGCTACTTTTGTTTCTGTCATTTACATTTGAAATTCCTCCATATTATGTTACTCGATTATTATCTGTGACCAAATTTTTATTTTATTTTATGGAATAGATAGCTCAGTATGGGGTAGATGGCTCAGTGGTATCGAGTCGGCCTGTGGATCTTGACAACCCTGGTTCGATCCCCACAGCCGACATACAATTTTCACCAATTTAAAAAAATGTACCCCTGTGGCTCCCTCTTCACTAATATCTTTGAAGGCCGTGATTTGACGGCTGGTAACCGCATTTCACGCGACAAAATATATCACTGACCGAGATCTGCTTAGGCAGAGTACCACACCCAGTAATGGGTAAAAGGCGTGATGATATATTTATTTATTAGATAGCTTAGTGGTTCAATAATTTTAGACCACATAAAAAAGTAACTCTGTAGCATCTCCTCCATTAACCTCTTTGAGATCCGTGATTCGACGGTTAGTAAACATACTTCACGTATTAAATATATCACTTACCAAGATCTGCTACAGGAAAGTGCTACATCCCACAATTGGTGAAAGGCGAGATGATATATTTATATTTAGAACACATTTTTTTTTAATAGATCAAAGTTAACAATATCATGTAGGAACAACATTACTTAATTATCAAAAATTAAATTTTATGTGGGCCAGACAATAGAACATTAATTGATTAATTAATGTTTATCCAACACCCACTACTTATAAAGTCATTATTGTTGTCATTTTAGATGAGTAAAGTGGTTTATAAGTCACACGTGAGTTATAAGTCATAAGTCACGCATAAACTATAATTTGTAACTCACTGTTGAGTTTAAATAAAATATACAATTTTTTAAACATTTCAAAATGTATGAAAGTTAAATTTTATTCACATTAACATTTACATTAAATGAAAAAGGAATACAATTTGATGATGTTGATACAGTGCAATTACCATTTTAGCATAATTTGTTCCTATGAAAAAGAATTTCATATGTTTGAAGACTGGATGACAACTAGAAACGTCCAAGGTATAAATGAAAGTGTTTTACTTGCTTATTTTTCATACTTACAAACGAAACTGGCTCCTTCTTCCTTATGGACGATGTATTCAATGATTAGAACAACATAAGAAAATAAAACCCTTTCATTTATACCTTTGACGTTTCTAGTTGTCATCCAGTCTTCAAACATATGAAATTCTTTTTCATAGGAACTTCTACACTTTTTTGGTAAAATATCAACAACCGCTTCTTCCGCTTCCTTAATGATTATTTCGGGAATAAAATTCTCGTCTTCGATTTCGAATACTACAGCTGCAACCTTTTTTCAACTTTGCTTATTTAAAAAAATTGAGTAACAACAACAAAACAAGAAAGTATGGCTAACTAGAATATTATTTGAAATGTAGACAATTGTGTCAAAATTTATATTTTAATGTTTTAATTGTAGTTGTTGGATAAAATTTCGTATGCCACTCATGTGTTATTACAAATAAGTAGGGTTGTGCCTTTGACCAGTCAAATATTTTTCGGTCAATTGACCGACTATTTGACCGGTCAATTGACCAGTCAAATTGACCAAGAAACATTTAATAAAAATCACAATTAAAATTGTAATTTATATATATAGTACTGTTTACTACATCTAATATTACTGAAAATGAAAAACCAACAACAACTAATAAACAAAATCACATCAAATTCAAAATAAAGGGGAAAATAAAGTAAAAGAAGTTATGAAATGAAATAATATGTATTTATTTTATTTGTAAAGTAAAGTAAGCAAATTCTCCAGAACCCAGAATACCAAACTAGATATATTCATGTAATAATAGTAAGTAGCTATTTCTATTGAACAAAAAAAGTCGTGGCGGTTCTATTTAGATTTTTGACCGTTTTATTTGGCTGTCAAATATTTTTGGTCAATTGACCGGTTAATTGACCACGGCACAACCCTACAAATAAGTCACTTCAGAAAATTATTTCCCTCGGCCTGACGGCTTCGTGGACTAATACTTTTCTCGCGTGACTTATTTGTAATACTATAACTCACTTGTACCATAAATAACTATACTCTGCACAACAGAAAGTGACTCCCAATTACAGTAACTTATAGTGGATATAAGTCAACGAAATTTGAACGTACGACTTTTTCCTGAAGCAAATTTTTCCTCGGTCTTATTCATCGGGCTACAAATGCCTGTAAATTGTTTGTGATTGAATGACATCCCATTCCCAGCAATCAAACCTTGTATCCTCACCATCTCACCATCTCTCATCCCAATGCACATTCCGTCACTCCAGACTTCGCATAATTCCCGCGGGTGACACGCAGCAGGCGTCGGGCCGTCCACTCGTTCGCAGCGTCACCGCCACGTGTTATCAGCGCGACGCAAGGCGTCGCCGCCGCTGCCACCGCGCGGTATCGCACTTCGGCAGCCGGCCGCCGGCGCAGCCGTGTGGAAAAATGATAGCGCCGAACGAACGCCAGAGGCGGAATGGTGGAGGCGGCGGGCGTCGGATAGTGTCTTTGTCGTGTCGTGTGTGACGTGGGGATGATGCTGATGGGATGATTGGATGGAAGACACAGAGTCGGAGATGAGGTGCATAGTTTGTTGGTAATTGGGTGCGAGATGCATTTGGTTGCCACACAATTTTAATTTTTTTGGGTCAAAATATCAGGTTTTGTTAGTTTGATATCGAATAAACACAGAAAAGTAATAATTTTAATACTTTATTCCATTCGACTCTTAACAAATACTACTAAATACTATAGATTTGATTGCTTTGGAGACACTATTTCTTTATTTTCAACGGTATAATTTTTCAGATGTTACCAAGCAAAAACGGTATGCTTTGATATTAGTGACATACAGGTGATATCTGTCAAAAGAATTATAAATATTATCTAAATTATTAATGTATTTCTAATAGTTTAACTTATTGATTGAGTAATTAAAAAGTTATATGTATATCTCGTGAAGAAAGTATTATTCTTCCTACAGGTGTTTTATACCTTCCTCTTTCTGTTTAGGAAATAAAAAGGCATCTTTGAGAAAAAAACTTTCACTTTCTTCTCTTGAAATACAAATAACTATTGGTTTTCAATTGAAGCAATTTGGTAGTTATTTTTAAATAAAAATTCTTAATGTCAAATCTACCGAATCATATATAGTCCTAGAAATGTTAATTATCGATAAGATAAGAAAATCAATCACGTTTTGTTGTTTAGAAGGAGATTGTTATTCTATAGAATCAAAATCGATTTCATTTAATTGTTTATAATTTGAAAAATTCCAAGTTATTGATGTAATTGTTTTACTTGAATTTCTAGTCAAGAAAATTCAGTAAAATGTAATGAAAAATACAAATATGAAATACAAAAATCGTTTGTTCAAGAAATCATGCCAAAAGAAAATACAATTACATTATAATTATTTTTTTGAAAACTGTCATATAAAGTTAAAATTTACATGACAACTATCAACACGCGAAATGAGTGTTTTTTGCATCCTGCAATTTTTTGATAGAAGAAAGGCACACAATTTAATAAAATTTGTCACTTTATTTTTTTTGCTTAGAAACAATACTTCTATTCTTTAACAAAATTTAAATTTAATGTTCCAATTGAGCAATTATTCATATTTATCCCGCTGGAGGAAACTAACTGGTGTACTGGAATAGTTTCTTGAAAAATGCGAATCCCATTAAATCGCAGAAAAAAATTAGAACGTTTGTTTGGTTTCTATTGCCAACCAGCTGTCAATTGCTGGTCAGAGAATACCAGATTTGATAGCAATTATATTACATACATTGTTGTGATGGAGACATTAGATGTCACATTAATTAACCCTAAACGTCAAAATTTTCTCATTACATCATTACTAATTTTGGGACATAGTTTCGAAAAAACGTTGTTTGATACTCAATTGCGAAATGTTACTTTTGCATTCGAGATTGCATCAGGAAAAATTGTAACAGCACTGGCAAAATTTATGCTATTATAGCAAATTAACAAAAATGCAAAAGACAATGCCAGAGTGTCTCGTCTAATCGTTTATCACAACATGCAAGTGTCAATCATTTGGTTTCATCAAGAATGATGGTATTGAAAGAGAAATAAAACATCTGCTAAATCGTTGGTGTGGCAGACTGCTTCTTTATTGAAATAAGAGAATAAAAGAGCAATAGTCTTATCACATTCTGTCTCAAGTCTATAAAATCACGAACATTGACTCATCTTCAATGTAGTACTTATAATACATAGAGGTCTAATCATGTAACCCAGTACATCACGTCTCGTTAAAAAATGCAAACGAATGGAAAAAAATGAAGCAAAAAGTAGCAGGGGAGGAATCTGTCGCTCTCGACATCTCGCGCGCCATCTTCTTCCCGCCCACGCAGTCAGCACTCACCTTCTCTCACTCGCACCCGTACTCGCTGTCAGAAGAACAAAAGGTCCATCAGGCGGTCTCGGCGTCGTGCTATCTCTGTCGGTTTTTGCGACCGCGGAATTTTCGAAAACCCGTCGAGAGGTCCGCAGATCGACGATTGCACTCTTGGAATCGCCGGGTGGGAGGCAGGACTGTATTCGCGCTAAAAGAACGTAACTGTTTTATTTAATTAGTACATTTTGTTTTGGATGGATTTTAACTGAGGTTATTGTAGATAGTTTTAACATGGTATAGTTTCCAGCCATCAAAAAGAACATGTACTGGTCCAGGTTTCTACCGAATAAACGAGTGAATAAAATACTTACAATTTCTAAATACAAAATTAGTAATTATTGGTGAAACTTTTTGAAAGTCTACGAAGTAATAAACTGTACATGTTGTAGTGTAAATTGTACTGAGGTAATTTCCGTAATAGTCAAGCCCTTTTGGCATGAAGTATATTTACTTGCAAATAATAAGAATTATCCAGCCATAAATATGAAGATATAGAATTTGAATAATGTCGATTGGTGTTGTTGAATCTTCCTGATGCCTGGCCTGAAGTGGATCGCTTCCACACGTCCCGTCGCTGATTCATCTGAAACGGACGTGGCTAAGTCCGCATTCGCTGCAGGCGATTGTGAACTATCCATCCATTGTTTCAGCATAAATCACAATTTAAATATGATTGTTTGTCCGGCAAGCAGTTCGCTGCCCAAGGCACGCAATTGTGCACGCTGCGTTCACTTACGTTCAGTTACGTTGCGTGGAACATCTCTCTGATAGATGTGCATTGTTGCGTTATTCAATTATTTTGTACTGAGCTGAACGGATCTAGTTGCTAGAGGCACTGGTTGCGAAGGTGAAGGGAATCGACTCGTAGATGTGTATTGTTTAGAATTTATGTTCAATTGTTTTTCAATAAAATGGTTGGGATGGAATTCGACTTTATGGATACGGTACTTCGGATGATTGGAATATGATAACTGGGGAATCTTGATTAGCCAGCCAATGAATGATGCTTTTACAGAAACAGTTATGAACAGGCTTTAGCTCATTCAAGATAATAGGGGTTACAATTACTGAAATCAAGTGAATCTTGGGGAAATTCAGAAACAGATTGCAAGATCAACTAAAGAAACAAAAACATGAACATGAACATGAAAGACATTATGAATGTGAATCATGCCAAAGTAATGCACCAGGAAGATGTAATACAAAACAAAATCAACTAAATTTGCTAGAGCAATTATCGCTGTAACATATATTTGAACAAGAAAAATAGCAATTGTCATTGGTTAAATTTTATATATGGAAAATTATTAGTTTGACTAAAACCAATGAAATGTTTTATTCGATAAATTTACCAACATTTACAGCTTTTTTGATCGATAAATTCTTCAAAAAGTTCAATCTTAATCCTTTCTTCAGCAAAGTGTTAACATTTTAAAATATCCATTGAAAGTTTGAGTGGAGAATTTCATTTAATTTCATAAACTCCCGACAGATTCTGTTTACTTGCTTTATCTTTGTTGTTAATTTCCTAAATTACTTTTAATAGAAACTATTGCTTTTACATTTAGTTTGTACTTGTAGTTACTTTAAACCTCTTTTTGAATTAGTCTGTTAATATTTATAGCTCCATTTCTCAAATTCTTCATTTCACAATAAATCTCCAAAAACAACTGAATCATTATTCGATCCTTTGGCAGATCCAGCAATCACTCATTTCTTAACACCTCTACTGTAAAATTTTCGATATAAATTCCAAAATCAGAAACAGTGGAACACATCATTTACGAATCCTGCGACATGGAACGGCAGATCGCTCGCAGGACATAGAACTCTGGGATTCTCATCATGTCCTTAACAAACGTATCTGTCACTGTCAGCACGAAGGACGATAGGCTTGCGAGGGGAAGGCGGACAAGGGTCACAACGAGTTATGAATGCAGAAGATGAGCTCGCACCTTGCTACTATCTGTAGGGTATAAATATGTTATTGGCAGCTAGGATTAATAAATATTGCAAGTTTTCCACAAATTCTACCATCATTTCATATAAATCTAACTAAAATATATAAAAAAACTGGAAAAAATTAAATACATATCAATACAGTGCGTTTATTTCAACTTGATTTGCCATATCTATAGATACGTATTTAAAAAACAACAAAGACAAAATTAATTGTCTTTAAATGCTCACTTGGTGAAACTAGGTTTAATAATAAAATATCAAACTAAACACTTGTCTAAGTTTATTTTATTTTTGACAGCAACGTATCAGAGCATTTATTTTAAAACGAATGAGAGGAAGTAAAATATTTTGATGAACAATTGTAAGAAATACAAATAAAGAATAATTATAATAATCCCACCATTCAATGGTGAACAATGCCTTTGTCGATTATCAAACTTATTCATAGCATTAGATATTTAGGCAGCTGTGATATTTTTAGACATGTTTTGAATCTGAATGTTTAATTCCTTCAAATTAAAATGTTACCAGCGTATTTGTTGTATTTAAAAAATCTGGAGACCTAGTAGATTATTATATTTCTCCACCGTTTAGTTTTTAAATATTCAAACATTTTATTCAACTACATATATTATTTCCAGGTAGCAAATCGTTAATTTCTTAATTTCAAAATAAATCAAGTGTTCAGGCGGCATGACTCACTTTAATTGTAGGATGAATGTAATAGACAAACATTGTTGTTTTCTAAAGAAACAAAGTGAGTGTCGTATAAATATGATCTGTATTATGACGTAATTATCAAGTAATTCAACATAGAATGTAGAGGATAAAATAATGATAATATCGTTTGAAAATATAAATAAAATGTAGTGTCGTTCTACATCATTCAGTAGCGACTAGTCAACAGCATATCAACACCAGCAGCAGTCCAGCGCATTTCATCTGTTTTCTGGTCACGTGGTGTCTCGAGGGAGGCAGAGAGCGTGGAGCGACGTGGGGCAGGCACAGGAAATTGTGATCCTGATCGACGATAGGCGTCCCGACGCCGTCGCCGCCTGCCCGACGTGAATAATATTAAATTATAAGTTGCGGATAACACACGCCGGTTACGTGATATGCTATGCTGGGATAAGTCACTTCAATACATGGCTTCAGTGATTTTATTTTTAATAGAACTATTTCTTAACACACTAATATTTCATCAAATTTAATATCTGCAGTTTAGCAGTCATGCATAAATATTTTATGCTCTTTTCTTTAAGGGGTAAGGCCACTCTAGACAAGGAAAAAAAGGGTCATTTTCTAGATTTTTTTAACGAAATCTAAACTTGCTGCTTAAGAACTGTTTTTGGATCTTTATTTAGTGCTCTTTAAATTTTATTTAAAAATTTTGTTTAAAGAAAATATTCAAAATTGTCGTCAGAAATTAAAAAAAATGGCGACTCCTCTCGGCGCGTAGGGCAAATCGGGCGAAAACATTTCGGGAACAGCAATAGACCTGGATCAAAAAGGGATATGTTTTCTTAATGTCTGATGTATACTCTAAAAAACTACGGGCTGGATTTAGAAAATTTTGATTTTTAACAAAATGGCACACGTTTGAAAAAAAGTTCATTATTCGGGACTAAATTTCTGTATAAAAAGACCATAAAAAACGAATGAAGCACTTTAAAAAAAAGCCCCCGTAGTTTTTGAGTATTTTATATCTAGAATAAGAAATAAAATGATTCAGCACGATCCATCAATTAGTATTTCAGATTTCTTTTCGCCCGATTTTGAAAATATGATTTCGAGAAAAACGCGTTTAAAGTTTCAAATCATATATATACTAAATAGGTACTAGTAAATTAAGCAAATAAAAAAAATGCATTTTAAAAATTTTTTAGAGTGGCCTTACCCCTTAATTAAATACATTTATTTCTCTGTTACTTCAATTTTAAGTTTGCTTTAAATTGACTTCAAGATAAACTGTACTAGAAAATTTAGTTTTGTCTATTAGAAATGTTTTTGTCTAAAACAAATGAATATTGTAGCATTTATTTGAAATATTGAAAAATAATAGTGATGTTATTTAGTATTTAAATGCTATCGGTACAATTACATCTAAACTAACATAAATAATATATATATAGAAAATCAGATCATCAGTTTGTTTGTTTTGGAATGTGATTTCCGGACATATCTGGAATATATCTCTCTCTGTATATTTTATTTTAATGATAATGAATCCGGCCTTTACAAATGGCTAACAGTTGAAATATAACTTCCTCCACGACTATCTAGATCGTATCTTTATATATTGTAATTAAATGAATATAGTCGACAGTCGTTTACGTGAACGATTGAGAATTTCAACGATAAAAATTAAATATTTATCGCGTGAGTAATTTCACATATAAATCAACGCTGCGTCGCCAGGAAAAAAAACATGACAAATGAAATATTAAACGTAAATAACAAGTGAACGATTGGCAAATCACGATCCGACGATTTATTATTACGTAGTCCCCCTACGCTACGATCTATACTTCGTTCAAAAACATTTACATAAATAACACTGCAAAATATAGTGTTTTTGTATTAGCCTGAACTGTCGGCATCATGTCAAATGTTTCTAAATAATTTTGGTGAAAAATTCTTGAAATGAAGAAAATTTAGTCCTACCCAACTTCTATTTGAAGCATTTTTCTTTAAGATTATAAAGAAGCATTTGACAGAAGTAAATATAACAAAATGCAGTAGTTCTTGAAATATTTTTAAGTTGCAAATGACATAAACAAATATTAATTTAATGATTGTCCTTGCATCTGACATGAGTTATCAGATAACTGAAGGACAGGCAATCGAGGCACCAGTGGATAAAACTGAGGAAAAACTTGCGTTTATTAATTAACAAGCTAGAGGTTGTATCTTCAAGTCTCTGACTTATATAAAAAATATGGTTGTATCTGAATGGTTGAGATTATAAACTATAGGTCATCTAAATTGTAATTGAGATTAAGTTCCAGTTGTGCAAAGTTACAAATAAATTAATAAGAAATAAACTAAACATGTGTCGAAAATACAGGAAATTTAGAAAATGATATATTTATTTAAAGCTATATTCGAAGTATTTGAAACTTTTCGGAGGTCCTTCTTTGAAGGAACAAATAGCAATTTCTTTTGCAACTCCCTTACTTTTGTCTAATCAAACTTGAAATTTGTAACAGGCTGATTGAATAACAAAAATTTCAGAAATTAGTCAAGGAAAAACCTTTCATTAAGAACTTTGATTAGATATAGTTTCTTAGAAGCTTTGGTATGTTTTGCTTTAATTTGGTAATAATTCTTTGAATACATGATTTTTAATTTCAAAGTAGCACTTGGCAACCATATCCAGTGTTTTTGCGAATGCTCGGAGGGTTGCAACCTACCCTTTAAAAACTACGAAATCCTAAACATTAATAGCATAAATTCAAAATTTGTTAGTGCTTTAGGAATTAAATTTTAGTATTTTTAGTTGCACTACAGCTTCAAATTTTTACAAAACTATTTATTCACTAAATTTGATATATTTGATAATTATTTAGCTGTTATCTCATTTGATTTACTTCAACAATCACAAATTCTTTCGGTTCAGACAATAACATAAAAATATAGTAATGTAGAAATAAATGTAAAAAATCTAAGATTAAGAACTAACTAACAAGGAATTTATCCCCTAAGCCTTAATAAAAAACTTTTATTAAGTCAGTACGGTGGTGTGGATAGCGATACGGAATTCGAATCCGGAGATTCCGAGTTCGAATCTCACTCAAGCTAAAAATTATATGAACTACTACACTGTGGCTCCGTGAGTGCGGACCCTGTACTGTAATTGGGATTAAGTTCCTGTTGTACAGCGTAACATAAATAAATAAATAAGGTTTAAATTCTTTGTTAGTTAGTAATACAGCCTCTATTTTATTTTTATATTCCATCAATTAGGTTATATTAATTTTGAAATTTGTCATTGTATCATTCTAAGTTCTTAAAGTCTAAAATCTTAATGTTAGAATATATCACCGGACTCATCTCTAGGATCTAGCTAAAAATATTACTATTTGACTGTTCTATAGAAAACGACAATCATGATAAATAATGTGTACTCTCCTTCCTGTGTGATTAAAAGTGAATGAACTATAGCAGCGTGTCGTGAACAAAGAGAATGACGCTGCAGAGTTAAAACTATCAAGTTACCTCTGAAAATTAATATGAAATCAAGTACATGATGTTAGAAGGCTCGATAGTTCTTGAGAGGGAAGCCAGCACTTTATGACCACCCACTAGGTGGGCACACGTGTTTAAAGGCCAGTATACACGCCACGATACATTACAAACACTTCGATATAAAGGACAATGAATTTTATAATAAGAAATGAGACATGCAGAGATTTAACACGATGATAATGGATATTGTAACATGTAATGTAATTAGGAATCAAGTTACTCGGGAATTGACAGTTGCCAATCAAGATTCAATTCTCTTTGCTTTTTTGTTTCAATATTAGTTCATGCTTATACTGCAAAAAATTACACCAGTATCAATCAAACTTATCACCAGATACACAGCCAAAATAGTATGTTATGCATCAAGGGAGGGAAACAAGAGATTATTCCCGCGTGTGAAGTTGGCAAACCGAGACGTTAGCGAGGACCGAAGGCTCGAGCTGAAGGGATAATCGCGCCCTCCTGTGAAGCATATTATACTTTTCGTAACAAGTGCACAAAAATTACTGTCTTATCGGGACAAATGTCAAATATGGGTTGTGTAACTAGTTACCTAGGAAATACCGCAAACAGTTAATAATCGTAGTCTCTAGGGAGAGAAGCATGCTACCTAGGGAGAGAAGCTGTGTTTCTCTCTCTAAAATTTGGGAATAAAAACGTGTTTCTTGTGCATGTGTTACGAAAATTACATTTTAAACTTGATATAAATAATTAAATGTAGTATTAATTTAATTTTATGGATAAAATGATAGGATAATATACTTAAAATTATTTATAAGGCTTGTATATAATTCAAACAATAGTTATTTGCCTACCAAAGGGTTGAAACTAAAAGTAGCTGTTTGTAGACTGAGGATAAAGACTATAGTACGCGTAGCGAGGGATACAAACAACATAAACAAAACAAAAATATAAATTTACATTTGTGGTCTACGTCATTTTCTAGAATATAAAAATAAAATATAAACTAAACACTTGGCTAAGTCTCACAAAATTGACATTGACAATAATAATTAATTTTGTCTTTGTTGGTGTCATTTTCTATTACAAAATTATGTTCAAAAAGCCTACTTTTTTCGATAGAATAAGAAGTAATTTTGCAGGTTTCAGTGCTTTTTTATCAGGCCTCATAATCTCCGATAATCGATGTTTTACCGTTTTTTAATTTATTAATTCAGAGATAATGCGTCTGGTGTAAATCTATCTTTCTTTGTGGTATAAATTTCGAAATTAGAAAAAATATTGACATGGTTATCTACAAGTAGAAACTTAAGTTAGTTTCTGGTTTATATCTTCTTGCCTGTATTCAGATAAAGAAGACTATATTTAACTTTTGTGAATATGCTATTAGATTGAAGGCTTGGTTTGTTTTTCAACACATAGGCGTATCATGGAGAATTTTTGCCCTTTTTATATTCCCAAACTGTGCATCTCTTTCGCTTTGAGCTTTCTCTGCTTTCAATCAAATTCCTAGTCACAAAAGTTATTCTTCACCAAGGGAAGAAAATGAGACATTTATTCCTAAGGATGCCGTTACATTGCTTGAGCCGAAGACGAGGGATATAATGTACTTTCTTCATTTAAATTTTATTACCATATTAGAAAGTAAAACGAAATTTTGATAAAATTTATGATTCTCTTGACAGATTTTACTTGGATATCACTTATGTCAAATTATACCGTTGTTTTCCTTCTATTCTTATCATAACAATAATGTCAAATATTTTTTTACCACCTTTAGGCGGTAATTGACTCATTACATCCCTGTTAACAAGGACATAATGAGGTACTTAATAAGGACTGTCAGTAGAAAATAAATTTGCATTGTATATTTCGTATCTAATTTACGGAGAACTATGGGGCAAGTCCATAATATTTATAGTTTTATAAATCTATAAATGATGAAGAAAATTGCAAAGAAACTTAAGACGTTTTGAAATATTTTCTTCTTATCACCAAATATTGATGTTATTTTGTTCATTATTTACAGATTTACGAGTCTAAAAACTTGTAAATTTATTTATTTGAAGCAATTTTCTCTAACATGAAAAGTTCAAACATCACATTTATAAAATGGTTTAAAATATACATATTGTGTACAAAGTATACAATATAGAAACTATAAAAATATTTCTTCGTATCATGATAAAGTATATCTCTGAATACAAAGGTTAAAAATATCAGACATCGGTATCAGGGGTTATCAACGAGATTTCGATACAAATATTCAAGACTATGATTCATTACTCAGATTATATTTGATTTAATTTTTTTGTTTACAAAACTAAATTATCTTATGATTTTTTGTGAAAGAATTAGACGTTGTATATTCATTCTTGGACATTGGACATTTTGTTGTAATACATTACTTTTTTTCTAACGCTTTTCGGTATTAGATATTAGTTTAGAGAAAAACGTATCAAATGAATCCGATAAAATATTTTGTTTTATTTCATGTATTTTATCCGAAATAATTGTGAAACGCTTGACAACAGAAAATATTCAAGATCTTTCGATAATAACAATAATTGAATCTAGAATATCTCTTTCTAAGCTGTTTTTAAATGTACGAGTATTTCTGTCTAGGAGTTACATTAAAATATATTAGTTATTAGAATTCCAACTTGGAGATAAGATCGATATATAAATAATTTAGCTTAGCAACAACATAAACAGATTTGTTGTATAAATAGATTTAAATAGGTTATTTAGTTACGCATATCATTATAACATGAAAGCGCTCAGAAATTGGACTTTTATCTTATAGTAAAATCAGAATTGTTTTTAAAAATAACTGGAATCTTATCTTGCATCTTAATCTGTTGGAGAACGAAAAATGTTTATCTATTCTGCTGATCTCCACGTAAAGATCTTATCATTGTTTGGGAGTATCTCTTAAATCTCTAGACAAAGGGGCATCAAATTTTGCAAATCACTCTGCGAGGACCGTAACAAATAATTCATGCAACTATTAGAATTTTGTTTGTGTTTGCATCATGATTTGTATTTGATTTTGGATATTTTAATGTGAATACAGAACAACTAATAGAATTTTTATCTTATATGAAAATCAAGTTATTATAATAACGATTTCATTGTATCGATATCGCAAGGTTATCGTTAAAATTAAATCAGATAGGTTATGTATATTAGTTTTTTATTATTATTTATTATATTTACATTGGATTTGCACAACATCATTTGACATGAAGTAAGCAATTTTGTACTTATTATAATAGCGGATTTTCAACAGATTTATTATTAATATAATATGGAAATCTAGGTTTGATTACGTCACAAGTTTTTTGTACTATTGTAAATACGACTTCATTTTGACGTTATGATCAGCCAATGACCAATCAGGATCAAGTATCCTATACTCCAATACAAGCAATTATTGTCTATTTCTTTGTGTGTATCAACGATTTTGATGAATCTTTATATTCAAATTTTTTTTTGGTCTCAGAAAATGATTTATCTAGTATGTCATTTTGTGGTGAATTCGAGAACCCGGGTTCGATTCCCACAGCCGAGGAATAATTTTCATTACATGAAAATTATTCCTGTGGCTCTCTCTCTCTCTCTACTAACATCTTTGGAAGGTATGATTTTATATCTAGTAACCGCATTTTACGTGCATAAAAAAGGCGTGATGATATATTTTTTTATTTTGTAAGAAAAAAACTATAGACATGGAGTATTTTAGAGTAATATAATTTGACTCAAGATATCAACTCAATATCGTAATGATGTTTTCGAGCAAAATCATTTTGGTTTCTTATTTTTCGTTCTCACCTCTTGCTATTACAAGAGCAGATTTTGTACTAAATCTACCAATCTGTAGGTCCAAATTTCTCCGCCAGATGTCAGACGGGAATGGATTATAAGAAAAGAATTAAAATCTAGTTATTTCGATAGTGAACATAGAAATGCTACGGTTGTCATTGGCATCCAGCGTTAGTTCATTTTAGCTGAGAGTGAAAAGAAGTAAATTGTACTTTGATTGTAAATGACTGCATCATAATATTGTTTTCCTCATTTACTTTCAAGGAGAAATTATAATAATAAGTAAGTCTATCGGTAGAACTAATCGTAAAATTTTCTGCAAACACTTTTAGAAACAGTTATCGTCAAAACAAACCTTGAAACAGTTACTGATAAGAAATGAAAATTGACAAAAGAATGTTATCAGCGATATTTGATTAGTAGGTCATGGAATATTTGACATAAGCGGTAGACAACTGATATGTCAGTTTAGTACCACAGGTTGTATAGCTTGTGGCGTTATTTAATAATATGCATTTTTACATTCCTGCAAATTTATTGCATTTAGATGAAAATCTTGCGACACTAATTAACAGCCAATAGAAATATTGTATTATATATGAAAGATTCTTAGAAATTTTTCATTAAATCTTACCTAAGCAAAATTAATAAGTTGAAATTTTCTCATGTCAGTTTGACATTTAAAAATACTTTTTAATGATAGCACGTTAACTGTTTAAAATGTTTCAAAAATTCTGTAGAATTAAAATAACTGTTCATACCTATATTTGGAATAAAATGTTTAACAATATTTTTCATTTGTTAAAATTGATTGAATTCTATATATTGTAATGAAACAGTATAAAAGACATAATGCAAAAATAACATTTGAATCATATTGCAAGTAAAATAAAATATAAAATACAATTAAAAATCCTCGCAGTTCAATCTTGCAAATGCTACAGTACGTAATTCATTTAGTCCAACACTCAATTATTAAAATTCCACACACGATAGGACACACACAAAAGTTTACAAAAACAACAGACAAACACGAACAAAAACCAACAAATCCAAAACGATTTTCATTTGTCGCGTTTTTCAAAAGCGGTGGCTACGTCCGGGGTCGCGCCAACATCGTTTTTCCATCCGGCACTTTGTCCGTTCACCGCGAATCTACACCAACACTCACACATACACACACACACACACCCACACCACTTCACCAGTTCTTCTCCAAAAATAGAGATATATAAATACTGGTCCGAATTGTTAGTTGGCTACATTATACACCGATTTAAATTATACTGTTGTGAGATTTTATAAGCGATTAAATATAAGATCTTTGATTAACATTGAAGAGGTGACTTTTAATTTTACGATATACGAGTACAGGGTGACATATGATTATTAATACTCTTGACGGGGAAAAACTGTTTTATATTACAATAAAATATATTTATGTCAATTTAAATCAATGGAAATATTTATATTTATTCAGAAAACTGCTGAAATCAGTGGTGATGTCATTAGACCCGTTTTTAGTCTAGATTTTGAGATATAGTGCAGCTAGAGATAAATTATTAAAACGAGGTGAAATATGATTCTGAAGGCTATATCTTAAAATCAAAGCAAGATATGAAGGTGCATTGAATTCGAATTGACGTGCTGATCATGAAACAAAAAGAATTTTTTTTAAATCGCAAAACTATTTTCCATGTTTCCCAGTCCAAAATTTTTCGTTGCCACTGCCACTGGGTGGATGATTATGTTAAAGTTATTAATTAAATAAAATTCTATAATAAATAACTGCTAATAATTGAATTGTGTAATTATTCTTTCGTAGTTGATACCTACTTCATTATTTGTGTTTAATAGGAAAGCGAATCCAGTGCAGGACTACAAAAAATGTTTTAGGTTAACAACCCTTAATTTTTCGAATTTAAAAAAAATTCTTTTTGTTTCATGATCAGCACTTCGTACAGAATATACCCTTTTATTTTTTGATCTAAGCTGTGAAACACCCTGTATATATAAGAAATGTAGTGGTGATATTTACAAGTCCATATTTAGCCTTATAATTATAATAAAAATTGAATTCAAATTTAATATCTCTTCAGTAACTACACTTGAAAGAGGAACAAAAACAGTTTCATAGGTTTGAACAAGAGAACGTCATTTTAATGACGTCACAACTCAGTGTTAATTAAGTGAATAGTTGATTGTAAAGTAATGACGTTTGTGAAGAAATGAATTATTCCGGAATTAATGATATGTTTTGTAGCAATGATGAACATAGTTTGTCAAATAAATAATCTTAATTTTTTTCTTGAAATTAATATTCTCTTAGATATATTTACTAGTAGTCTAGCTTAAAATTTCTAGAACCTACCTATTTTTGTATAATAAATACACAGAAAAATAATAGAACTATATTCAAAATTTCATATATTTGACATGGTACAGAGGTGCTATTTTTAAAGAAGTAATTAGTTCATTCAATTATTTTTGCTGAAAACTTCTTAAATATGATGTATAGACGAAAATTTAATCAATTTTTTGGTAGGTCATGTATAACAATTTTTATTTTCATTCCTGCTGAAATCTTTGATGAGTCATATCTGTAAAACTACAAAAGATATTTTAATTCTGTTTACACCATTAAATTTACCATAAAATTCTTGTACTGTCAAAATAAATATGAGTAGAAAGTTTTGAGCCAAACGGCAGCAAACTAAATTCTAAAAATTCCTGCTGATTACGTATATCTCCTAAACTATGTTAGATATTTTTATGCAGTTTTTGGTGTTAGATTTATTGTTATTAACTTTATATTTTGCTACAATGTCATTAAATTTGGGTTATTACTTTTGGCTGAAAATCATTTTTTATTGTTGGACAGACGAAGTATGATTTTTTGCTGTTTTCGACTATTCCAAATGAACATGATAAAGTTTATTTTATTTGTATAAAATAATTTAGAATTATTATTACCGCAGCATAGTTGTTCACTTGTATAAAGAAGTTCGCACCACAAAGAATCCATGCTTGCGAACCCTAATCATCAGCCATCATGTTTATGACGTCACAACCACGAAAAACGAAACACATAACCATTATACCACCATACAAGTATATCAGAGTAACCGCAGAATCTTCCATCATATGTGTGGGTGTAAGACAGAGATAGAGTCGTGGTAGTGGCGGCGGTGGTGTCGGGCAGGGGGGTATGTGGACCAGCGTGAAAGACATCAAAAGATAAGCCGCTTTGAAATAACGCAGCCGAGTAAAGATACACTTGCATGAGGATTCAGAACTACTCAGATGGAAGAGCGATATTTAAATATTATAGATGATGATGACTGTTGGATTATGTCCGCTTGTATGCAAGGATATGATAATTCACGACCAGGATTATAACAAAAAATATCGTACAACGAAAAGGATACAAGCAGTGATATAACTGAGAAGTTGAGCAACCCTAGCTGACTTCAACATGTAGTAATAAAATAAGTTACTGTGTTTGCGTGGTTCTGTTTCCACTATAAGCTACTGTATTTGCAAATAAATAAATAATAGCTATTTATGAAACTAGTAAGGAAATGCAGGTTATTACCTAACGCATGTGAAATTTGCAGAACGAGGCGTAGCCGAGTTATGAAAACATATATGTAAGGTAATAACCTATTTCCTTACTAGTTTCATACAATATTTTTTCTACTTCAGTTCTAATAAATACGAAAGAGCGTCTTTGAAATTATGAAATTTTGACATATTAATGACAGTTATAAATTCAAAAAATAAACGAATAACACATCAGAATTCGTCCACCAAGATATCTTAATTTTTTTTCTACTTCCGATAGAAAATTGACGTTTTATTTCATTTATTTGAGTTAGGTAATGAACTGCATTATTTAACTAGTGAAATAATGAGGTAACATAGCAACAGATATCTTGGTAGACGAATTCTGATGTGTTATTCTTTTATTTTTTGAATTTATAACTGTCATTAATATGACAAAATTTCATAATTTCAAAAACGCTCTTTCGTATTTATTAGAACGGAAGTAGAAAAAATATTGTATGAAACTAGTTAGGAAATAGGTTATTACCTTACTAGTTTCATACGCCTCGTTCTGTAAATTTCGCATGCGTAAGATAATAACCTTCATTTCCTTACTAATTTCATAAATGAATATTGTGTTTCTATGTTACCTCATTATTTCACTAGTTAAATAATGCAGTTCATTACCTAACTTAAATAAGTGAAATAAGACGTCTATTTCCTAACGGAAGTAGAAAAATATTTTAACTTACTATATAATAGATATTTTCTTACGATGACTATTGCGTCATTAAATTGTATTATAGCACTAGACATACGTTACTATTATTTTAAATATATCTCATGAATATTGTTTGTTACTGGATTGCCATTATTTAAAAAAAAAACATATTTAAACTGATTCTGAGGATTTTCAATCAACAATAATTATTAGGATATCTATCAAAAGATGATGTTACCAATTGCTATACTTGGCAATTTTTATTACAGAATAGACGTGAATATAAAATAGTTCATAGTTTCCTCCTTAGTTTCTTATTTATATAAAATCAAATAAATAAATAAATATATCATCCATTACTGGGTGTGGCACTCTGCCTAAGCAGATTTCGGTAAGTGATATATTTCACGGTCCCCAAAGATGTTAGTGGAGGGGGAGCCACAGGGGTAGATTTAAATTGGTGAAAATTGTATGTCAGTTTTGGGGATCGAACCAGGATTCTCAAGATTCACAGGCCGACTCGATACCACTGAGCCACCTACCCCATATAATATATTATATATTTATATAATTGTAGATATTCCTTATTATTATTCTAATATATATTTTCTGTTCTAGGTAAGTGTACATTACAAAAACAATATTTTCCTGATCCTGATATCAATACTTATTTCCGTGAGTAATAATTTAATTATTATAATTTATTTATTTATGGGGTAGGTGGCTCAGTGGTATCAAGTCGGCCTGTGGAAACCCTGGTTCGATCCCCACAGCCGACAAACAATTTTCACCAATTTAAAAAAATCTACCCCTGTGGCTCCTCCACCACTAATATCTTTGGAGGCCGTGATTTGACGGCTGGTAACCGCACTTCACGCGAAAAAATATATCACTTACCGAGATCTGCTTAGGCAGAGTGCCACACCCAGTGATGGGTAAAAGGCGTGATGATATATTTATTTTTATTTATTTATAATTTAAAATTATCATTTACCATCGTACATTTCGGGGAACTAAATTTGCGGTTTGAATCAAATGAGTGAATGTATCGTTTGATCGGTTAAATTAGTGTAAATTTGAAATAAATTTGGAGTAGAATAAAGAAAAAAGTAGGTGAATTTCTGAATGGCATCAACAAGTTGTTAGGCGCATGCAGACGGTGATAGCGTCCGATAACGTTCGGCGTTAGCAGGAACAGTTTACCTTGAGCGGCGTTGCTTTCCTGCACTTCTGCACTCCTGCAGTCTTCGCCTGAGCCACGTCTGACGCTTCGGTCCGCGCTGAGCTAGAGAAACCCACGGCCGCGCGATATGAAACAGAGATAGAACACATATTCTGGTCGCAGCGCATACGATATTTTTTTCTCTTAAAACGCGATAAAATTCCACGGGCATGAGTAAACAGATACATTATAAAAGGGAACGATTTATTTAAGAATCAAAAAACGATAGCAGCTATACAAACACTGGATTTATTTAAAGGCTGATATATTTATGTGGCTGATAAAATGTAGCGCGCAACTCTGATATAAAACGAGCAGATAACGTAAATGGTCGACGGTTATTTTATTTTTAACTGACGGATAAAAATGCAACGATAATGTTACAAAATATGTAGATGGTTCATTCCGAAAAAGCGCTGCTCAGCGGACTCCCTTTGAAGACTTGATTCCGATTATATCGATTCGCTTTTATCGTTTTTACATATTTACACTGATTTTTCAACTCTGTTTTATTTTGCTACTTAGCAACGTTTCTTCTAACACAAGTTTACATTTCTAAATTCATGCGAAACATACATTTCTTATCATGAGTGAATATTTCAATTAATAAATATTGAATTTTGATAACGGCTACATTCTATTTATGATTTTTTTCCTTTTATATACCCATTTATATTGCATTATAATCTATAATTTATTTGACAACCGATATTTTCTTAAATAAAAATGTTTCAAAACAAATCTCTTAAATGAAGAATTTTTATCTCAAATTATTTAGAAGCAGTATACCAGATGTCTAGTTTATTACGCAGAAAATACAAACAATGGAAATATATCTATTTGTTAGTATATTCTGTCCTATTAATTAAGAATAAAGTTATAAATACAAATGGGCGTAAAATCATGTATCAAATATGTATTTTTCATGAAATAGGCACAAAATAAAATTGACTATTTGAAGCTACTTATACAGGGTGTTTCAAAATGATTGCAAAAAAATAAGGGTATTTATTATTTGATATACTGATTACAATGTAAAAAGAATTTTTATGAAGGCCGTAAAAATAATTGTATATTACTTGAAGCACTGTACATCAAATAATATACGGTCTTAAAATTTTTAAAATAATTTTGAAACATTTTGTAGATTGCAATGAAAAATAAAACAAATAATCTGACAGATTGTTTTTCATGGCAGTCTGTAAATTGTGCCAATTACTAAATTCTAAAATTAATGCGATATAAAATTTTAATATTTGACGGCTGGTAACCGCACTTCACGCGAAAAAATATATCACTTACCGAGATCTGCTTGGGCAGAGTGCCACACCCAGTAATGGGTAAAAGGCGTAATGATATATTTATTTATTTATTTATAAAATTTTAACACCCGGTATATCTATATTATTATACAGTTGCCATAATTCGATTAGCAAGTATATGTACTTGATTTGATAATTTGATCTTTATTCAATTAGATTTACTAAAGATATTTACCTAAATATGACATTGGCTTTTATTGCGTAAAAAATCTGATTGAAATTTGGGGATTTTTCCTATCAAAAGAAATATGCAAAATCATCATAATATCCTTATTAATTTTTTATCGGTCAGATATCAAAGATAAAATTGTCATTAATTATTATGATAATATTCTTTGTCTTATTTTTTTATTATCAGATTGTTTTGAATTAGATACGAGTACGTTTGATGTTGCCTTGTAATTATTTATAGATAATTTAAAACAATAGATGATAATCAACGTAAAATTATTTAATGAGATTATCGGTTTTACGTGAATTCTTCCTATTTCTATCGAGATGAAAGTTATTATCTACAAATAAATCTACTATCGCTATGCGATATTTAATTTTTTTACTTGAACAAATAACTATTAATCCATATTATAGCTATTTACGCAACTAGTGTGAAAAGTACTACTTTATTCCACGAGCGATTATTTTCTGGATTCAAGTGTAAACAGAATAATGTTATTGTTTTCGGTTGTCATACAAGAAATAACAGTGGGACAATGGAAGTCACAACAACCTTTCATATTATTTGAGAAAATCTAAAGATTAAATAATTTCTTGTAATGTAAAATGCTAAATCATGTCAAGGGTATCATCTTACCCATGCGATGATACCCTTTCAACACTATTTTCGATCGAGCCTCAATTAATTATACTAATTATACTAATGACATTTCTAAATTAAAAACTTTTATTTTTATAACAACAAAGACAAAATTAATTATCATCCAACACTTGGTGAAACAAGGTTTAATAAAAAATATAAAGTAAACACTTGGCTATGTTTCACAAAATTTAGCCTCCAAGTCACCATATGGGGTATCGTCAGAGGCTGGCCAGCATACTTAGTAACCATAGACGTGTCTATGGTTACTAACTGTGCTGGCCAGCCTCCGACGATGCTCTCATAAGGTGACTTGGAGGCTGAATTTTGTGAAACATAGCCAAGTGTTTACTTTATATTTTTTATTTTATTTTTATCTTAGCTTATGATGTTAATTTCGTTTCATAGCAATTAAATATTTTACTTTCAGCACTAGTTTGTTAAAGTATTGTTTTTATTGCATTGAAATTAGTGCAAACGACTCACTTTTTTCACGATCGTATAAAAATTAAGTGTAGGTTATTTTTTGAGAATGAATTTCTGTTATTATTATCCACTCGGTATTTAGTTTTTATTGTAAAGTAATAAATGAAAATGAAACATGAACGTGATACAATAATTTTCTATTAATTTAAATTCGGAAATATAGAAATTCCGATTTGTAATATTTGTATTGGGTGGAATTCTATATAGGATATATTATACTAGGAAATGTATAAATTGAAATATTTAGTATCTCATGCGATAAGGCATTACACACCTATTTTAAATATTTGCTGATAAAAAATATAAATACACCTAACGTGTCGCCAGGACCGCTCGCAACTTATCGCTCTGCTAACGTAAGTTAGTTGCACGTTGGCCTCGCTCTAGGAATATGGTCCGCTGTGCATGAGATCATTGTGATAGTTTAGTGCGTTTTTTACTCTTGATTTTTGGTGATTTCTGTGGAACTCGATGTTGCTAGAATCATGATTATTGCGTACCAGAAATCTGTGATTACATCTACTTTCAGTTTGAGGAAGAGCGTCTCCTCGAGTAAGTTATCTTTTATTTTTAATCTTTAATTGTTCTTATTTTCTTTGTTTATTTTATTGTTGAACTAACATTAAAAAAAACAATATTATGTTGTACGTAATTATTATATTTTTGTTTATTTACTATTTTGTAAATTTTCTAATTTTAGTTTCATATAAAAATAGAAAATTCTTAGCAGAATCTTAAAATTGTTACAACAAGAAAAGAAGGTAACTAAATACCTGTACAAAATCTCGAAAAAGCGCCAACTAAAATATATATTTTTATTTTTACCCGTATCTACTGACTTATTATTTATTTATTAGTCTGTACAACAAGAACTTAATCCCAATTACAGTTGCTTATTGTGGAATTCGAATCATTCAACCCAATTGTATTTTTGTGGTACATAAGTTGATTTCAATGAGATTTGATAGTTTTGTATAATATTAATCCATTATTAAAAGAGAAATTTTAAAATCTTAAATATAAACTATAAGTTTCAATAAATATTATCGCAAAAGTTATACATATATGACTGCAGCCATGTTATTTCAAATAATCGAGAATTATTTCTAGTTGCAATTAATTTTTAACTTCCGTTCGATTTGATTAAAAAGCAATAAATATTTCTTACGATAACATTGTGAATTTTATGTTTTTTTTAAACGTTGTTATTTTATAACATTGTAGAAAATGCGCAAAAAGTTCTAATGCATTACACGAATTATCGCAATCGCAAAATAGCCAATTCTGATAGTTTATCCAAACATTAACAGGCTTGAAAATAGGGCTAGTTAGTTTAATAACGTGTGGTTTGCTATCTTATATACATTATGATTAAAATAAATAAGGGACGAACTTATATTGATAACATCAAAAATCTAACGCGTGGACTAAAAACATATCTACGCAGTTTACATTTTAAAAACTTTATACTTTGCTTCTAAATTAAACTTTATTCAGTTTAATAAACCGCTGATAAAATTGATTCAGTTTCGGTTCATCATACTTAACTTTTTGATTCTGTTATTCAGAAAACAACAAAATAATTGGACGCCTTTTTGGATACGTTTTCCTCACTCGCAATTTAAATAGTTCAATCTTGGTGAAAATTATCTATAACTTTCATATAATTAAAGTAGCATATTTATGTATTATTATTAAACAAATTGTGAAATAGTTTTCTGAATCGGGGCGTAACTGTTGTCTTATGAAGCGCGCTAGCTAACCATTAAGCTACAACTGAACTATCTGCAGAGGTTTGTGTAAAAGCTTTATTGTGATAGGATCAGAATGAATAATTCTTTTGTTGAAACATGAAAGCATGATGCGTTGATGAATGTTCCTTTTCGATCCATAAAATTAGGCGTAAATTACGTCTGCGATCCGTGAAGAAAAACCTCTATTCACGTTATCACATAACCGTTGTTGTCACAAGAAAAGATGATTCGAAACATCAGGAAGTTTTTACGAAAAACTCCATAAACGATACGAAATTTTCTCCGTCAATAATTCACCGCCAACTCTGATGCTTTCACCCTTTCCCCGGACTTCGTCGAAGCTATTCGCGCACCTATTCGCTATTGGATGTTCTCTTGTTCGTTCAGTTTTGCGGTGTGCGATAAGGCCGCACAAGATGAGCGTATATTCAGCTACATGTAAATATGCGCGGACTTATCGGCTGTCATATTTATAAAACTTTCCCAGCGCGATAAGCCGAGCCCTGCAGAGCTGCGTTATCTACCAATCGCATTAGGCCCACCATCTATCGAGCGCCGCACCAACTCATTTCATGATGCACACGTTCATGGTGCTGGTGCTGGTGGTTCACTCTTTAACACGCGTTGCTCGGTGCTGTTTTTTTATTTTTTGTTGATTTTTGTCCGAGTTTTGTGATTTGTTGGTGGTTAACATGGATTTCTGGTTTTGGGATTTGATTTTGATCGGTTAGGTTAATGTAGTTGCAGCAGTGATTTGTTTTTGAATAAATGCAACTTTCATAGGGATGGATGCCTTCATAGGCTAACTCTGCATCTAAATTCGGCAACAAACAAATATTTTGTAATTGTATATTAGAATAATAATATCAAAAGATTGAGTGTGTATCAATTGAGACGAGGCGATTGATGATTTTGCTATCATTGCTTTCCTGATTACTTTACAGTAAAATATTGTGCTCGTATTTATAAATATATCATCACGCCTTTTACCCATTACTAGGTGTGGCACTCTGCCTAAGCAGATCTCGGTAAGTGATATATTTTTAGCGTGAAGTGCGGTTACCAGCCGGCAATTCACGGCTCCCAAAGATATTAGTTGGGGGGGAGCCACAGGCGTAGATTTAAATTGGTGAAAATTGTTTGTCGGCTGTGGGAATCGATCCAGGGTTCTCAAGATTCACAGGCCGACTCGATACCACTCGTATTTAATATTAGGTACTTAATTAGTTACTAAGAAAAAAATTGGAAAAATTAATGAACCTTCGCTAGGATTTGACTAAATATTCAGTGCATATTTAAAGGATATGCAAATTTCTTTAATGAGTGATAAAATCAAATCAATTTCTTATAACTTTTGAAATCATTATAAGTGCTAGGTTTCATTTGTACGAATGAATTAATTGCATTAATCCAATTACCCCATAAATCTATTCCCGCCCGAGAAAAACCCTTATCCTCCACTTATGCCTGCCAATAACTCACCCCAATTAATATTCGAGTCACAAAATCATGCAGTAAATATCAACAGCATTGCATCACAGAATATAAATTCATCTTCGGCGAATACAATTCCAATACCGCAGCGACGCTATTTCTAAACCAGCCGGTGTATAAATCAAGCGACACATTAGCAGGGGCGGCGGGGCTGGCAGTTCGCAGGAAGGAACATCGCTCATAATCATTTTTGCTGTTCTATTGTGATATGATGTATAAGCTACTCGGGCTCTGCTATCTTGGATCTACGTTTGCCTGGGCTTATCATTTGTCTGCTGCGAGATGCCATTAGTGTGCTTGGAGACGACTGCGCAGACGCGGTTGAGGGGTAGTTAGCCATGGAAATGTTACAGGTAGTCTGCGAACGAATTTTACATTTTTATTATAGAACTTTTCATTCAAATGAATCAAATACTATTTAGAGAAAAAGATGCTGGATTTTCAACTAATTCAATTAAGAAATTAAAATATTGAAACAATTGTTTTTTTTTGCATATTTACCGTAACATTTTTAGCTATTTTAAAAATTGTGAAAAAACGTAAAAATATTACATTTTCATTGGTTTATCTTTTTTCACTATTTTTATTTAAATATTTCCTTAAGATCATTTACAATTTTCTAACATGCTATTGACTTTTGACATGTGTCAAAATAATTTTGACTATGTTGCCGAAACAAGTCAGTACATTGTCCCACAGCTGATAAACAATTTTCATAACATTTTAACTATCTCTGTGACAGAGGATGGTGATATATTTAAATATTGTTATGCACCAGTAATACTTATTAAATTTGACTGTCTGATTTAGAAGTTAAGTTGAATTTTATAATTTCTAGTTGGTGCATATACTTAGAACTAGTTTCTGATTAACTGGCCACAGATTTTTATAAGACAGTCGTAGCCCAGTGAATATAATTTTTATGTCTGCGTTTCGGTATTTAAAGTTAACAAGGCAAATGAATCTTTTGGAAAGATAGTTGGAAACAGTAATGAACTTTTAATTTTGGAAAAAAATGAAAGTGGCTTATAATCTTGCTTATTATAGCTGTACACATTTCTTCCTCTGTTGGTCGACTTCCTCTGCTGGCGAGGATGCGCTGGGAGTTAGTGGTATAATTACAAGCATTTTTAATTCGCACGGCGTGTGTCACAGACGGCAATCGGTCGGTAAAACAGTCCGCATCTCCGTCGGTAAGAAGAATAACTGCGGAGTTTTTCCACATTCCGCGCGGAACACCACTAATGGCGTATCATTAGAGAGCACAGGTAATCTACAGTACTTTTTTCTTCCAACAAGAAGATAAAAATAATAAATCATGGTCTCGGGACGACCCGGGCCCCGATTGCAGCATCATCTACTATCTCTTTCTCTTCTTACCCCTCACACCCTTGGATTGCCCTCTCCACCAAACATGGGATTGAAATGGCTTCGTCTGGCTCATGCATTGCTGATTATGACGCGGAACTTATCAGCCCAGATATTCGATTCGATTTTGTTTGTTTTCTGGTGTCGGTACCGCTGCCGGTAGGGGTTGGGCCGATTAGTCTACGGTCTGGGGAGTTTTTAGACCGCCTCGGGCAGTTGGCAGGCGTGTACAAATGATGGTTTCTTGTTTTATAAGTTTTTAACGAGGGGTGTTTTTTGAAACCCGCTATTTTAAATTACACCATTTTTACCGTTACAGTGTTTTGAGTTTAATAACTTGCTCGTCTATTTTTAAGAATTATTTTAGGTTGAAAAATGAGCAATTTGTGTCAAGTACTTCGCAAATATGATATTGTTATCTGTATCTACCTACTTATTACTTCCTAATAAGGAAGATAATTAATTTCCTCATTTATTTATATTTATAGATAATCCTCTTAAAGTAAATTTGATATGTGTATTTCTGTTGTAGATAAACAATATTAAATAATAGTTTTCTTTTCCTAAAATTTTATGAATTATTTGAAAAGTAAGTTACAATGATTATAATATATCAGTTGTTAACGTCAAGCCGTGACTAAAACTTTCGAAGCCACAGTTTGTCAACATTTGATTAAGATGTTATATAGCGCCATGGAAACTAGTACTTTAAATGACATATTAGTAACGAAAGTAGAAAAATATATTTTAAAGTGATTTGTTGTTATAAAAATCTAAAATCTTTCAGATAAACTATTTATATTTACCTGTAATATTTATCATATTTTAAGTATTAGTTATAAATTTTCAAAGTAGAATGTCTCTACAAAGAGAATGTTGTTACATGTAAACATACAACTAAACAGAACACCAAGTAAATGTTGATTCAGCTTCGCTATCACAGAACTGATAAGACGACGAGTTGATTAAATATTAATGTGTATGTTTATTTAATGCATTCTTAGTTCAACGATACGTTTCAATGTCAGTCTGCTACAAGACTGCTACATGTAACTTTACAAGAATCATGTATGTTGATCTTAAGCTACATATAAATTAAAATCACTGATCTGATTTGATTATGTTCATTTTCATGATATTTAAAATCAATGAAATATACTCAACAAGGGAGGCAAGAACAACATTTAAATTTTTGCAATACCGATTAATTTTTCTATGTTCTATGACTGTTATGGAGACAAGATAAAATAAAATTTCTCTTTTAATTTGAACCACTTTTCGTGAAACATCCGGTATATATTTTTAGAAAATAGTTCGTTTCTTTTGTTTTCAGATATTAATAAATTAATAGTATTAAGGTTCTTTGATACAATGTCAGTGTTTTGATGTAAAATTAAATTGTGTGAGTGTATAATACAAACAATAGTTTAAAAACTACAGAAGCAAAAAATGTAAATTCATTCATTCCGTTCTCACACTTCATAAGCCCAAGTACAGCAAACAAAAACGGTCCAGCCAACCAAAAACAAAGGAATGTAACATACACAATAATCAGAATTCCACGTCTCCATAGAGATAGCCTTAAAAAACAAAATCAACGTCTTTTATCGCGAAATGCTGCGCGACGTGTCCGATAAGCCGGAGCGAGCGTTTGCGCTGCCCACATTTACATTAGCGCGTTATCTGATATTTGTTCCGAATATCGGGGAGATATCTCCGCGAACGCAAAAGCGACCTCTTATCAGCAGAAGAGTGAAGCCTCTTCTCATAAATGGAAGAAGAGAACTGGAATGTTTTCGAGAAATACTGAAAAACTACATTTTTATATCAAGTTTACAGACGTTGTCTTGTATCTTTCAAGCTGGTAACTTCGTAATTGGTGAGAAATTCTTCTGATATCATCGTCATTTTATAATAGTTTATTGTAAGTTGTGTCAGATGGGAAAATCATTGCGTCACTGAATTTGTTTGTGCTGAAAGACATACGTTTCTAATTGTTTACGCGGAAATAACACAGCTCCTTTGTGAAAAACATGCCTTATTTATTTCCTTTGATATATAAATAACTATTTTGCGCACTGTAATTTTTGTCGCCACAAAATTCGTGGGACATTTGGAGGTAAATTAAGTGATACGAGTATTTAAGAAAATTTCACTTTTTCGAAGGCAATATCTCAAAAACTAAACGAGATATGATGATGCGCTTAACGGCATTATATTCCTCGTACTTCAATTGACTTATAAATAAAGTTTCAGCAATTTTCAATGTTTTAAAATATCCGCACTTTTTTTTCAAAAAACTGTTTTTTTTTACATTATCTCAAAAACTAGAAAACATATGCACTTTTTTACCATTGCTTCATTGAGTCAAAATACATACGTATGTAAAATATTCCTACAAATATGAATACTAGAGAAAATTGGCCTAAAATCTGTAAAATCCAAGGGGTACCCCTTAGAAAATAATTACAAAAATTAAATTACCTAAAAATACATGGTTACTAACTGTGCTGGCCAGCCTCTGACGATGCCCTCATAAGGTGACTTGGAGGCTGAATTTTGTGAGACTTAGCCAAGTGTTTAGTTTATATTTTATTAAACCTAGTTTCACCAAGTGTATGGATGACAATTAATTTTGTCTTTGTTGTTATTTAAAATAACTAAAATTGGATAAAAATTTGGACACGAGGTATTCAATGCTGATGAGCCATCTTAGAATCTAGCTTAGCTTTTAAGATATGGTTTCCTGAAAATAGATTTTTTCCGAAATTTTACGCCATTTCACATTTTGTACTATAAAATAACTATCGGTTAATTTATCTCAATTAATTTATTGAATTCAATTAAACGGCATCTTGCGGAAAAAATACTTTATTTTCTTCTTTTGATAACTATACTTCGATGTTTAATTTGTATATCAGTTGTTACTAAGTCATCAAAAAAAACTTGAAAACTCAAGTATCGCTATGTTTCAGTTTCCTTAAGTAATTCTCGGAAATTTTTAATGTCGAAAAAGATAAAAATATCAGGATACTAATCTAAATAGATTTAAGTTAGAATTGTCAATTACTCATCTATATCATCTATCTAGACAGTGTGCCGATTGTAGTCGTGGTATCAAAAAATGATAACAATTCGAAATAAAAAGATATTCGATGTTTCGTGACAGTCGAATGTTAAACTTCGGTTGTTGTACCTTTCGGCTACCGGCCAACTTCGATCCACCCAGACAATACGTTATCGATTCATCTAGAATTTCAGCTCATCTGAATTTGATTAGTTATAATTAGATCGTTATCTATGTTATTAAAAGTTCTACTATATTATCTCCTCGATCTAAATGAACTCTGCTGATGGTAGATTATTTTTAATGATGTAATTCTTCAAATAATATCTTTTTATTGTTGCAAATACTTTGATGTTATCTTTAATGTTATAAACAATAAGTGAATTTTTAATATGTGTGTACCGTTAATGTTATGTTTTTCTTTTCTGTTTTCTTGTTAATTGTTGGTGAGTATCACAATTGAATTTTTGTTGATGAGCTGCTGACGAGAAACTAATTGTGTACTTAATTAATTTTTTGTAATTAATTATTATTTTGTAATTAATACGAGGCTTCATGTGAATCATCCTGATTATTTAATTATTATTTTATGTAGAACATCAAATTAATAGCCATATATATATATATATACATATATATTAGCACGTTCATATTCACTGAACATTGTTAGATTATTGCTTTAATTTCCTGAATTATGTTATTATGATTATGTTAGTTAATTTTATATTCTCTTGTGATATACTAAATAAGCAATAGTTACTGCAATAATTTATTATTCAACAAAAATGAAACTGTTATTTTTTTTATTGTAATTATTAAGGACCTGGGTACCAGTGCTTGCACTGTTTACAGGATCCCAAAATGAGTGAAGAAATAAATAATAAATAATAATAATTAATTTGCTTTAAATTAAATAATTTTAATGCAGGTAAAATTGCCATTTATTTATTTATATTACGCTGTAAAACAGGAACTGAATCCCAAATACAATACAGGATCATCGAGCCGCAGTATGGTAGTTTAAATTATTTGATATTAGTAATATTAGTAACATCCAATTAAAGTTAAAGGAATAATAAATTTTATTTTAATTAATTTCTGGAAATAGTACTTTCTTATACGGTAAAAAACATGTATATCTCGTGAAGAAAGTCTTCTTTCTTCAGGAAATGAAACAGCATTTTTGGAAAGAAATGCCTCACTTCCTTCCCTTGGTATTTATTTATTTATGTTACTTTTCACACTAGGAACTTAAACCCAATTACAGTACAGAGTCAGGACTCACCGAGCCGCAATGTGGTAGTTCAAGTTTGAGTAAGATTCGAACTCGGGGTCTCCAGATTCGAATCCATAACGCTGTCCACTCCACCGTACTGACAGATATTTCTTAATTAACAAACAAGAGAATAGCTTTTAAAGTTAAATTTTTATGAAAGAAAAATTCGGATGACGCCTGGATTCGAACCAGGGACCCTCCGCTTGCCGGGCAGAGATGTAAACCGCTACACCACGTCACCTGTGTCCGACGTATGGCTTCAACCGAATTCTTCTTTCATAGTGTCTAACGTAGCATCGATCCCAAAGACTCCTATATCTATGATAGGCATTGACAACGGGTTTCGTCTACAGCGACACAGTTCTGATTTATAGGGAATCATTCCACGAACTAATTTTTAACATATGACTTCGACTGAACGTACAGTAATGAAGATAATTTTAAAGTTAAATTTTTATGAAAGAAAAATTCGGATGACGCCTGGATTCGAACCAGGGAAGAGAATAGCGTTCAAATTCCTCAGCTTATATCCACAAATACGATAGTGTCTGTGTTATATGGATTCCACTATAATCTGGAGGCACCCTGTACTGTAATTGGGATTAAGAGTAATAAATAAATAAAACATAAATGTTTAAGGTTGACTTTAATCAATAGTTATTTGCGGAAATACATAATTAAAATGGCCAAATAATGCGGTAACTTTGCTTCAATTTAATCGACTTTGTATCTCTTACGATTCGCGAGATCTCAATGGTTAGGATCGAAAAACGGGTAGTCTGTATACATCTACCATGTTTTATATACGTAGCAACGTACATACATACATACATAACATCACGCTATATCCCATTAAATGGGGTAGCACGAACCCGTCAACATTCTCATCCTGACACACGATACTCGATTCGACCACATTAACACTTCCTCCATACAAACTCTTTCTTACGTAGCAACGTATCTTTGGAATAAAATTAAATTAAACAAAAACACTAGGTTAGTTTCAAATAATGTAAAGTTTATTTTACAATACGTATTTCGGTCGACTAGACCATCATCAGGTGAACAAGATATGAATCATATCTTGTTCACCTGATGATGGTCTAGTCGACCGAAATACGTATTTTAAAATAAACTTTACATTATTTCAAACTAACCTAGTGTTTTTTTTTTTTTAATTTAATTTTATTATAAAATGTTTCAACGAGAACCGACAGTTAAATCTATCGAATGTATCTTTGGAAATAAATAAATTGCTGTTGTATCTCAGATTGTAGTTCTCATAATAATGTATTTCATGAAAAATAATTGTAATGTGTAATGCTATGTTAACAGTTTCTAGAAGTGTTTGATTGATTTATGTATTTATTTATTTATTTATGATTGCTCTTCTTGTAATGTTGCTGATTCAATAAAATAACGGATTTTCCGCTTTAGGTTACGTTTGATATATCAATCTTTTATACCGTCATTTTATTTATTTTATCGATATAAAACGAAATGAGTAATACTAAATGAATTCGTCTTTCCTTCAAATATTTTGAAACTAATTTTATCGTAACTATATATTAATGAAGTTTCTCCATTTTGTGAAATAATTTAGAAAGTATAGATAACATTAAATGCTTTTTAAAAGTGTCGGAAAAATTAATGCATTTTTTATCCAAAAATAGATAGTCGTATTTATTAATAACTATTAGTCATTTTTATACATTATTTTATCGGTATATGACAGATTTATTTAAAATAGATATAAAATAAATGTTGCAATATCATAAATTAAATACCACGAAATGTATAGTATCAAAGTTTATTGTTTTCATGGAGACAAACATGAAATGTTTGAATTTTTATCTTGCTCAATATCACGCAATATTTAATCCAAGACATAAAATTCTAATTTTATTCTAAATATATAAATTTTAGCCTTGCTACGTTTCATATATAGATATAGTTTTTCACCTGACATTTGTAATTATTTTAATAATATGATAATTTATTTGTTGTCGTTGAACGATACATTAACTTAAATTTATTTATATCGAATACTCGTAATTTTCACAGATAACTGCAGGTTATCACGACAAACAGAATATTATTTAAACGTTTAATGTTGTCCGGTTAATGGAAATGATTATTAGAAGAGAGAGATTGAGGTCAGTTGAGATGATTTGGTCATGTGGAACGTATGTCGAATGAAAGATTGGTGGAACAACTGTATGTTGGTGAAGTTGAGGATGAGAGATTGCGTGGACCATCTGGAAATAAATGAATATGATTGAAGGTTTGGTTCTGTTTATGTGAACTAAAGTTAAAATGAGCTTCTATGAAAGGAATAACGAATGTGGAAGAACTGAAAGGAGTATGATGGCAGTGGAGATATATTTGGAGGAGATTAATTTTATGGATTCGATTCCAACAGCCGACAAACTGACACAACATAAAAATTACTCCTGTGACCACCATTCTACTAACATCTTTGGGGGGCGTAAGTCTACGGCTGGTAACTTCACGCGTGTATATGTATCACTTACCAAGATCTGCCACAACAAAGTGTTATATCCAGTACTGGGTAGAAAGCGTGTTATATTTATTTATTTTAAATTGTAGAAATAATAATAGTTTTTTTAAAAGTATAGAAATACTAATATTAATATTGGGTTTTTCACGGAATATGTTCCATTACAGGAAATATACAGAAAACTTAAAATTAAATAGTTGCAGATATGCAGACATGTAATATATAGAAACATAATTGATATTAAAAACTACAGAATATGTCACTTTGAAAACTGATTTTATTATAATGGTAATTCTTCTTCTGATGGCACTACAGCCCAAATCGGGCCTGGGCCTACCGGGCACACCGAACCGCAGTTTTTACACTGCCGTACTGCCGGTCTTCGTAGTCGAATGCTACATTATTTAAGGCGTATAAGTAACTAGCTTATAGCGCCTGAGTGTGATAAATACATGTAACTGTATTTTATATTTTTACGACAAATCACTCATTGTCCATAGACGGATTCGAACTGACGAACCTTGGTTCGGGTGACGTCACAGTATGTTAAGAGATGTGCCTTAACACGCTCGGCCACCGCGCCTATTATAATAGTAATTGGAGATTTTATTAGCTTTGAACGTATTTACATTTAGCGTCAGTTCAAGAAAGTTTAGTTTATGTAGTAAATAGTTGCTATCTAATAAATTGTTTATTAGTTTATAAACATATGCTGAAATGTTTGTTGTAGTCCATTATCTAATCATTTCAATTCGGAATAAAACATAAAATGCATAAATTAGATTCTGTGGATGAATCTGGGCTGTAGAAGAATAAAACCAAATCGAAATTAGTCTCAGGCTGTTGTTTAGATAGAATGTTAATAATGAAACAACAGGCGTCAGTGGAGCACTATCTCCTCTTGTCGATCTAGTTGGCATGTAAGTTAGTATCTGTTGTCGCAGCGCCTAGATCGTGTTGCGTTCACAACCTCCGTGTCTGACGAGGCACCTTCGCCTCTACGTAACTCTGACGCTGTCGATTTAGATTAGGATATTTTATGATAATCCTCGAGATAGCATTCGTTCATTCGTGGCTTTGTTGGTTCCTAAAAACTTGAAACTTAATACATTTACTAAGGCTTCACGCAGTGGTACTAAATAATTGCTTCTAGATGAGATGTGATACTAGAACAAGATTTAGGATCTAGAAGAGGTTTTATATTAATTAATAGGAATATGTAGATAATAGATAAATACGCGGAAAATGTCTCGATTTCTGAAATTAAAGACATTATTTGGATGTACGTCATTTCTTTGAAGCTATGACAACGAAACAACAAACGAAAACTGTTATTTTCCTTCAAAAAATTCCTCTACCCATAACCAAAATATGTCGTAATAAATATATATTATATAACCATTTACCTGATACTATCAAAATACTACCTTTCCACAGTTTCAAGAACTGTTTAAAGAAATACCTCATATCTGAATGTAAACAAAACAGAAACTTTTCATATTGACAGTTGACAGAATGAATTTATTTTAAATACGTATACGTTTTTTTTAATATTTTTAAGATGCAATCGTAGAAAAAATTATGTGTGTATCACGAGCGTAAAGTGTCTTTGTTCCTCTTGCACTATTGCAGCGCGAGCCAAAGGCTCGAATAACAAAGAATCACTTTACGCTCTTTAATACACAAATAACTATTTTATTTAATATTATGGATGTGTATGAGTATATATGTATATTGACTTGTCATAAATGTATTCAAACATAAAAAATGATCAAATAAACTATACTACTACTACTATACTATACTATTAATAAATAAATCTCACTACCGGGTATGGAAATCTGTCGTAGCAGATTTCAGTAAATAATATATTTATTCACGTGAAGTGCAGTTACCAGCCGTAAAATCACAGTTCCCAAAGTCGTACAGGGATAACTTTAATATGGTGAAAATTCTTGTCGGAATATGTAATAATCAATTAAAAAGAAATAATGTAAGATGATTTAATGGTTCATACAAACAATCTCTAAATTAAAGACAAATACTGACGTATTGTAAATGTAACTGACAGAAATGTTAGTTATTTAAGTATTAAGAGCAGTCAGTACTTATTGATTAACGATCGTCAAAAGATCCAATATCGAAGAGAATATTTACTGGCCGTAATGCTTATTACATTTTTTGAATGATTTGAAAATTTGTAATTGTTAGATGGGAATATTCTATACCTAATTCTGATAAATAAAAATTGTAACTAATGAAAACACAGGTTGACCATAATTTTGTTGTTATTAGTAAGCTACAGAATATAGAGTTGCTATTGTTTAAGTATTTTGGTTGCTATGTTACCTCGAAGAAAAGTTAAATTTTTATTTACTTACCGCCTTTCGATCAGTAAGTAATTACTTACCGATTAATAATTTGTAAATATTGCCTTGGAAACCTTATCAGTTTACATATAAAAAAAAGATCCTATAAAAAATAAATGACTTAGAGATGTCTTCGTGTATCACCAATAAATTAGATGATGCAATTATTCTCCAATTTCACATATGCTTTTTGTGTTATGTAATATGAACGTTAAGTTTTTATATATTTCCTGTTTACTTAATTAAAGGAGGCTAAATAAATATAATATCACTCCTTTTTCCTTTTTTGTCATGGGTGCAGCTATTTGTATCTATCTACAAAAGTTCGGTAACTGATATTTTTCTAATAGATACCGGGTTATCGAACAAATATGAAACAAAAAACAAAGATAAAAATAAATAAATATATCTTTTTTATTTGAAAAATTTTCAATAATATTTCATATTTAGTAACGTTAGACAGCTGAACACGCGATACCAAAAGTTTTTTTTTTATAAATTCTTTACTTTGACATGTGACGATACGTTACATATGTCTTAAACTATTAAATGCCTCGTTATTTTACAAAGTAACGTTACTATTACCAATACGTTGAAGAAACTAAGAAATACTTGAAACACCTATAATACATACAAAGATATTTTTATCAAAACACTAGCAAGATATTTAACAATGAAAGAACAAAAATGAATCCTTAAACTAATGGCTAGATTTATTGTGGAATGAAGAGAGAAGGAACAAGAAATAGGTCGAATGAAGCAGGACAAATAAGCAGAATATGCTAAAAACGAGAAGAAACTTTATGGCAAATGCTGTATAAATGTGAAGATCAGGGTAAAGATGAAAGAAAATGATGTAGATTTTAGAAGATTCGGAAACAGAAGAAGATTGGATGAGGCCAGTTTTGATGAAGAGAGAAGAAAAATAATATAAATCATAAGTAGAAAATAAATACATTATCTTAAGGTAAATTAAATTTGTGAACCATAAGTCGTTGATCATGAACAAAGCAATATAAAATAAAGTATTAATAAATATATTATTACGTCTTTTACCCATTGTTGGGTGTGACACTCTGCCATAGTAAATCTTGGTGATATATTTTGTTCTTGAATTGTGATTACCAGCCCCACAAAGATATATGTGGAGGAGGAGCCACAGGGGTAATTTTAATGTGGTGAAAATACGTTAAGATATAGAGTGTAAACAGTAGATGACGCTCATTGAATACAACTTATATCTTACCGAGTTAAAAAGTCGTGCAGACTTCAACGTATATACAAAAATTGAGTGGTTCGGATAGCACTAGAAGCTTAAATTATGAATACAACTCCATGATCATTTCAATTCACCCCCGAAAGCACCTCTCTCTTTCCAAAAGACCCATTACATTTCCTCCGCCAACCCTTCGCATTTCCCGGCCCAGCAACGTGCCACCTGTTGACATCCGCTGTTGTGACACCAGCTCACTGCGATATCTGGCGCTGGGATCATTATTGGCAGGAAAACAATACACACATACACACAGCGGGCCGCCAGGCCGTTATCGCGTACAGCATCGCCGCTGTGTTCAAACACTGCGATAGGCGATAGTCGCTTGTTCGACGACGAGGAGGACGAGGAGGTGAGGAGACTTCACTCGCGGAAAACTTCCTCCTGTTATAGACACTGTTAGTAGTTTCTCAGCAGGAATTTGGAAATGCTGAAGAACGAGTTGTTGCTAAAATAATTTTTTTCTATATGAAATTATTTTAAATTTTTTCACAATTTTTATTTGTTTATCTCCTTAGAGATCATTTAAAATCTAATAACATCCTATTGATATTTTGATGTTCGTCAAAATAATTTGCGTAAAAACAAACAATATCAATATGCAAAAAAAATTTCTACACAATACTCGTACATAATGAAAGCATATTTTTCACACATTTCATTGATAAACTTTGCCGTCGTGCATCAAAATTCAAATTCATGAAGAAAGTATGCCTTTTATTACTAGCTATATAAATATCTTCTTCTTCTTCTGATGGCGCTACAGCCCAAATCGGGCCTGGGCCTACCGGACACACCGAGCCGCAGTTTTTACACTGCCGTACTACCGGTTTTCATAGTCGAATGCTATATTATTTAAGGCGTATAAGTGACTAGCTTATAGCGCCCGAGTGTGATAAATACATGTAACTGTATTTTATATTTTACGACAAATCACACATTGTCGACAGGCGGATTCGAACTGACGAACCTTGGTTCGGGTGACGTCACAGTATGTTAAGAGATGTGCCTTAACACGTTCGGCCACCGCGCCTGTTATATAAATATCTATTAATTATATTTAATATGTTTTTGAATCTTTTTAGAAAAAATGTTACATATGACATTCTAGAACATTTAGATTTGGGTAAAACTGAGATAAAACTTGCATTTATTAATTAACAAGCAATAAATTGATTAAATTTTAAAATTGAAGAGAACCCAACGAATAAAAGGATGGAATGTGATTATAGGTTTGTTACTTAAACGAAACATTGCTAATGCAAAGAATATCCGAGCTTGAATGAGGTTGAAGCAAAAGTTGTATGCCAGATTAGGAATATTTTGCCGAGATTAATTGCAGGATGAATCTAATATATAAATGTTCTTCCAGTGAAATATAAATTTGTAAATTGTTCTAGTGCTAGTTAGTTTTTGTTTTTGGTAGATTATTTGTGATTGTCTGATTGTGACTAAGAAAATAATTTGTGTAGTATTAATTGGCTGAAAGACTGAAGATGATGCCAATTTTTTCTAGATCTTAACTTATTGTAGATATTTTTGGTAACAAGAAAACTAGTATCTGGTTATTTGATCGTATGTCATTAGTGTAAGTACGAATTGCGGTGGCGAGTATGAACAGTGTAGATGGGCGAAGCGTTGAGAGCTTGCGATGTGGACACCCAATGACAGATATCACGCTACAGGAAGCGATAGCAATTGTCTTTGACGTGACGATGAGTACACCACAGAAACAACTGAAAACCAATGCGCCGATGTGCGTTTGTTCGTTTTTCAAACACTTTTAAAATTAACTCTGGCGCTTTGGAATTTTGATCAAAGTTATCTGCGGTCGATCTTCTATTGTTACAAACTGGGACGTCTTTTAATAAACAAAAGAATTCAACCAGATGCTAGGCGCTTTTTTACGCGTTATTTGTTGTTTAACAAGTCTGAAGCATGCTGCAAGCGGCTGGGTCGGAATAAAGGTGTTTTGTCTCCACACTACACTCCATCGCACAGATGCCAGGTAGATCGACGTGCAGCCAAGCTAAAATTACCTGTTTGCCGCTAAATTGGTAGCTGTTGCTGTTTATTATGGTACTTTATGTCGGAAAGGAAATTGGTTGTAAATTAAATGTGTAAACTTTGTTTAGAATTTCGAATTTTGGTTTTAATACATTTTTAAACCTGTTTCTCCACTGTCAGGAAACATTAAATGTTATGAAATCGTTTAAAATTATCCTGTAATGAATTGGTCCAACGTAAAAACCACATACTATATTCAACAACAGACACTTAGTATACGACAAAGAAGACGACATGTTTAATTACCATTTCTTGATTCGGAATACATCACCATGCGCAGACAATTATATTCGAGTAGATAAAACTTATACCAAAAAAAATACGATTACATTTGAGCGGATCTTATTCCACTATAAGCTATTGATCCCCTGTATTGTAGTAATACATTTTTTTGTTTGTCTCTGATTTGAATCAATGATAAATTGTTGATTGTTTTCGCCGAGCATTCAATAATTTTGAAGTACATTTATCTAGTACTTAAAACTATAAAGAAAACAAATTAAAGCTAAGTAGATAAATAACATTTTTGTAAATAGCAGGAAAACTTGATATAATTTGCTAAAAATCCGCAAGAGGGTGGTAGAGTCGAGAGTGTATATTTTTATCATTTGAGGGAGAGTATTATTTTTGTTCTTGATAAAAGACCAAATTAATGGTCTAGCATTTTTCAACGAAGATAATTTTTAACATAAAAATATGCCTGCAGTGTTGCCAGAAGAGATAAGGAAAATTGATTTCTTTTGAAAAGTTGGTCGGAAAACGGCTCGCTACTTGTGATACGCTGATAACAATTTTATCCTTCGAACGTGGCTCGTTGAAAAATCGAATGGAGACAAACGCACTTTCCTGAATATATTCAATATTTGGATGGATATCTTATCTATCTTAGATTCTTTATTCATTGCGTCATTCCATTATTTCATCTTAATACCGTATCTTTATTTTATATGCTATTGTAAACATGATATTCGTATACATGGTTAGTCAAACCTCGCATACTGTATACATATTTCCAGGATAACTTAACAGTGACGTCAATCAAATTGATTATTATCAAATGCTTCAAAACTATTTTTAAATCATAAAAATAATTGAAATATTTGTTTGTTGGATTCATCCAGCAATAATTTTTATTTTGGCACGCTACTTTTGCTTCATAAATATAATTTATCTTTCTTTTATTTTCATATTTGATTTGTTCTTGCTTTCAAATTAATGATTTATAAACAATTTCCGAATTGGTTTCGAGTGTGAAGAATAAATGCACTTGTATGAATGTGGTTGAAGTGAGAATAAAGTGTGATGATGATAATGATGAACGAAAACTGATTCTTTAATAAATCTGATGAATAAATCTATGACTGTTTCAACGGTTCGTGCTGCCCTATTTGATGAGATATAGCGCGATGTTATGTATTAACAATTCAATTACGTAATAAATGTCCAATCCTGGCTATAACTAGAAAAGGTCCTGCCAAAGAATAAGGCAAAAACCTAGTCGAAACTAATGTTTTTATATTTCATATCCTAATAAATAAATAAATAGGATCGTATTCTGCCCGTTATCAAACGTTTCCAAATTACTTTAGGGAAAATGCTTCAAATGGTAGATATTTCTCCATAATTTTTGTTTGAAGCATTTATTGTGAAGTAATTTAAAAATGTCCAAGATAATTTGAAATAGTTCGACGAATCTGTGAAACAGATACAATGACAAAGAAATAAAAAACCTTATTTCCCCTTCTAAAGAAATAAAAGAAGAATGTTTTTCTTCCAAATGAAGAAACAAGACACCTTCGAAAACAAAACAAGTTGCATTACATTGTTTCCAAGGCACAGTCGAAACAAGTTCCCAGCCTCCCACATCTCATCGATTACATTTGTCCGTACATACACTAACAAATAGTGGCGCGTATACGTACAACATTCACTTCGACGTATAAAATGTTTCGATTACGTTTATTTTATATTTATTGGTGCGCACTTTTACAGCAAAGTTTAATAGCGGTTTCATGTTTTATCAGCTGGACGCACGTATACAAACACAACACACAGATAGGTACACAGATGCAGCTGAGATATCGGACAGGGTAGCGCGTATCTCGCGAACACATTCGCATGGACTGTACACTGTATGTACACTCTACACTGTGGTGGTTATCTAGATGTAGAGACCGCGCCGCTGATATCACGCGACCTAAATCTCCAGTCGCGTACCCGCGCAGCTCTTATCTAGATCTGCAGACTCTGTTTACTATTTCAAAAATTTTAGAAAAGTTGCAATGCGGCGAGAAATACTAGTTTTATGTGTTTGTCTTTTCGCGATCTTTTCTTTTCTTTCTAGGTTCTTTCCTGTGGCCTTCATTTTAATGTCACATATATTACATCGAATGGAGGAACATTCATTACATTCATTCTGTCTATTCATAATATCTTTCTTACAAGTTCGCACTTTCAATCAAATTCATTCGTAGGTCATCCGGAGACATATAAACTGTGATAGTACGGACCTTCGAAACAATAGGCATATTCCAGTTACCATTTGGATCAAATCTAACTTACACTTATTGAACCAGATCACTTATTTATTTTATTGGAATCCTTTGCTCCCATTATTCTTAGTGTTAAATAGTACTTTCAATCATATCCATTTCTGTATTCCTAGAACATTTAATTTTCCAGCTTCAATTTCACCAACATACACTTGTTTCACCAGTCTTTCATTTTATTCAAACCATCTTAACTAACACACACACATTGTTTTTCCAACAACATTCTTCACGATTTTACACTAAAGCAAAAAATTAAAGGGTATATTCTGTACGACGTGCTGATCATGAAACGAAAAGATTTTTTTTTAAATCGCAAAACTATTTTCCATGTTTCCCAGTCCAAAATTTTTTGTTGCCACTGCCACTGGGTGGATGATTATGTTAAAGTTATTAATTAAATAAAATTCTATTATAAATAAACTGCTAATAATTGAATTGTGTAATTATTCTTTCGTAGTTGATACCTACTTCATTGTTTGTGTTTAATAGAAAAGCGAATCCAGTGCAGTACTACAAAAAATGTTTTAGGTTAACAACCCTTAATTTTTCATGATCAGCACGTCGTACAAAATATACCCTTTAATTTTTTGCTTTAAGTTGTGAAACACCTGTGTATATATATATAGGCCTAACTTGGGTGTATCAGTTGTCAAATCACGATTCCCAAAGATGTTAGTAGAAGTGGACTCGTCTAACATATTATTTTTGCTAAATAAGTCAAAAACTAATAAACTTTTCTTTTGTTTTAGGTAAGTAATCTTTCACATTATTTCTTCACAATGAGCCAATTTTGTACTCGGTAAGTAGAAACAAAACTAAGCAAGCTATTGATATGCGGTTTGAACGAGTGAATTCCCCGTGTCCGAAACTACTTGTATACAAATTTTTAGCTCATTTAAAGCAAATTAACTTTTTGAATTTTTTAATTATTTTCCAAGGGGTACCCCTTGGGATTTTTATGATTTTTAAACAAATTGCTCTAAAACTATTTTTCGTACGAATAATGTAACGAAATTTTATATACATATGTATTTCGACGTGCTGAATCCAGTGGTGTAATGTTTATGTCGATAAGTCTTATAGTTTTTGAGATAATGGTCAAAAACTGAACGAGGAAAAAAAATTGGCGAAAATTTTTCAAAAAATTTAAAATGCTAAAAACTTGCCTAGAGGTCAATTGAAACACGGGGAATTCAACCTTTCAGACCGCATCTCAATATCTTGCTTACTTTTTGAGTTATAGCCTCGGGAAAGTTGAAAATCTGATTTTGAAAATTGTTTGAAAACAGCAAATCTTCTAGGGACTATAACTCAAAAACTAAGCAAGCTATTGATATGCGGTTTGAACGAGTGAATTCCCCGTGTCCGAAACTACTTGTATACAAATATTTAGCTCATTTAAATCAAATTAACTTTTTTGGATTTTTTTATTATTTTCCAAGGGGTACCCCTTGGGATTTTTATGATTTTTAAACAAATTGCTCTAAAACTATTTCTCGGACGAATAATGTAACGAAATTTTACATACATATGTATTTCAACGTGCTGAATCTAATGGTGTAATGTTTACGTCCATAAGTCTTATAGTTTTTGAGATAATGATCAAAAACTGTACGAGGAAAAAAATTGGCGAAAAGTTTAAAAAAAAATTAAAATCGCTAAAAACTTGCCTAGAGGTCAATTGAAACACGGGGAATTCAACCTTTCAGACCGCATCTCAATATCTAGCTTAGTTTTTGAGTTATAGCCTCGGGAAAGTTGAAAATCTGATTTTTAAAATTGTTTGAAAACAGCAAATATTCTAGGGGCTATAACTCAAAAACTAAGCAAGCTATTGATATGCGGTTTGAACGAGTGAATTCCTCGTTTCCGAATTGACTTGTAAACAAATTTTTAGCTCATTTAAAGTAAATTAGCTTTTTTTCAAATTTTTTTATTATTTTTATGATTTTTAAACAAATTGCTCTAAAACTATTTTTCATAATAATGTAACAAAATTTTATATACATATGTATATCGACGTACTGAATCCAATGGTGTAATATTTATTTATGTCCATAAGTCTTATAGATTTGAGATAATGGTAAGTCAAAGAAACATTCTTAAGTCCGTGTGAAATGTAAAACTTAAAAGGAAATAAATTTCTTAATCTTGAATGTTTCAATAGACTTATTTGGAGAAGTGTTTGTTATAAAATATTGTAACAACCTAAAGTATAAAAAGAAAAGGCTATACAAAAATGAAGACAAGTCGTCCCTGCATATTCACTTGTCCACTTCTTCCATCAAGTAAACAATAAACAAATGAACTTCACCAGTTCCCACACATCGCTAACGTCACAGATCTTTTATATAAAAACATATCAATGTTTCCTTGAAACCGTATTCGTTCTGAGATATCACGATATCAGCATATATGCATAAGAATCCAACAACATAAATATTCATAGCGAAGTATGCGTGACAGTCCTGTCCGCAAGGCTTCAGCCACGACGACGTCACCGATGCTCAGTTGATCAATGCTCGAGATTCATTTGTTGTCATGGGTAACTCTGATTATGACTAATTTGTACTATGATCTATGATGAATCAGAATTTAAGAAGGATCTATACTCGCTTAAGAGATTGATTGATGATAAGCTGATTTTCATTGATAGGAGCTATCAGTTAATTTGATTTCCCGGACATTATACTTTGAAATTAGGCCAAACTATTATTATTATTTTATAAGTGTTTTGCAAATAATGATAATAAAAAATAGGGAAATTTTATTCCAACAATATTTATCACATACATGGGTTATTAATTTAGTCTGGGGGACAAGGAGTTGTTCAATAAAATTATTGCAATATATATTCTTGTCAAATTTATCTGCTTTTAGCTAGATATCAGCCACATATTCCTTATTAAGTTTATGCGCAATAAAATGTACTTGTACGATAGTCATATTGGAAAGATATCTTTCTGTCTTTGCTTCAGAATGTTTCATGTTTTAATATTTGCTGTGGCAATCACTATACGAGATTATACTATACCCATTAATTTATTCGATTAAATATACAGATATTTATAGTTGCGGTTGACTGGTTAGCACGCTCACCTCATAGTGTTTGTGAGTGGGTTGAAATCTTTTTAACGTTTCTATATCAAGCAAGAGTTTGCGACTTCGACTTTTATCCAATAAATATGATTTTGGGAGAGTGGTTCAGATATCACCATAAAAAAATGCAGAAGTGTTTCTTTAATTTCTTGAAGAAAAATAATTACGGAAGCCAATAATTTGAACACGCTATGGTGCGTCCTTCGATATAAATTAGCCCCTTATTTCTGATTATTTTATGTTTACATCATTTTTCTCTAAAGTCTGCACAAAAAAGCACTGTTTTTTTAAAGGAAACATCCTCCAAATATTAATTGATATTAGATAGATCGAAGTTAAATAAAAGCAAGCTGCCAGCAACAACAGAAGCTACTAAGCGTACAGACAAATCATCACCCACGCCAATCACCCCGCATTACGAATTCGCGTCTCGTGGCGATTGCATTCGCAGTTGCCGCCAGTGTACGCTGCACTCCTCGATTTCCTGCTGCCGGTGGCGGTGGCGGTGGCGGTGGCAGTGGCGGTGGCAGAGATGCAGCCGATGAATATGTAAATACCCCGCCAAATCCCCGCAAACCGCCGCCTGTATTGCCATGCGAAATGCGAGCTAAGTATGGGTTGGTGTACGTTCGTGATTTATTGGTTCAGAAGGGAAACACTCTGATAGAAGAAAATTAATATGAATATTAATATGCTGCTGTCTTTATCATGTTTTTGATAATTATTAGAATGTATAATTTAGTTCTACACTCAAGATTCATTAAGTTGTACTCCAAATTTTAAAGCAAGAATTCTTCTTCTGATGACACTACAGCCCAAATTAGGCCTGGGCCTACCGGACACACCGAGTCGCAGTTTTTACACTGCAGTTCTGCCAGTTTTCGTAGTCGAATGCTACATTATTTAACGCGTATAAGTGACTAGTTTATAGCGCCCGAATGTGATAAATACATGTAACTGTATTTTATATTTTACGACAAATCACATATTGTCGACAGGCGGATTCGAACTGACGAACCTTGGTTCGGGTGACGTCACAGTATGTTATGAGATGTACCTTAACGCTCGGCCACCGCGCATATTAAAAGTAATTCACTTAGTTGAAAGTAATTGTTTGTCGGCTGTGGCGATCGAACTAGGGTTCTCAAGATCCACAAGCCCACTCGATACCACTGAGCCACCGATCCCATAAGCAAGAATACGTAGTTTAAATTCGATTATATAACTTATAGTCTCATGCTATCTATAATAACTGTGAGATATGAAAATCAGTGGTATTGAGTTGGTCTGTGGATTTGAGAACTCTGGTTCGATTGCCACAACCGACATACAATTTTCACCCTATTAAAATTCAATTTGTATAAAAATTAAGGTGCTATACAGGGTGTTTCAAGACTAGTGTAACAAACTTTAACAGCTTATTCCTGAGGTTATTTTGAGCAAAAAATGTTATATAAACATAGGTCCTATTCCTTCTAGTTACCAAAATACAAGAGGTTGAAGTTCTATAAATAACATGACATTTTCAAATTTTTGTAATCAAGATACTTTCGGAAAACAAGAATTTTATTGAAAAGACATACCTTATTTGTCTTAATTAAAAATTGTTGTACTTTTGCTTGTATTATTGTTTCATAATGGATGGTTATAGTACTGCTGAATATGCAGATATGATTTTTATTTATGGATTATGTAATGGTAATGCCCGTTATACGTCCAGAGAATACCAAGACAGATATCCAAATAGAAGCCAACTTTCCCATCCCCTATTTGCGCGCATTTTTGTTTTCCGAAAATTTCGTGTTATTTATAGAACTTCAACCACTTGTATTTTGGTAACTAGAAGGAATAGGACCTATGTTCATATGACATTTTTGGCTCAAAATGACCTCAGGAATAAACTGTTAAAGTTTGTTACACTAGTCCTGAAACACCCTGTATATTGTTATAGTTTTATCTGAAATGTTTTCTGTTCTCTGAAAGAAATTACAAAAATATTTATATTTATCAAACTCATCAAATTTCGAACCTACTTGAATATAAATTGAGAATTTAAAATAATTACAAAGAGCCATTTAAATTGTAATAGTATGATTCATAAAGTGATTAGAATGAAAGTTAAAATGACTCATTGTTATTAAGATATCAGGATAATGTACTAATGAACTAAGTTTATTCTAAATGGTAAAACAATAGGAGCTGCTCTTCCATGTATTGTTTACTAATACATTGACATAACCACTACACACGTAAATACATTGAGTGTACTAATAACGCATGCGACACGCGTACATGCGAATCGCGACACAAACGGCCCGATATCTTACCACCATCGCACAATCGTCGTCAATAGCTTTCCACAAACCCATTTCAATTTCTACTTGACAATCATTCATTTATTTAAAAGATTATTGAAACAGATGCAAGTTGGTAAAGTTAAGGGTGTGAGATTGCGTAGACGACCTAGGAATAAATGGATGGATATGATTGATGGATTTGTGAATGTGGAAAAAACGAAATTATTGTGGCCATGTTTCAAAGGTGTGATTTTATTTATAATCTCTGCACTACACTAAATTAACTCTAATAGATAGAAATAATCGAAATCTGAACTTGCTGCACTTGATGGAATAATTGGGAAGGAAAAATTATATTGTATTTTTACTATAGGTACATCTTCAATAATCTAATTAATGTTTAGTAATTATAAGATATGCTCCCTTCCTTTCCTATCTTTTTGATTCATTTTCTGTTTTTAATATAGAGTGTCCAACTGCAATTGTGTGGAATTCAGTTTCAAAAACAAGCGCAAGTAGATGCTCCCTTCCTTCCTCATCTTTTTTTCTTCATTTTCAGTTTTTTCTATACAGTGTGTAACTGCAATTGTGTTCATTTCTTATAGATTCGTTGTTAGAGAAGTGGGCGTAAGTGAAGATTTACGAAACAGGTGTACAGGAGCGAATGAATGAATGTTTGTTGCGTGATGATGGATTTTGGTTGTGAGAAAAGAAAGAATTCGTATGGAGGAAGTGTTAATGTGGTCGAAACGAGTATCGTGTGTCAGGATGAGAATGTTGACGGGTTCGTGCTACCCCATTTAATGGGATATAGCGTGATGTTGTGTATGTATGTATGTAGAAATTAAAAGATAAACTATTGTTAGTATTATTGCATTATAAGCATACGTTTATTACAAATGATTGGGGGTTCAAAGGTACTCGGGTTCCTGGAGTTGGTGTTGGTGATGATGAAGGTGCAACTGGCTGTGCAGCGCATTGTTCTTTAGTGTGTAGAGTTTATAATAATATTTAGTATTAGTGGAAAGTAAGTGAGTGAAATGCAAGGGCAAATAAATCCGCATAGTTCAACAACAGAACATATTGCACCGATATCTAGGAAACTTTCGCAACAAAAAAAGTCCTAGAAAAGTATCGTTGTGCATACTAAACGAAAAACAATCGATACATGCAACTCCCCCAGGGCGGGCAAGGGGAGTAGCTTAACCACAGGCCCGGCATAAGGGGAGCGACAGGGGGGCACGAAGTTATAGTGCAAACAAAAACAACAAACTAACGTTACCATGGCGTCGGTGGCGAGAGAGATAGCGATAGAGGCCAGCACAAGTTTCAGTGCAATATAGAGATAAAGTATAAAGCAAAGTTTAAAACATACACAGCAGAGGCAGACACTAGCGCCGCTGCAGCCGTGGTGTGAGCAGAACGAACTAACGTGCGCCGTGATATGCAAGTCTTCACAGAACAACACACGGACAAGAGCAAGATATGCAGATAAAAGTTGCGCTATCTCACTTGCACATCCACTTGTGTCTGTGTATCTCGTCCTGGGTCCTGCCGGCCAGGCTCGGCTGCAGGTTGCTTCTTCCAGTCCTGAATCTGTAATCTGCACAACGCAGGGCCGTACTACTACAACAATATCATAGCGCGCCCAAAATACAAATTAAAATATATAAAGTCACTATAAAACAGAAATATTTCATTATTTTTGACAAAATTATACCTTTACATCTACTCCTCTAACAACAGGAGCCTCAATCTCGAACTCATCATACACCAATTCAATGATTCCAGAAAATTTAGTCTAAACAAATAAAAACCATGCTTTATAAAAGAATAGAAGAAGAAATGTGAATATATTCTAGATATCCAATTAAAGAATATGTTGAATGATAAAAGCAATATGAATGAATGAAGAATATATTGTCGTTGCGGTCGACCGCTCTTGTAACATTTTGTCCAGCACTGCATGACGTAAAGTTCGCTGTTTACCATCGCTCCATCCCTGCTGCTGCCACTGCCACCAAAAGATAAACCCACATATGAAAAGTTGCAACTGCTGCAGCCATAAAGTATGGGCCCTAGATATGATACGTCGCGGTGGCGGTACGGAGCGTCATCCCCACCACCCCGTCGCCAGGGCGAGACAAATGCACAGCGCACACTGACGTCAGATAAAAATACCGGAAGTCTATCACGGAAATAGGAGCTGAGCGCCTCTCCGGACACCGGATGGACACGTGCGTTACTTTAGAACGGGGAATCGCAACCCTCTTGCGTTTCAAAGAAGGGGAAAATGACCGACTGACATACTATTTACCTAAGTCCACTGATGGAGATTCTTTTTTCATTATACAATGTTTATAGTAGCCATGAAGGACAACATCATTGCAAAAGTATTTCTTTTAAATGAGTAGGATTCAAAGTTATAACTTATTTATTTAGTAACAAAAATAATTACTGATTATGCGAGACGAAACGATATTAATTTAGTATGTTATCTAATCGTCCCGATTTTATAGAAAATTTCTTGACGTTAAAATAATACATAAAACTTATGTGGTACATAGGAAATTGGTATCAAGTCGGATTATAAATTTCAGAACTCAAGTTCGATTCTCACAGCCGACAAACAATTTCCCCATATTAAAACTACTTTAAAGTCCTGATAACTGCACTTCACACACATAAATATATCACTTACCGAGATCTGCTATAAAAGAGTGCCACGTTTATTATTGGATATAAAGGCGTAAAGATATATTTTTATTTCTATAAAATTAAATATTTATATTTTCAATGAGAAATGTCTTGCTTGGCTTTTGAGATATAAACAATTTGCTCTTTAATTAAAAACGTTAAAATAATTTAGGAATTTTTGACACCTGAAAAATAAAGTCAGTATCCTAATGGTCATCTATACCCGCAGAATATAAATTTGAAATTTGTACTCAATACATAAAATAAAATAATTTCTTATATTGCCAAACATTAATTAACTTTTGTTCATTTAAACCAAAGCCATTAATCGGCATTCATATTAGCGGTTTAGTTTCAGAATATTTCGCTATCCTTTACCTTAATCACGTGTATTTAGTCTTCATCTCAAGATCCTCAAGTTATTCTCCTCCACCCCCCACCCCCTAATTCTCCAGCACTGAGCCTGAAGAGCTTGCTACGCGCGGACTCTCCATGCCGTCGTGTGCTAATAAACATTTCTGCTCATAACTGATAACGCCCTCCATTGATGAATATAAATAAGGCGTGCCGGGCCCTTATCGCGTCCGCACAGAGCCGCACTAAGGGGTGGCAGCGGGTGGACCATCCCCTTGCTTCGTCGCTCCGCTCGCGATATTCGCGGAGAGGAGAGAGACATGGGCGGAGAGTGAAGATGGACAGAGGTAATTTCGGTGTCATTTTGAAAAATTGACGTTAGAATTCAACATTTTTTTAATGTTTTATTTGCTACTTTGCATAGCAAGAACTTTATCCCAATTATGGTAGAAACCTGTAATTAATAGTATAATGTGTATTTTTTATTTATTTTATAGATTTACTGCCTATATTATAAAATATAATGGGGTAGTTGGCTCAGTGGTATCGAGTCGGCCTGTGGATCTTGAGTACCCTGATTCGATTCTCACAAGGGACAAACAATTTTCACCAATTTAAGATCTACCCCTGTGGCTCCCCCTCCACTAAGATCTTTGGAGGTCGTAATTTGATGACTAGTAACCGCACTTCACGCGAAGAAATATATCACTTACCGAGATCTGCTTACGGCAGAGTGCCACACCCAGTAATAGATAAAAGGCGTGATGATTTATTTATTTATTTTTATTATAAAAGCTACAGAGCATTTTCTTCATTGAATGTTGAGTTAGGAAAATATTTACTAATATTACCTATAGATTATTGGTGATTTAAAAATATTAGTTGTATCAGGATAACAATGTTTAATGGAGATTAATTGCAGGATAAATCTAATGAATAAATATTCAGCGAATGTTTTGAATTTGTTTATACAAGTTGAAGTAAGCAAGAGTTAAATTTGAAAACTCGTATATTATATACCGGGTGTCCCACGAGAACTGTATATAGGAAAATAAATGTTTTATCACAATGTACAGAAATAGTATATAGAAATAAAATAAAATATATCATTACGCCTTTCCATTACTGGATATGACACTCTGTAGTCACAGATTTCGGTAAGTGATATATTTCTTCTTGTGAAGTGCGGTTATGACCCCTAAATATGTTAGGGAAAGGAGAGCCATAGGGGTAGATTTAATTATTTGTCGGCTGTGGGATCGAACCAGGGTTATGAAGAGCCACAGGCCGACTCGATACCACTGAGCCACGTTCCCCATAAATAGTATATAGGATGTAACAAATTTTATAAACGTTTCTTTAGTGTATAAAAACCGAGTATCTAAAGAGTTTATAAAGCAAGTCACATGCTTATTTATTAGATATGTTTGGTTACAAATCTCTCCGTTTATGAAGCACTACAACCCTTCCCAGCTAACTCAAAACAAGCACTTTCTGAATTCTGTCTCATAGTTCCCACCCGCGTAACAAGCAGCCGTGGATATTTAGATATTCTAATAGTGCGGCCGCGTCTGATAACACGTATGCCGGCACTGCTCCGTCGCCGCGGCGTCTCACGGCGCTGGGCCGCGCTGATAAGCGCCCGCGCGGCCCTGATAAAGACGCCGGCGACTCCAGACGCCGTTCGCTGACGATAAGCGCCGCCTCGCGGTGATATCGGCGGTGGAGTGGCGTGTGTGCTGCGACGAACGTACAGTAAGAATAAACAATCACGGGATGAATCATGTCAATGTGAATAACGGTGGACATTGGATTGAAAAGTTTCACAGGTTTGTTTGAGGATATGGTGTGTTTATGTTTGAAGTTTTTCAAATTTTAATGCGTGAAGTTTTCAACTGATATATTCAGTTTTAAGCTAATAAAAAGTCAATATGAAACTTTGATGATCTTAAAATTTAATTACAATTAGATATAACCAGAAACTAGACACTAAATAATTTAGTCTTCGTCTTTCGAATCTACTACAATGATTAAAATTAAAATTTAATTAACTTACATAATAATTATATTGTTTAATTAACATATTATTTTTAGCAAGATATTGTTATGGGATAGATGGTTCAGTGATTTCGAGTTGGCCTATGGATTTGAGAACCTGAGTTAAATTCCCACAACCGACAAAAAATGTTCACCACAATCAAATTACCATTGTAGCTCCCTCCGCATTAACATCTTTGGGGACCGTTTTTTGACAGCAGGTAACCGCACTTTACGCATATAAACACATCACTTACCGAAATATGTTATAACAGAGTGCCACACCTAGTGCTGGGTAAAAGGCATGATGATATATTTATTTAATTTATGTGTTAAAAAATATACCCTTCAAATAATTATTATTGCGAGTTTAACCGAAAGTAGAGTTTTCTTCCCTCATTTTCTTTCAGTGGGAGGAATCGTCTATACAGTAATAATTTTTGTAATTTTTATTTATTAAGTTGAAAGAATGGTCGTAAAAAATCATATGTATGCCTGTGAAATAATTGTCATTTCCTCCCTTGGATGATTAAACATCACCAGTGGGAGGAAATAATTCGCTTTCTTCTCACGTTAGACAAATAGCTATTGTTTTTGTCGGTTTAGCGGGAAATGCTAGTAACTTTCTTATTTTAAATAGAACTTCCGGTATATTTTGTTTTAAACGAAATTAATTTTAATTAATTAAGTTGAAGAATAATATCCTGTAGAGAATTGAAATTGAGAAACTATATCTCTGGTAGTAAATAAATTTGTATAGATTTAACGAGCACGGCATACCCACTCAACAGATACAAGAAAATAGTCGTAGAAAAAAGCTTTTAGTCTTTAGTTATCTCATCAATATATTTATTTAAAACCCTTAGCTATATTTAAAAACATTATCTGGTAATAATTTAGTTGGTAGATATTCCACGTCATCAATTGCCGACATCTTATCAGGGTTGGCTGCGCCAGCCACGTAACCACCCCGCCGGCTCCGCGCCCCGTCTGCTTATCGCGATGGCGTCTTATCGCAGTGCGCCGCGGCAGGCGAGCGAGGACGCCATATTACTTTCTTATCAGCGTCTCTGCTATACTTCCAGTCTCGCGCATCTCATCCGCTATCTACGCTGGGCATACACCACCGAGCCACCCCCAGCACACCCCCTGCATTCCCTTCTGCCCCTCGACACACCTTGTTGCTCGAGGGATGGTCAATGATATTGTATATTGTTGTGTTATTATTTTTCCTTATTTTTATACATATGTTGACAGATAATTCTTCATTTTCACTATTTATATTTATCGGGTAGCTGGAACAGTGATATCGAGACATTGGGTTTGAGATATCATAGCACAATTTTCACCACAGAATAATTGATATTGCTTTTAAACATTCAGTATGCATTTATTTATTTAAACCAAGTTTAAAATATAATTCATATCCATGAAAACTGGACAACGGAATAATTTGACATTAGGGCTATTTAGGTGAAAATCGTACGACACTAATTAACGACCAATAGAAACACTTATACGAGCATGGGTTACCTAGCAACGTCAAGATTTTCTTGGAAATTTTTCATTCCTAGACCAACCTAAGTGAAATTAATAAGTGGAAATTTTTATGTCAAATTTGACAGTTGGACAATATAGTGAAACGTCATATTGAATGTTTAGAAATTATAGTTTTATTTTAACGGTCAGTATAATCAAGAAAGCAGTAACTAACGCATATTAATTAAAATTAAAAACACAATTGTTATAAGTAATGCTTTCTTTGTAAGAAGAATCTGATAAAGTGTTAGCAGTAGAAGAACAAATGATACTACCAGATTCAGGTTTTTTTTCATTCCTCATGCTTTCTATTATATTTTTATGATGTTCTGCATCCATTTGCAAATAAGGCCGAATAGAATGCGCATTACTATGCCCTGTAACTTTGATGAGCTGTTCTTCTCCGACACCTTTATCAATATTTTGTAATGACAGGGAACCAAAACGTGACATTTTGCTCGAATTTTTCAGTAATTGTTTTTTGTTGTCAATAATATTATTACGTTGCTATAGTTATACTTGTATTCCAACTTGATTATTTCGAATAAAAAATAAATATTAATTTATGTATTTTTGCTTTTTGTAGCGATTAATACGTTGTTGAAATGCACTCCTAAAAATTTCCGGAAAGAATTAACGCTCTTATGATATTATAAGTGACAGTTGTTAAAAGAATAAAAAATGTATCTAAATTTCTAATTTTTAATAGGGGTAGTAAAAGAATTTTATATATACCTCATGAAGAAAGTGTCATTTTCCCTCAGGTATTTTAATGAAACGGAAGTATCTCACTTTCTTTCCTTTATATATAGATACTATGTTATGCAGTTGTACAATTAAAAAATACAACATTTATTACAAATTTTATTTAGTAAGCTGTGACCTTGTTTAAAATATATTCCCAACTACAAATGCAGTTTTAGCGAACAGTGGCTAATAAATCAATTTTAACGGTTGTTACTAATAGCAAAGAAAACATCAATTTCTTGTTTCGAAAAGATGTGTTCAGGTGACAACTTCTGACCCAATTACCTTAAGAAATGATGGATTTCTAGATGATTCTTTGGTCGATCCAGGTGTATAAAGTCAGTGTCACCCGTATAGGAACGCGCACGTGTATGCTGCGAGATAAGGCAGCGTGCTCCGGGATTAGTATATCCTGGTATATCCCGGTTATCCCGCCATGATATCTCGTCTCCCGTTTTAAATCGCTTGGGCAACGATCATTCAACTGATTCTGATGTCTCTTCCGTTTCTTCCTGCCTCCCCCCACCAACTCTGTCGCTGCCAATTCCCAGCAATTGTTTTAGGCAATTTCGTTCGATTCGCCGGTGCTACGAAAAAATGAAGATCGTATGATAGCTCTTATTTTAATTATCACCCAGGACAAGATTGGATCGTTTTAGAAATTCCATTTTGTTGTCCGGATTCGTTCCGGTGATCAACGATGATTTAAAATCATTTCAGGATTTTCAGAGTGTTAATGATGCGAAAACATTCGGGGAATGTTTTCAAACGATCTAACAAACCTTTTCTTGTTACTAAGCATCAGCGTTTCTTGTTTCTTTTTTATGATTGATTCAAAAAATAATAGTAATTAGTTTTCTGTTCGTGCCGAACGGCCATAAGTTTCGCTATTGGTTTTTAGATCGGTATTATTTTTGATTCCCGTATCGCTTGTCTACAAATTGCTTTTTTCCCACAGTAAAAAAATCTTGCGTGATATATAAAAATGGGCCTCATATACGTTTCGAACAGATAATGAACGATATTGAACGTAAATCAATTTTTTATTACCTAATAAAATCGTTTGTGTAATTCTTTTCTCATACATTTTCTGTCAATCAACGATGTTAGGTTTATCATGGCGTCGTAAATCTAACAATTTTCATATGTTTATAACCATTTGAGGTAGAGAAGAATATTGTTAGAAGCAACTCTTGTATGTGACAGTTGAGATGATTTGGACGTACGTCTTGAAAGATTGGTGAAATTAAGGATTAGAGATTGAATGGACGACCTAAGAATTAATTGAGTGTGAGGAATTGTTGCGTGAATAAAAGATGAGAGCAGCTTGTATGAAAGGAATTATGAATGTGGATGAAATATTGTGTGACTGAATAGGATTATTGTGATATTTAGAAAAATGTTGTTAATGTGTTGAATGAGATGTCACTCTGTACAACAGGCACTTAATCCTAGTACAGGGTCCAGCAATTTAAATATTGTGGGATTTGAATTCGGCATAAATAATTAAAGCCCGGATTTTTAGGCAATTGCCTAGAATCAAATTTTAATATACTTCAGGCAATTTAGTTTTTCTATACATATATGTATAGAAAAACCTATAGGTAATATGTTTACGTGTAATGGAAGATTTTTTTTTCGTGCCTTAGGGCCTATTTTTTCTATATTTTGGTTATTGTGCCTATTTTACCTTATACAGCCTATTTTGCCTATTTTTGTTGCCTATTTTAACTTTTATTGACTAATTCAACACTCGACATAGTGTTTCAACCTAACCTATAATATTTAAAGTACTTACTTAAATCAAGTTTTTGTGTGTGAATTTAAAATGCCGAAAGAAAAAACGTGTTTTAGCCAAAATTTTACGTGGCAATTCAATTGTGTCTTTGCCATTAATCAATGGACCTGAGGTAACTTTAGACGATATAACTAAATATAAGAATGCCCCTGTCACATTTTGTGATGTCTAACGAAGTTTTCAGCTTACAAGCAAGTTCTGACTGACCGAAGACAGCCCCTTTCCGAAAATTTCATAGAGCAATAGCTCGTAATATTATGTGAATCAAAGTATACTACATAATTTGAATTTGTATAATAGTTAATAAAATGAGAACCCTACATTATTATTTTATTAATATTTTTTAGATTGCGTTAATTTTTGTTTAAAATGATGATTTATTTCTAATGAAGAGTAGATACGAGTACCAATATTAGAAAAAGGATTCGTTTTTTTTTAAAACAAATTATTTACATTTAGGCTGACTAAAATCCCGCCTATTTTAGAGTAATTAACGGCCTATATGCCTGCTTATTTGGGGGTTTTTAAGTGCCTAAATATCCGGGCTTTATAAATAATGATATGTATGTATTTGGTATTTGTACAGTATTATTTTGAAGAAAATTGTTTCAAATATAATAACGACGAACTATATTATCGTTCAGTTTTATTTTATTTATTAAAATAATTTCGAAACTTTTGACAACAGAAAATATTTATCGGTGAGATATTTGCAGTGTTCCTGTTTGTTCAACAATTTTCAATGTGTTTTAACAGTCTCCTGCTGGGATGTATCTCGTGCATCAAATTCCTGCTCAGTGCATTTTTCATGTTTGTGACCTCATCGTGACCCTAACAAGAGGCTACACCTGTAATTTAATATCTCGAGGCGATCATCGGCCAACAATCAATACTCGAAGACTCGGGAAAATCATTAGTGTACAACAATGCACAAAGATGGCCCGCGGTCACTCTGTTGCTGTAGACCAGCCTACTACGTCACTGTATGTGTTTCAATACAAGTGATGAGTTTGTGTGTGTGGTGTGTGTATGGAACATTTAATGTACGGAGCATAAATACCCATAAATCATGTATGTATTTAACATTCTGCGGGACCAGTTAAAAAATGAGTTCGTTATCAGTGAGTAGGAGTAACGCTCCGGGCTCAACAGGCCTGGATTCAGCTGTATTTCTGCATGTTTTGTAATTTTCATGTTGTATTGATGATTGATTGTATTTATCTTACATTGTATTTTTGATAACTACCTATATTTATTTACACAATCAGATAAATAAACATCGTACCTTATTTACACATTTTAAAAATCACCTATTTTCATATTTAAAGTGGTAAAATTTAATATAATGTGACGCGTGAAGTACTAACGATAACTGCAGATTTAAGATTAATCTTTTTCTGTTTTTTAAATATTTCTTAGGCCAATTATTTCAATCCAGAATAAAAATGTAGTTACTTAAATTCAGATTTAGTAAAGTATATTCAGATTGTGTTGAACTTTACTTATCGTATAATTTCCACAGTCAAATGATTTTTTACGTGATCGTGCAGAAAGTGAGTCATTATGTACTCATTTTAAGAACAACAAGTTGTGTAATAAAACTCTTTTCTGCGGTAGTACGAAAAGGACTCACTTTTCTCACTCATTTAACTATTTAATTCTTCTTCTTCTTCTTCTTCAGCTCTCTAACCCCAGTTGGGTTTTGGCTTCCGGGCACACCGAGCCGCAGTTTTTACACTGCCGTACTGCCGGTTTCTTTAGTCAGATTATTTAAGGCGTATAAGTGACTAGCTTATAGCGCCCGAGTGTGATAAATACATGAAACTGTATTTTTTTTATATTTTACGACAAATCACACATTGTCGGCAGGCGGATTCGAACCGACGAACCTTGGTTCGGGTGACGTCACAGCATGCTAAGAGATGTGCCTTAACACGCTCGGCCACCGCGCCTACAAACTATTTAATTATTTAGAGGAAAAAGTTCAGCGTGGGGAAAGTTATTATTATTAATGTTTTCGGTTGCTATAAATGCAAAAATGACAACAAGCTTTAATATTGTTTGAGAAAATAAAAAAGATCTAAAAATACAATTATAATATACTTTTATTGTACGTAGCAACAATAAAATAGTTGTTACGAAGCAAGCGTAACTACGTAACTTATAAATTAAATATTTTTGATGTCATAAAAATTAACATAATTAGTTACTCATGTTGAAAGCGTATTTATTGCACTCATGTATTTGCCTACGATTTGTGCAACAAGCTTCTGGTGTTTGAGACTACTATGTTTGTTTATTGCTCATTCGTGCAATAAAGTAACACTTTTAACACTAGTTGCATAAATAACTTTAACTATTAATGCAGGACGCTTCAAAAATATAAATTATAGAGAAATAATTTTTAACCACTTTTATTTTAAACATTTTTGTGTAATATAATTTTAAAACATTAGATTACGAAAAGTAATTAAATAAGTAGTTTATTGCAATGTTATTGATATTCTTATTATTTGTAAGTACGAGTAAAAGTTAATGTCATCTAAGAAATGGTAACAAAATCAGTAGATTTAAAGAAAATAAAGAGTGTGAAAACTGTAGAAGCTGAGTAATTTATTCAGTAAATTGATTATAAGTACTTCATTTAGAAGCTCAACTCCACTCGTCAGAATTAACTATCAAAATTCGGGCAAAGCTGGAAGAAAAAAACCATAATCCAGCATTTCATTAATTACGACCCTGTAGGTACGCGATAAACGTCTACTCCACGGGACAAGTGTCGGTCGGGGGTGCGGAGAAGTACTCCCAGACAGAGACATAAAAATACAAGTGCGAATGAGAGGAAGCGAGAAAAAGTCAGGGTGAGAATGAACGCGCGAGAGAGAAGAGAAGCGAATTGTCAGGGCTGGTTTGCTTGATGCGTTATCAGCTGGGCTGCTCCCCAATAGCGATCTGTTATCACACAGTGGTGGTGGAGGGACAGGGGTGGTTATCAGCGTCGGGAAACATTAGGGGAGCGAGTTGGGCCGGAACTAAAAAAAGAACCTTTCTATAAATGCGAGTGGGCCGCCGGCGCGCGGCGCCTGCTCGTCCGGCTGATAACACATAAGTCATTAGATATTTTCACTTGTAATTAATGATGCTGATACGGACCTGCCCTACACTTTATTCTCGCGATGCATCACTACAAAATCATGCACTCATTATATTCACATATTATTCACTGTCGTACCAGTTCTCGGTAAGTGATATATTTAGTTACGTGAAGTACAATTACCAGCTGTCAAATCACGCCCCTCAAAGAACTAAAAGGGGTATAAAAAAGAGCTGAAATTCTCATTCTTATCTGCAGATAATATATATATGAAGATCTGCAACTAAAGAGCAAATTTTAATAGTAACAGACGTTATTAAATTGATATATAATTGTTGACAGACGAAAAAATACTACCGTAGTATCTTAGTTGGTAATCTAGTTTTAATAAATGACATCAACTAAATCTGGTTCATAACAGAGCTGTCAAAACTATACCGAACAAAAAAACATCCGAACTTAATAATAAATCATTATTAATATACTTGAAATACTGTTCCAATTACTAAAATTTCTGCAGGATAACCTAACAGAGTGTGATTGCAATTGTGGTGTAATTTTGCGAGTGTGCATTTCGCAGTAGCAGATTTCGGAAGTGACAGAAGTAACATTAAAACAAGCTGCATCGGCCAGAGGGCACTGCTCGTCTCGTGTAACAAGCGCGTTATTAGTTGTGACAGATATCCGAGTTGGCTGGTATAAACAGTGATGCGAGATTAGTACGCCGGACAACTAACAAAAAGTGATGTAAAAACGCCACAACAAAAAACTAAATATAATGAAGTGCAGTCTGGTAAGAGCAGTTGATTCAAGTGCTGAGCCAGTGACGTACTTAGCGCACTTTATCATGGGGAGAGGATTTAAACAATACTTTCTTCTTTTGTCATGCTGGAGCTCTTTTATTTTAAACTTTTTCTGTATGTAATTTACCAAAACATTCTTCTTGAAATGCATATTTCTAGAACCACTGGCCGACACGAAATTTGTAATAAAAATAACAATGAATTATTTAATCATGCCATATTTCGAACACAGGTGACGTGGTGTAGCGGTTAGCATCTCTGCCCGGTATGCGGAAGGTCCCTGGTTCGAATCCAGGCGTCATCAGAATTTTTCTGTCAAAATATAAATTAACTTTAGTCACTTAACTAATGTTACACAAAAAACAAAGCGGCCATTTCAAAATAAAATGACACGATTTAATATTTTGATGATCTGAGAACTAGATCATTCTGTTAAACTTAATTAATTAATTTGAGAATCTGGGTTCAATTCCTATAGCCGACAAACAATTTACTCCAGATTAAAACCACCCCTGTGGCTTCCCTTTCAATAACATCTTTGGAAGTCGTGATTTGACGGCTGGTACCCGCACGTCACGCGAAGCAATATATCACTTTCCAAAATCTGCTACGACAGTGTGCCACACCCAGTAATGAGTAAAAGGCGAGATGATATATTTATTTATTATTTTTTGTATTGCAATATAATAAACTACAATACTTATATCATACATAATTATTTCACGATTTTAATGCCTGTTAAATATATTACTAACTGAGATCTGCTACGACTATGGGTAAAAGGCGTGATGATATATTTATTTTATATTTATATTAATATTACAAAACAAAATTAAATTAATATAATTGTTATTCAGCATCAGTTGAAAAATTTGGAGTGACAAATAAATACCGCCAAAAATAGTTATTTGTGTATTAAGAGCGTAAAGTGATTCTTTGTTACTCGAACACGGTAATTGCAGCGCGAGCCGAAGGCGAGAGTTGCAATAGTGTACAATCGTGATACATACATAATTTTTTCTACGATTGCATCTTAAAATTATTAAAAAAACGTATACGTACTGAAAATAAATTCGTTCTGTCAATTATCAATATGACAAGTTTCTGTTTTGTTTGTAGCCCTGGTAACTATTGAAATAAGCGCGCATTTAACGTCTTTTTCGCGCGTTGCCATTGAAGACGCGCAAAAAAGATATTTTTCGATTGAGAAAACGTCAACTTTACGATGACAAATGAGAGTGTAATTGTCAACTTTTCATAGCAATCGTAGAAAAATGTCTTATTTAAAAATGAAAATGAAATGATGAAACCTGTGAGAAATCCTCCGCGTACGCCACTGGAGCACTCATGATAAATCCGTGGTCTGGCGTACGTCCGTCAGAGCGTCTCGACTGTCCGTTATCACCACAAGATTGTCTAGAGCGCGTCTCTCCCTGCGCGGGCCCTGGAGACCTGCAGGCGGCCCGTTATCCTGTTCAGGATTTACAGGATCATAATGGATCTGTCATTTGTCGTCCCGCCTTCTTGATGGCGCCGATTATAATGCTCTACTATCAATACGTCATAAATACTTGTACAAGTGTGGGTAATGATTATTTATATACGCTTCATTCGACTATGTTTTAAATAAAACGATATTCAGATTTCTCGTAGTATTGCCTGCTTCTTCGATAACTTGAATTTTAAATTGATTGTTTATGATTTTTTGCGTAGGTTAATTAAATTTAAATATAGAAACATACAGATTAGAGAGATTATTATTTTATTGTGTTGATGTGTATGCATGAAATTTATTAATGACTGTAGATAATTATTCCATTATAGTAAATTAAATTTGTGACTGTAGTAGGGGACCAAGTAATGCCATTTAATAGTTAATTTACTAATGAAAATTAAGTGACCATTAAATAAACAAATATTTAATTAACCTCCACTTATTTGTTCATCATCTATTATACAATTATAAGTAGGTATTATAGCGCATATTAATTGACATTATTTTACCGTAATTTTGACCCTAGGGAAGAAAGTAAGTTTTTCTTCTATAGGTTAGGAAAGTAAAGCAATGGCAACTGGAAAACAATGAAATGTTTTGATATTAGTGACATTCAGTGACACCTATCAAGAAATAATAAATTTTATTTAAATTTATAGTTCTAAAAATATTATTTTAAATAAAATAAATATATCACCACGCCTTTTACCCATTGCTGAGTGTAGCACTTTGCCACAGCAGATTTCGGTAAGTGATATATTTATGCACGTGTAGTGCGGTTATCAGTCGGCAAATCACTGCCACAAAAGATAATTTTAATAGGATGAAAGTTGTGTCGGCTGTCGGAATATTATTTTTAAAAGGGTAATAAATAAAATTATATTTGTACCTCGTGAAGAAAGTGTCATTCTTCCCTTAGGTGCTATATATCTTTTGTTTTCATTTAAAGAAATGTAACAACATCTTCGGGGAGAAATGTCTCATTTTCTTCCCTTGATATATACATAATTACTCTCGTTGTTTTTGTCTAATTTTTATTGATTTATTTGCTACCCTCTACAACTGAAAATTAAATTCATTTTTGTAACACATGCACAAGAAACACGTTCTTATTCCTTAATTTTAGAGAGAGAAACACTGCTTTTCTCCCCTAGGGAGAGAAACATTATGTTTCTCTCCCTAGGTAGCATGTTTCTCTCCCAAGAGAAATGTTTATCTCCCAAGAGACTACGATTATTAGCTGTTTGCGGCGTTTCCTAGGTAACTAGTTACGCAACTCATATTTGTCATTTGTCCCGATAGGACGGTAATTTTTGTGCATTTGTTACGAAAAGTATAATATGCTTCACTGGAGAGCGCAATTATCTCTTGTGTGAAGTTGGCAAACGCGAGAATAATCGCTTGTTTCCCTCCCTTGATGCATAACATACTATTAGAGTAGTTATAAAGAAATTCGAACCTTTCAGAAACTTTCGTATTTTGTTGTTATATGATGAAGTTAGTAACGTTTGAATGTTTGTTTTTGGTATATTTCGGTAAATGAATCCCAAAAATGCGTGTTTCTTGAAGACCACACAGAACATCTTCCTACCAGATCATACTCTCTGGCAGTAGAACATACTCGAGCCAGAGGCAAAGCAAAACCTAGACAAAAAATAATCGCTTCTAATTTCGAATAAAAAGTTATCTCCTCGGAAGAATGCCAGAAGCAGCTACAGCTACAGCATCAGTAAACCAGCAGCACTCACGGCCACGAACTACTTCAGTAGCTGTCATATCAGCGCAGACATCTCGCCGTGATAACTGCATTTTTAGTTCGGGCGCGACAGACAGCCGGACAGACGACGGACAGGTAATTAGTGTAGTTGGGACAAAACAAATCATAACGTGAGATAAGTCGACGCCGGGATGATAACGGACGGACGGTGGTTCGTTCGGCCATCGTGTGTGCTGCGCAGCATTCATTAACTCGTGGAGAGCCAGAGAAGCCAGTGGAGATGGTTTAATCACCAAACTAGAAGTTTTATAATTTCCATCCCCCTAACTGCTCTGTATCTGAAAAACTACACTAAATACGGGCCTAATTACTTCACCGTTGAATTCCTCATAGTTTTCTGCTTAAGTATGAATATTTTTATTGATTTTAGTTGGGGGATTATTATGTTATAGTTTAAAATGTTCCCAAGTTCGTATGACATTCAGTTTTTGAAATATAAATAAAAATAAATAAATATATCATCACGCCTTTTACCCATTATTGGGTGTGGCACTCTGCCTAAGCAGAACTTGGTAAGTGATATATTTTTTCGCGTGAAGTGCTGTTACCAGCTGTTAAATCATGGCCCCCAAAGATATTAGTGGAAGGGGAGCCACAGGGGTAGATTTAAATTATTCAAAAACTGTTTTAGGGGTAAAATTTGGGCAAAATTTGTTTATAAGTCAATTCGAACACGGGAAATTCATTGCTGTTGAGCTCATCTTCATGTTTTGTTGAATTTTTGAGATATAGGCTTCGAAAAAGTGGATCTTTCTTCAATATTACCGTTTTAATTATTTTTCTCTGAATGTTCTGTATCCCAAAAACTAAATTAGATATGCATCTAGTGACTTTACCCTTCAATTCAGTATAGTTTTTTGTATGAATATAATTCAATAAGTATTTGTATATCAAGGGAAGAAAGTGAGACATTTCTTCCTGAAGATGCTGTTCAATTTCCTGAGCTCTAGGCGTGGGATATAAATCAGCTAATGGAAGTATATTACTTTCTTCAGAGATATATATGTTTTTTTTTTCACTACCCTATTACAAAGTTAAATTTTCAGAAATGAATTACAATTTTTGATAATATTTATTATTCCCTGGACAGATCTAGAAATGTTTAATTCATTGTTTTCTAAATGCCAAACTTTCTTTCGTTATGCCTATGGCACACTGATCGAAGAGCATCGAAGAGCTCTTCGATGAAACAACAGAACGCACCCGTTATCGACGAAAATTATTTCCATCGAAGAGCTCATCGATGAAACGAACGTATCTCATTTCACTCGTATCATTTGTGTCTCATCTCACGTTTGCATATTTTTGAAATTTAGTTTTTCTTTCTCAACTTTAGAAGCCTTTATTGTTTGTCAATGAAGGGTGCATTCTATTGTTTCATCGAAGAAGAGCCATAGGCATTAATGATAAAAAGTATCACTTTCTTTTCTCAGTTGAAGGAAGGAAGTTTTGCTCCCTGAAAGGGCCTTAAAAATAAATTTTGATCATAGTACCAGTTAATATTTATGCGGGAAGTAATGGAGAACAAGAAAACCAAGAGATAAAATAATAAATTCCTCCCTTCCAATATGAATATCTCCATGAATAGCGAATTTACAAATTCCCCACTTAGCTTCTGCCGTGATAAAGGTGCGTATTCACCGACACTAAACGAGTTTTAGTTCTCGCCACAATTACACCGGCGAGTGCCGCTGAGTCTCCGTTCAGCGCTCAGCGCTTGCTTAGCTGCTTAGCATACAATGGGACCTACCGTAACAGTAACCGTATACACGTCGACATTGATTTTTTAATGTTACCGCCGATGCTGTATCTGTGTCCGGATCGGTTGTACCAAGCCTCCCATTTACAAATAGCTATTGTAAGAGCACGCATGCACGCACGTGGGTTTTGGAAGGAATTGACAATTCGAGAGTTATTACTTCGATGGAGATTTTCAACATATGGTAGTTTGGGTTGTGGTACACCTGTGCTGAAGGTCTGCTAATAGGGTGCTTTTACTCTTGCTTCTAAATTCAAAGAATTACTCGATCAAAACTATAAAATACATAAACAAACCTTGCAAACTAGTTATTCAAAGACATGCTTCGAAATGAGCTTTATGTTACCTTATGTTCTGATAGCAGCAAGACAAGGAAGAAATAACAAATGAATTGTTTTACAATATGAAAGTAGACAAACACAAATCGTACAGTATCACGTTTCATTATTTATTAATGATTTATTTGGTTATTCTGCACAACAGGAACTGGATCCCAATTACAGTATATGGAGCCTACAGTGGCTCGGTGAGTTCGGATCCTGTACTGTAATTGAGATTATGTTCCTGTTATACAGAGTAATATAAATAAATAAATAATAGTTTTCGGACCATTGAGACAATCAGTTTTCAGTAAACCTATCCTGGCATACTATTCTTGCTTCATCCATATTCGTAATTCATTTCATACAAGCTCGTTTTTTCCTCCTACTCGGAATCTTTCGTTCATGAAACAAACATTCAATCATATTCATCTATAAATAAATATATCATCACGCCTTTTATTCATTACTGGATGTGGCACTCTGCCTAAGCAGATCTCGGTAAGGGATGTATTTTTTCGCATGAAGTGCGGTTATCAGTCGTCAAATCATGGCCCCCAAAGATATTAGTGGTGGGGGAGCCACAGGGGTAGATTTAAATTGGTGAAAATTGTTTGTCGGCTGTGGGGATCGAACCAGGGTTCTCAAGATTCATCTATAATGCGGTTTAATATAAAAGTAACTAAAATTAATAAAGAAGAAAATTGTTAACTACTGTAGTAGCAGTAAAATGGGGAAAAGAAATGTAGTAACTAATTTCTTCTTCGTGTACTTATTGCCAAATATAAAATTAATAAATAACCGTCTAAAACTTTCTTGTACATGTCATTTTAAGCAATATTACCCGCAAGAGAATAAGATCAATTACTCCTTCTTCTACCAATCTCAGTCATCCGACATGAAATGCAAAGAATGCAAATAACATAACACATAAAACATGATCATATATAATTTCAACAAGTGATACATAAAAACAACACAGTATCAGCGATTTCTCCATCAACAATTGAGCTCTACGTGTAGCTGCACAGTGGTTGGTACACCTGCTTCTTGAGACTTGATCCTTTCTATTCCGCGTTTATCCCAGCATGAGTTCTTCGCGTCTTATCTTTGCATCTCTTACGAGAAGAAACATTGCGTATGTCATAATTTATCTAGGTTTTTCCGTCACACATATGAATATTGATTAATAATCGTTCAAGTGAAAGACTCGTGTATGTGCTAACGGGAATTATGCGGAACTTTTTCGAATTAACAGCAAATAATTTGTTATTTATATTCGACGTTTATTTCATAAATCAACTCGAAAGATATTTGTTTTACATAAAAATTAAATATACATTTGTTAGTTATTATTGTACAGATATGATACCAGCGATTATTTTATTATTTATAGATAGTATTTACACTATTTAGAAATACCAATTTTTTTTAACAATAAATAAATATATCATCTCGCCTTTTACCCATTACTGGGTGTGGCACTCTGCCTAAGCAGATCTCGGTAAGTGATATATTTCTTCGCGTGAAGTACTGTTACCAGCCGTCAAATCACGGTCCCCAAAGATGTTAGTGGAGGGGGAGCCACAGCGGTAGATTTAAATTGGTGAAAATTCTTAAGATCCGCAGGCCGACTCGATACCACTGTTTATTTTTGCTACTTTGCACTAGAGCAGCGGTTCCCAACCGGTGGGTCGCGACCCACAAGGGGGTCGCCTTAGCTTTTTTGGGGGGTCGCCTTGGCTTTTTTGAGGAGAAAAAATATAACCACTAAGTCCTAAAATATATTTTGTCAAACCTTTTATTTTTTTTTATTGATCAAATATGCGAAAGGGGGGTCGCGAACATTTTTAAAAAACTAAAAAGGGTCACGATTAAAAAAAGGTTGGGAACCACTGCACTAGAGGAACTAAATCCCAATTACAGTAGTCTATAATGCAATCCAAGCCACTCAGGAACGTTTTTAAAATATAAATTAAATTGTGAACAAACAATTTTCACCAATTTATATCTACCCCTGTGGCTCTCCCTCCACTAATATCTTTGGGGGCCGTGATTTGACGGCTGATAACCGCACTTCACGCGAAAAAATATATCACTTGCCACACCCAGTTATGGGTAAAAGGCGTGATGATTTATTTATTTATTTATTTTAATTTAGTAAAGTTTAATATTCGAAAAGATCCGCACATTTTGATGCTGTCATTATTAAATTTTTGAATTTCAAATTCATCCTAGATCGTGAAAATCCACCAATGTGCGATCTATACAACCAACAAATAACAGTGAAACACATCATAGTGGAATGCCCAAAATACGCCAACGAAGATGAACATCCCAAACTCCCTCAAAGAAGTCCTAGGTAACGACCCGGACACGCTAGACAAGACCCTAAAATTTCTTCAAACAATTAATGTATACAAAAATATCTAGCATAAATCAAATAAAATGTAACCATACAGTGTAACAAAATGTAACAAAACCAATGTACCTGGGTGTTAATGGTCATAGTTACCGAAACACCCATTATAATATCCTCAAATAAAAAAAAAAAATTCTTGAATTCAAACCTCGCTGATTTTAGATTACAACAAAAAATCGAGTGTGTGTTCGAATGATTAAACAATAATCTGTAGATTTTCTGTGTTATAATTAAGATTAATTTCCTGTTCTGCAGCGTAGCAAATAAATAAACATCTTTGCGATGAAGATGAGCATGGCCATCTTACTATTCGCAACTAACGACCCATCGTCACACCTGCTCATTGGGTGTTGTCACCACTTTCAGCTCGTTAGTTTCGCACACCTTGGTGTAAAGATGGCGTTATCTTCCGTTCGAACGCCTCAATAAATCTAGTGAACGCTGACGCAGTGTTATGATCGCTTGATATGTAGCATCTGCGATTTACGGATAACTCGATGGACGATGGACGATGGCCGATCCATCTTGTTTGACGTCTGTGGACGATGGACAGGGTGACTGGTGTGAAATATTCTCATATCTTTGTGGAAATCTGTTGAATTATTTATTAAACCAAGAAGGTGGCAACTGGTGACTAGTTCTTTTTTTGTGGTTTTTATCTTTAGAATCTGGTTTACTTGTACATGGCAAGCGGAATGTGTACTGTTTCGGTCAATTGGCTTGTTAATGATTTATTTATGGTGAATTAGAAGTGATTACAACTGTATTCATCGGAATTTTTCTGCTATCTTTACATCGATTATATTTTAATTATGTATGAAAGAAATTAATTCATCAATTGATTACCGCATTTTAAACATACTTTCCCACATCACCAGGTCATTGCCATTTTTATATGACCAGGAGTAGGAAAAATGGAAGAACATAACATTTGTCTATTTTGTTTAGAGCCCTAATTCTTTTCAAACTGATTATAATTGCATGCGATTGTGGAAACAAATTTTACGATTTGTTCTTTGATCAGTGTAAAATATCTAGTACCATCTGATCTAATTTATTCAACGAAATCATGTTTAATATTTATGAATGCAAATTACAGCAACCTATAAATCATGTCAAGTTAGGAAACCTTTAATTTGGAAAATATTTTAAATAATTACTGATCAGTTTTGCAAATTAGATTTTTAGTTTGTTGTTAATCAAGAAAAATCTTATTAACTGTAATTGACAGTTCACATAAATCTAAATTAGAGTGAGATTGAAATGTCATTGTCAAATTATAATTATAATACAAGATAATAAATTTAAATTTAGTTCCTGAAGAACAATGCTACAATAGAACATTATCATGAGAAATATATTAATTTTGTTTGATTTTATCGTATGGACAACATTTAAATAAGTTTCATATCATATTACCTTCCGTAGGTCTGTGAAATATCTACCATTATACTACTAAGATGATATGCAAAATGAGCGCTTTATCCTACTAAATCTACATACTCCTATACATAACATAACATTATGCATTTTAAAACATTAGTGTTAATAACAATACTTCTGTTAAAGAATACCGATGAAGGATAACTAACTTTAAGGTTCCGATGTCAATTTTATCAAATCACACATAGTTGGTTACTAACTGTGCTGGCCAGCCTCTGACGATGCTCTCATAAGGTGACTTGGAGGCGGAATTTTGTGAAACGTAGCCAAGTGTTTACTTTATATTTTTTGTTTTAATTTAAGAACGTTGGACTTTAGAAAAATTAAATTAATTAATAATATTATTAAAGTTAAATTTTTATGAAAGAAAAATTCGGATGACGCCTGGATTCGAACCAGGGACCCTCCGCTTGCCGGGCAGAGATGTTAATCGCTACACCACGTCACCTGTGTCCGACGTATGGCTTCAACCGAATTCTTCTTTCATAGTGTCTAACGTAGCATCGATCCCGGCCCGAGCCCGGCAAGCGGAGGGTCCCTGGTTCGAATCCAGGCGTCATCCGAATTTTTCTTTCATAAAAATTTAACTTTAAAATTATCTTCATTACTGTACGTTCAGTCGAAGTCATATGTTAAAAATTAATTAATAATAAATATTGAATCGCATTCAAGCTAAAAATTATATGAACTACCACACTGCGACTTAGTGCAATATAATAATGATTTAGTTGTAGTTAATAGTAGCAGCTTATAAAATGTGTAAATAGTAGTTGATGAATGCATCCTTGCAGTGTTGAGTAAGGTGTACGCCACTGGCAGTTAATCTCGCTGGCGGCTCCACCTCTATCTGCAGCCGAAGTCTCTCGAGTTATCAGCCATCCTTATCATCTCGAAGACTAATGCTCTCCGTCTGGCCATCTTATAAAAATAGATTCCTCACCATCTTCCTTGCATTTCATACATAGTGATATGTGTGAGTATGTGTGCCTCCCAACGGCGGGAAACCGAAAAGAATTTAAAATAAAACATGGAGCATTCGCGCTAATGGTCTATAAATAGTCCCCGCTGAAGATAATGACAACACAGATTTATGCATTTTGATAGGAAATTGGTAGCGTTTTTATCGCGCTGAAAGTGTAATTATAAATCAATGCCTTATGCTAATGTGGCGTCTCTTCTCTGCGCAGATCAATAGATCTTTATCTACATGGAAGTTATAAATCCTTTCAAATCTAAAATTGATCAGAGTCTCGATCTTTGTAATTCTTCCACCGCTGATCTCAAACTACTAGACGTTTTCACTACTCATTCTTGCTTCCGTCATTTTTCATAAGAGAGATGACAATCACTACATTTTTGATGAAGATTGACATTTGACTGTTCTTCATACATACATACTTTATTCTTAAATGAACACAAACACCGCGTGTATGAACGCCAATTAAGAATAACTTACTTTATTAAACGTTCCTAATTTACTTTGAGAAAAATGTTGCAACATTAGAACATTTAATTTTGTATATCTTTTATGTTTATTTTCTGGTGATATTTTCAAACTGTGAATGGCAGAAATAAAATAAATTCAATGACGCAATTATTATTAGTCATTTGACATTGTCTAAATGTATTTTTAAGATAAAAAGCCAGAGTTAAAATCACTTATCAGTCATTGCTATTACAGTTCCATTTCTTTCGCTTTCCCAATATCTTTTGTTTTATAAATTTATCTGTTTGTTTGAAATTGTATTTGATTTTATCATTTTTTATTGCATTCTGAATCCATTTATCTAGTCGAGATAACTATTATTTAGTTCCTTTCCTTTATTTTGTTGGTATCTTTACGAGTCGTACTATCTTCTTTTGTAACCTAAAACTCATAATAAACTAAAATTATTATTATATTATTATCTATCCAACATAAAATTGAATAAAGATAACATAAACAAATAAATGAAGAAAGTCCGAACATCATCTCTGTGTGGGGCGCGATCTCGCGGGAATCTATTTATTTGTGGCGTGTTTGTGTTGGTGTTCTAGGTGTTAGTGAGTTGGTAGACTTGATGAAGATTTCAGTGTGTTGAGTGTCGAGCGCCGGGGAAACTGTAGGTGCTGAAGGTAACAAGCTGTCGCGCCGACCGAACGTTGTTACCCCATTACGAGAAACAACGGCGACGACACTGCAATAAAACCTAATCAATTACAATGATACTCACTTACAGCGGTTCTCAAAATGTGCCAGAACTAATTCAAACATTAATCAGTTGGTTCACAGCTGTTCTTTCAATTTTTACTAGAGTATATTAGAGTAAAAAAAATCTTCAAAGTACCTAATGAAATTGTCTAACAAACAAAAATTATCACATTGAAAAATTAGACTGCATACAAGACTCAAGAATATCAATATTTTTCTGAATAGCTAAATTGAGAAAATAATCAACTTTCATAGGGCTATATCTTAAAAACTAAGCAAGATAGGAAAATGCGCTTGACGGCATTGAATTTCCCGTGTCCGAATTGAGTTACAAATAAATTTTTGGCAATTTCTGAGCTACTAAATATTTTGAAAATTTCTTAAGGGGTACCCCTTGGGTTTTTTTTTCGATTTTAGGCCAATTTCCGACAATTTTTTGTAAAATTCTTACACGGAAGAGTATTATAACGAAAATTTATATACACATATATTTCGACCCGCTGAAACCAATGGTACAATTATTAATTGCGTATGTCTTTTAGTTTTTGAGATATTGTTTGAAAACTGTCTTATGGGAAAATTTTGGCGGATAATTTTCAAAATTAAAAAATTGCTGAAAATATGTTTATAAGTCAATTGGAGTACGAGAAATTCAATGCCGTTGAGCGCATCTTAAAATTTCCTTTAGTTTTTTAAATATTGCCTTCGGAAAAGCGGCTTTTTTCTTGTTTTAATCATTTTTTCCTGAATGATCTATATCTCAAAATGTAGTTTAGATATGCACCTAAAGACTTGAAGAAAGAACGTGAAACCTTGTTCTCGAAACTACCGTCTCAATTCCCGAGCAGAACTCTAGGGTTAAAAAGGGCAGAATAACATTTTCTTCACAAAATATATATAGTATGTTATGCATCAAGGGAGGGAAACAAACGATTATTCCCGCGTGTGAAGTTGAGGTTTTCCAACTTCACACAAGGGATAATCGCGCCCTCCCGTGAAGCATATTATACTTTTCGTAACAAGTGCATAAAAATTACTGTCTTATCGGGACAAATGTCAAATATGGGTTGCGTACCTAGTTACCTAGGAAACGCCGCAAACAGCTAATAATCGTAGTCTCTAGGCAGAGAAACATCTCCCTAGGGAAAGAAACATGCTACCTAGGGAGAGAAACATCCTACCTAGGGAGAGAAACATCCTACCTAGGGAGAGAAACTTAATGTTTCTGTACCTAGGGGAGAAAAAAAGTGTTTCTCTCTCTAAAATTAGGGAATAAGAACGTGTTTCTTGTGCATGTGTTATGAAAATGAATTTAATTTTCGGTTGTGGAGGGTAGCAAATAAATCAATAAAAATTAGACTTAAACAACGAGAGTAATTATGTATATATCAAGGGAAGAAAATGAGACATTTGTCCCCGAAGATGTTGTTACATTTCTTTAAATGAAGAATGACACTTTCTTCACGAGGTACACATATAATTTTATTTATTACCCCTTTAAAAATAATATTCCGACAGCCGACAAACACCTTTCATCCTATTAAAATCATCTTTTGTGGCAGGGGAGAAAAGAAGTGTTTCTCTCTCTAAAATTAGGGAATAAGAACGTGTTTCTTGTACATGGGTTACGAAAAATATTCTTTTACGCGGTTTGAAATTAATCTTTACTGGACTCACGCTGGCTACGTAAATAACTATTTCGCTATCTCAAAATTTTCACTAATATCAAATCATACTTTAGTTTTCCAGTTGCCATGGACAGAATGAAAAGTATAACTTTCTGCTCTCAAGTCGCAAAAATAATATAAAAGTTTAAATCTGTATTTTGTAAAACATATATTTAATTTCATCAAAACAAAATGATTTTCTTTACTAGTTATTTATCGTTGTGTACCACACACATGCATGAATGGAAAAATGCGATCACAATGTCAGATTAAAGATATTAGGAATTAATAAGAGCGACGAGTTGCGACCCGGTCGGGGCTCGAACCCTGATACCGATCTTTAATTAGAGCGCGGAATGCGCCCCACGAATACCAGATATCGGCAAGCTTCCATGTGTGTATGTGTGTGTGTGTGTTTCACCAGCAACCAACGAGTTATTAATTATAATGTGGTGTTTGAGATTTTTAACCCATGTTTTAATTAATTGCGGAATTAGATTTCAGATTAGAATAGATGAGTCCGTTGTTAACACGTGGATGATATTTAGTTTTGTTGGTTGTTTTGTAAGTAAATTGATTGGAATCTGTTATCTGCTCTAGATATAATTATGATTGGATTAAAGGCTAAAATAATTACGAACATTTGACGCTGAATAGTTTGCAAGCTGGTTTGAAAATGACGCTATGTACTCTGTACTGTAATGGGGTTTATACAGAGTAGCATAAAAGTTATTTATGATACAAGTGTGTAAAGTAAGGCTTTTATGCATGAGTTGCAAAGTTTAAGGCATGCGCCGAAGGTGATATAAGCCCTTCGCATACTCGTATCATACAATATATTATCTACGTACTAATTAGACAAAAGAAAATTAACAAGTACTATTTATTAGAAAACCTTTTTTGGTATTATAATAAGGGGATTTTTTTTAACGAAATCTAAACGTGCTGCTTCAGAACTGTTTTTGGATCTTTATTTAGTGCTCTTTAAATTTTATTTAAATTTTTTTTAAAGAAAATATTCAAAATTGTCGACAGAAATTTAAAAAAATGGCGACTCCTCTCGGCGCGTAGGACAAATCGGGCGAAAACATTCCGGGAACAGCAATAGATCTGGATCAAAAAGGGGTATGTTTTCTTAATCTCTGATGTATACTCTAAAAAACTACGGGCTGGATTTTGAAAATTTAGATTTTTAACAAAATGGAGCACGTTTAAAAAAAAGTTCATTATTCGAAACTAAATTTCTGAATAAAAACGACCATAAAAATGAATGAAGCACTTTTAAAAAAAAGCCGCCGTAGTTTTTGAGTATTTTATATCTAGAATAAGAAATCAAATGATTCAGCACGATCCATCAATTAGTATTTCAGATTTCTTTTCGCCCGATTTTGAAAATATGATTTCGAGAAAAACGCGTTTTAAGTTTCGAGTCATATATATATATATATATATATATATATATATATATATATATATATATATATATATATATATATATATATATATATATATACTAGTACTAATAGATATATGCTTTTTTCCCTCTGTAATACTTCCGCGCGGCATTTAAATTAATTGTCCCTTATTCCTAAGGGTTATATAATTTAAGCAAATAAAAAAAAGGCATTTTTAAAAAATTTTAGAGTGGCCTTACCCCTTAATTGTTAAATTTTTTATTATTTATTTCTGAAGACTGAAAAAGTACAATTTAACGGTGTATAACTATAAAACGGAAAATACCATAGACACATTCAGTTTAAGGTTTGCTTGTTGTATTTGGTTGCAAAAATCGTTTAATAATGAAACTCCCATTTAATTTAGATTGGTATTTTTACACACGATTTATTTCACACTTCACAAACAATAATTTGTGTAATAATTTGTTCATTATAAGTCTAATTATTTGTAATTATAATTTAAGTACAGGTTGAAAAATAATTGTGGACAAATTGAGATAGTAGCTACGACTTAAAATTAATGCTGCAATCTCGTGAATTTAAAGTGTAAATTGATGAACTATTCCACATCTACATATACGAGTATATAATTTTACGTACGTAATAACATATTAGTGATGTGCACGACACATTGCGTTGACTTCGTCTACGTTACGTGTTATTTAGCGGCAACGCCTATTAGCAACGCTTTGTCGCCTTCTCTGTAATTAAACGCTCCCGCCCTTCTATCCTCTGCTTCTGGCTCTGTCTTTGTCTTTCACCTTGTCTAGTCTGTTGTACACCCCTTGTTAATTCAACCTAGATCGCAGCTATTAACCAACGACTAATTGAGACGAATATACTGCCTTTTAAATTTACTTATATATCTAAATATCAACAGTCATTCATAATACAGATTAACCGCTAAATACCATTTTTACTTCAAATTTTTACTCGTTTCTAACTCACAAAAATAATTAATCATTACACCATTAATAGTGGAATAAATATAAGCTTTATAGATCCGTAAATCTATATATACGTAATGAACAGAAACACAAAATTTAATTCTACTTATTGAGAGTGATACTTTTCATCCCTAAGGAAGAAATTAAATAAATATGTCATCACGCCCTTAGACCATTTTACCTACATTTCCGTAGATAAGGTATATATTTTTGTGGTTACCAGGCGTCAAATTACGACTTCCAAAGATGTTAGTGATGGCGTCACAAGGATGAAAATTGTTTATCGACTATGGGAATCAAATCCGGGTTCTCAAATCTGCTGTCTAATATATTTCTGAAAATTTTTCTTCCTGCTATAGTAGTATATTCATATATAATATAACAAGTAGTATGAAAATTGCTGAAAATATTTTGACATAAATTATGAGTGCTTCGCACTCGTTATGTTTCCATTTCCATAACAACGAATGTATATTTATGTCAAAATATTATCTGTCAATTTTCATACAACGAGTTGTATTCGGCTTGAGAATTTACCAAACAACAGTTAATTAACAAGAATAGTTAGGTATTTATTTGCACATAATTAATTAGGTATTACAGTGATGAAAATTTTGAATATTAAATGTATACTGAACAAATGTAGAATTGACGTTTATGAAAATATTGAAAATATCATTTATTTTATTCGTAACCAAGGATACTATTAACAGTGGTATTTCTGATATCAATTTCACTAGTGATGAATTTTCGACGAAATGTACATTTCATTGGTTCATTCAAACAAATTCGTGATCCTATTGGTTAACAGTGACGTGTGGTGAATTCTCATGTATATCTCTTGAAGAAATTGACATTCTTCCTTCAGGTGCTTTATAACCCTTAGGAAATAAAACGGCATCTTCGAGAAAAAATATCTCACTTTCTTCTCTTGGTATTTATTTATTTATGCTACTTTGCACAACAGAAACTTAATCCCAATTAGAGAAGACTCATCGAGCCGCAGTGAGGTGGTTCATATATATATTTTAGTTTAAGTAAGATTCAAATTCGGGATCTTCGGATTCGAATGCCGTAACGCTGCCCACGCCACACACAAATAACTGTGAATTTACGATGCGAATCGTGTGTTTAATATATTTATAATCTAGAACTAAAGGATATTATAACAATTTTAAAAATGATAACAGGTGTAATTAGGATTAAATAAAAAGACGTATTAAATAGTGCTTCTTTTGATATGCATAATATAAGTTAGTAATACAAATGTATCTCGTAGAATTCAAACCAGCTTCTCGTATCTCACTCAGCGAACACTTTTAGCTGTTTAACCGGCTAACTAACTACCAAACCCTAGATAAATTAGCCGTTAACAGAACAGAAAGATCATTTAGCTTGTATAGTATCGGACTGCTTTATCAATATGTCGCATTATTTGAAAATAAATTATGTTAAAATATTGCTTCAGTATTTAAATGTGGCCGAGCCATTAGATTGCCAACTTGGTTATGGCATCGTTACCAGGTTATGCGGTATTGAACCGGAACATCAGCGGAACTGCGTATCGGTAATCGGAGAGATTTTTACTGCTTAATAATACGAGAAAGTAACTGAATTATTGATGATGCACAATCGTATATTTTTTATTGTTAAATGTTTATTAATTAATTTAAAGAAAAATGTTTCAAATCAAAGTTGGAGCAGTATAAATTGTCTACAATTTTTATTTGAAGCATTTTGCTCTAAAATAATTTGTAGCCATGTGATATCCGCAAATATATGGTTCAAATTATTTAAATGAATTTTAAAATTATTTTCTTTCTTTATAAATTTTGAAGTGAAGCTTAGTTAAATAATTCCAAAACAGATAATTATTTTCTCACTTTATATTTAAAGAAAAAATCTTTGTCGCTAATTAGTACTTGGTCGATTGTAAGGTAAGATGTGTTAGGGTATATAGTGTCAAATAGGTGACATTTTATTATGTCAAGGCTTTGTTAACACTTTGTTTGATACCACTGGCTTAATATGTGTTGCGTGAGATATTACAGTCCTAGATTACGTCCACATATGGTCGATAATATAAACGCACGCAGACTATTTTAAATTTAATCTACATTAATTTATATTTCTTAGTAACTTTTATAATAAAATCTTTATGCTAAATTATACATTGTTTTAAAATAATCTCGTGTTGCATACTCCCCCTTCCCCAACCATTGTTAGTTTAATTATTTTTACTCTTTACACGACATTATTTTTATATTTGATTCGTTATTAACTTGAGACTTTTATCAGGAATAGATATAAAATTTTAAACTGATTTTCATCAAATTTAAATTACTACTATAGTTCTTCCTTTACTAGTATCTTTGGGGCTCGTGATTTGACGGCTAGATATCACATTTTATGAACAAAAATACATGACTGCAAAGTGTCAAAACCTTATTTAAAAATATCAGTTCTTGCAGTAATTACTTTGTTTGTTTTAATTATAAATTTAAATTAAAAATAGTGTAAGGTTATTTTATCAATTAAATCAGTTTTATTCATATTTCTCTGTTAAATAATTAAGGACAAATATTCTTATTACCGTATGTATATCTCACACAAACAAAACGCATAATACCTAATTATTTTTAATGAACCAACATGTGATAAAAATCAAAATAAAAATATTTCAGCGTAGCTGATAACCCCAGTAAAACACAAGGGCGTACGTCAGTTGTGGGGGCGTTAATAATGCATGGCATTCAGCATAAGAGGGTGCGAATACATACCCACCTTGCACATATATACACATACATATACTCAGTTAAATACAGGGTGACCCACAAAATTGTTCTATGAGGTTTCAACTTACAACTTCCATTGCAATAACAATAAATATTGATGTGATTTTTTTCCGTATATACAGATTTACGGATCTATAAAACTTATAGATTTATCATAAAATTCTACCATAAGCAATGACTTTTCTAATTACTATACAAGATTAATATTCAAATGACTATTTGGAGCATTAAATTTTGTTTCAAAATTAATCTAAATATAAATAAATAAAATATAAATATATAAAAATTATAAAGTAAACAATTTTGTGAACATAGCCAAGTGTTTACTTTATATTTTTTATTAAACCTTGTTTCACCAAGTGTTGGATGACAATTAATTTTGTCTTTGTTGTTATATAAATATATCATCACGTGTTTTACCCATCACTGGATGTGGCACTCTGCCTAAGCAGATCTCGGTAAGTGATATATTTTTTCGCGTGAAGTGCGGTTACCAGCCGTCAAATCACGGCCCCCAAAGATATTAGTGGAGGGGGAGCAACAGGGGTAGATTTGTTTAAATAAAAATATTAGATTTTACTAAATTCTTCTTCTTCTAATGGCGCTACAGCCCAAATCGGGCTTGGGCCTACCGGACACACCGAGCCGCAGTTTTTACACTGCCGTACTGCCGGTTTTCGTAGTCAAATGCTATATTATTTAAGGCGTATAAGTGACTAGCTTATAGCGCCCGAGTGTGATAAATACATGTAACTGTATTTTATATTTTACGACAAATCACACATTGTCGACAGGCGGATTCGAACAGACGAACCTTGACTCGGGTGACGTCACAGTATGTTAAGAGATGTGCTTTAACACGCTCGGCCACCGCGCCTGTTTTTACTAAATTGGTTACTGTTAAAATCAAGTTTAAAATATGTATGTGACAGTTAAACATTATACATTTGTTTGCATTTGTTTCAGTTGCATGACTAACTTGTAGATTATATATATATATATATATATATATATATATATATATATATATATATATATATATATATATATATAGATAAATGATCGACAGGACTTTATTTATTATGTTTTCACAACTTAAATGACTCATTATCCTTGATCAAATTTGACATATTTTATAGAGTCAGATTGTAGTGCACATATTTTCCGAGTTTAACTCTCTGTTGGTGGCGCTGTATGTAAATCTTTATATTAGTAATATTTGTGAAGGAAACAGCAAGCTGATAGTTTCCGTGGTCCATCCTGTATACACACAAATACATAGACTCCTCAGGTGTATATATGTTGACGTGCCCTGATATGCAAATATTCCAGGAGATCGTGCAGCACGACAAACTCACACACACACACACACACACACATACAGACAGAGACATAGAGGTAAAGCAATGTTGGGTGCTGTAGGCACTCTGTTCTAATTAAGTCAATAGATTCTAAGTCAGAGTGGCCGGTTGCTTGCTGTTGCTACTGCTCGTGTGCTAATCATTGTCGCTTTACATTTTCGTGATGTCGTGCCGAGATCCCGGGTGACGAAATCGTAAAAATGTAATAAAGTCATTTAGATCGCGGCCCACTGTGTACACGACGGCTTTAATTACGAAGACGAGGAGTGGGAGTGAGGCTGTGTGTGTTCTCAGTCACTTTGATTGAAATGTTTTCACCGTTCAATCTACTTCTTCCTGGGAATTACAATTACAATTACTGGCACTAGTGCAATACTTTTAACATAATTTGGATACTAGTAACTCATTAATAATGATGAATACATTCTCATCTTAGCTTTACAAGTAAACGGTAGCATGTTTACATCTCGGTAAGAACAACTGCATCTAGAACCAAAAAATTCACTATATACAATTATAAAAAATTATACATAATTTATTTTTATTTATTTATTTATGTTACGCTGTACAACAGGAATTTAATCCCAACTACAGCACAGGATCCACACTCACCGAGCCGCAGTGTGATTATTATTATTATTATTATTATTATTAATACATTACCCAACAGGCAAACGCCCAATTATAGGGTAAGGAAGAAACTCAGAATTAGAAAGAAGTAATAGATTTCTTTATATCATTAATGTTGTTATGAAAAATATCAATTTCATCCTCAATGACATTGTGAGAATTGATCATTTGATGAATTGGTGACTTCGATAGCATAAGAGTTCTTGCCGCGTGCAAGTAGAAAACGTTCTTATATCTGGATGACACTCTGGAAACTTGAAATAGAATTCTACTCATGATGACTATGCAATCAATTGTATTGTGAATAATCTTGTGTAAAAATGTTACAGCAACAATATGTCGCCTCTGCTCGAGTGAATTTAATCGAAATGTATTCAGTAGTAAGGATTACGATATCCCTCTAGGAGGATAATATCCTTCCGGGATAAAAGTCGAAAATTTCAGAAACTTCCTCTGTACATACTCTAATGACTCAATTTGATTACTATACAGCGGATTCCATATTAAAGAGCAATACTCCAGGTGAGGACGAACCAAAGTCACAAATAATAGACGTAATGTATTTGCTGCGAGAAATGAATCAGAATTACGAATCAAAAACCCAAGGCACCTCAGGGCAGTTGATACTTTTAATTCAATGTGCTTAGAAAAAGATAATTTAGAATCAAACATAACTCCTAAGTCTACTATCGTATCAGGCCTGCCTAAAACAGAATTGTTTATAGAGTAATCAAAAAGATTCGGATTTAATTTTTTCGAGAAAGTCATACAATGGCATTTAGAGATATTCAGGTAAAGTTTGTTTCTGCAGCACCACCTGAAAATGTGATAGTTCATAAAAAAAATTAACTTGAGCGCGATTAGAACTCTGGATCTCCGGATTCGAATTCCGTAATGCTATCCACGCCACCGTACTGACGGACTAAATACATCCCTCTATATACCATCAAATGGGATAGAACGAACGCCAAAGCATGTGGTGTATAAAAATCACTTTTAACAATTTCCATAGCAAACTTTGGTTTCGATAAGGCGTAATGAGGAATTTTTGTTTTATTCTTTGGCCCATATGATCTAGTTTATTTAATTGAATAATTTATCTAGCTAAATAATAGTAATATTGAAATGTGAAATAAATACGAAATATACGAGCTTGTATTAAGCTTGAAAGTAGCTATCAAACATGAACATTAGATGGTACATTTTCAAATATTTACAACAGTTACCATTATCCTGACTTTATTTAGATGTAAGTAGATGCGATGCCACTACTTTTACATTTTAAATAGCTTCAGCTATAATTATCAGAATTGTGAATGGTTGGCAAACATTGAAAGGTTGAACAAAGATACATTCGAGTATTTTTAAAATTCCTGCATTAGAAAGACAGCCAGCATCACCATCGCCATCAAGATGTGCATAAGTTAGTAGAGTCAATTGTAAGGTTTGAGCACGTGCACGTATCTTAGCACATGCAGTTCATTAAGACGACTGTTTCTGTTGGTATCATGTTTCGTCGCATCTCGCGAGGTGTTCCCGCACTGGGCAGCAGCTTCAACTCCAGCACCCCTACCCAGCCGTCACAAATACACACACACATACATACACAACCTGTTCTCTTCACCGCTTCACGGCGTTCTTATCGATTGACCCTCGCTCGAAACCATAACTCATTGCGACTATCTTTGTTCTGTGCCCGTATTTTATTCATGTTTTGTACGAGATTGATATCTGGTGGTGCGGGCACTCTCTTCGGTGGTGGACCGACGGAGAGATCGCATCATGTTCTCTCCTCTCGTCGCGAGGAGCGAGAAAGAGCACGGAGGATTTTACTTGGAATCACTTCTCGCTTGTTCGTCGGTTTTCGCTTATCGTTGTATGTTGTCTTTCACCAGCCACGCTCTGCCTTGCTCTGATTATATACTGTCTTTCTTGTTCTGTGTCTTGTGATTCTTGTCCAACCACACCACTTTTCCTGCATATTTTTGTCTTAATATTTGGCATATTCGTACGAAAATTCCGTCTGCCTCGGTGGCGATTGACATTATTAAACGAACAAATTTACTAACAATAATCACACAACATTTACTGTTTTCATAGTTCGCTCAATAAAATAGTATCAGATTTTTCTTTTTGACATTCAAGGGTGATATTGACATTTATACATGTATTAAAAATATGTTAGGATTAAGTTCTGGTATTTCTTGGTTTAATAATAATGTATTATGTTATATTTGCAGGAGAAGACGAAGAATGGGGTAGCGATGAGACAGAAGCGACGCCAGACAGCGATGTATCCATCAAGGCGTCAGCATCTCCAGCTGCGGAATCCACATCATCCCCGACACCCGCCGTTGCACCTTCTACACCAACCTCAGTGGAAGACACAACCCCCAAATTACGTCTTAACCCAAACCTAGCTACTGACCCGGCACTAAGACCTTCAGTTTCACAAACACCCACACCTCTTAAAACAGAGGATATTTCCTCCTTGTCGCCGACCCCCACAGCAGAGTATCTCGCCACGTTACAATCTGCCCTGTCCGGTCGTTACTTCCCTCTCATTCCCAACGTCCCGTTACCAGAAGCAACGAGACCATCGTCAGAACCGGCAGAAGCAACCGCGAGACAGTTGACAGTTCCCGTCTTTGTCTGCACGCCTTGTGGAATTAGATTTTCTTCGTTGAGTACACTAGAAGCACACCAAACTTACTATTGTTCTCATAGAGTTGCTAAACCTACTAGTGATGCTGAAGAAGGTAAATCTACTGGAGGGAATGATAGTAACAGTGTGACTGAAGATGGAGCAAGTTCTGAAAGCGCAGCAAAAGCTCCAAGGACTGGCAAGCAGTACGCATGTACACATTGTTCGTACAGTGCTGATAAGAAAGTGAGTTTAAACAGACATATGAGGATGCATTCTGTATCACCAGGTCCTAGTCCAGCGCCTCCAGCGGTGGCTAACGGAAGTGAAGCGCCTCAAGATTTGGCCACTCAAATCCAAGATCGTTACTGTGCAGATTGTGACATTCGTTTTAGCTCGTTAAAGACTTTCCGTGCTCATAAGATGCATTACTGCAGTACGCGACATATTGTGAAACCTGCAGGTGGAGTACCACCCTCGAAGGCTACGTCTAGCTGCACGTCAGGATCAGGACCTGCTTCTCCGACTGAAAGCTCTGCTTGTAGGACTCCGCCATCGCCGTCAGCTGCAGCGGGAGTTCAACAACCGTTGTTAGCGTTGCCGACTAATCCAATTTTGATAGTTCCGTACTCTCTGTTTCGAGGAGCGAGCTTTTTACCGGCTCCTAGTGTACCTGGATTACCCAATCCAGAAGCTCCTTGTTTTTTGATGCCCAATGGGACGTTACAACCCATGACTCATGCTATTACTTCTAGTACTGCGACTGCTGCGGTACAAACTTCAATTGAAGTGCTGAAAGCGGCTAATAAAATCAAAGAACCTATAGTAAATAGAGATCCAGGGGCTCCACTAGATTTAAGTATTCGGCGAAGCCCTGAATTACGAGACTTAGTTATTGACATGGGAGATGAACAAGAGAAAGAAAACAGAAGATCTACTACTCCAGAGCAAATCGTTTGTGCACCATCTTTGCCTGGTTCTCCGCCACTAACCCCCTCTCCTAGACCTGTTAGTGTTTCTCCTAAACGAAAGCATCATGAGTCTCGAAGTAACAGTCCAAGGCTTTCTAGATCTACTCCCAAATCAAGTTCTGATGTTGAGAGTAACTCCGAAAAAACACCTCATCCTCCGAATCCGTTACATTACGCCGTTCCTTCAGCAGCTGCACTTCATCCCTTGCTAATGCGACCTTTGTTTAACCCTGAGCTAGCGTTGAGACTAGCAGCAGAACTACCAGCTATTCAACAGTCTCCTCAAGTTCTTGTCAAACAAGGAGTGTCAAAATGCAAAGAGTGCAATATTGTATTCTGCAAACACGAGAACTACATTGCTCATAAGAAGCATTATTGTTCAGCGCGTTTACAAGAAGAAGAAGGGGGGACTGCGTCTGGAAGTCCTCCAGTAAGTCCAACTAACAGCAATGGAAAGAGCAGTCCAGCAGCTGGACAATACCAACAGTTAATCTGTCTAGCTTGCGGAATTAAATTCACTTCTTTGGATAACTTAACCGCTCATCAACAATACTATTGTTTGAAAAGAAATGAGCACGCAAAGATTCCGGAAATAGAATTGAGGCGATGTCCGAAGTGTAAGAATGTGATGGAACCTGGACATCAGTGTGTTCCTGCCTCCTCTACAGGACTTAAATGTCCTTGTTGTGATGTGATAAGTCCAACTGCAAGTGCAGCACAGCGCCATCTTGAAAGTCATTCAGGTGTCAAGGCTTACAGATGCACCATCTGTCGGTACAAGGGCAATACACTGAGAGGGATGAGGACGCACATTCGTATGCACTTCGACAAACGACCTGCAGATTTACAAGTAAGTTACAATTTTAAAATAATTAATATATAATAAATAATAATTATATTATAAAATGTAATTATAATAATAAATGTCTGTTTAGGAGCTGAAATACATAACATACATCATGGACGATGAATCAGTAGAGGCTTCTGTGCTTCCCGCTCCAACAGTGCTAGCAACTGTTGGCAACCCTCCTCCCCCGCCAGAAAGCAGCGTATCTTCCCCAGGTTCAGAAGATGGACGTGGAGAACGTCTTCATCACTGCGACTCCTGCAACTACAGCTCCAGTTATAAAGGCAACCTTCTTCGACATATTAAATTAGTTCATTCGGGAAAACTTTCTGAAAATGAAGAAAATGTCTCCGCGAATGGAACTGACGAAAAACCTCCTAAATCAATGCCTGTTTTAGAAGAAGTAGAAGAAGTGAAAATCAAACAAGAAGCTCCTGATGCGGAAGTAGATGTGGTAGACACCAGCCAAGACGGAAGTAAGGAAACCGAAGTGATTGTTACGCCAAAGGAGTTTGTAAGAGATACAGAAGCAGATATCTTAAAAGAAGCTTCTAGACCTGGGCCAAAGTATTGTAAATCCTGCGATATTTCGTTCAATTATTATTCCACGTTCATCGCGCATAAGAAGTTCTACTGTTCAAGTCATGCTGGAGAGTTGCCAGGCAACGCAGCTAACAACAACAATAACAACAATCACACGGGAAGCCGAGCAGCCGAAACATCCGTCTTGTAAACATCGTTTCGTTGTTGGTATTTACCGCTAATTAAAATCCAAATTAATTGGATTCAGAATCGAATCATACTTGTAAAATTGATGATCTGCAATGTGTCAAACAAAAGTGATCTGATCTCGAAATGATGAAGGATCTAAAGAAGAATTCGTGGATGTCTTGAAAAGGCTATGTTTAGGACTTATATAAGGTATCACCTGTTTTTATTTTAAGCCATATGTCATGGTGCCATTTTATTTTGATAATTTAGACAGTATGTGTGTCGGTAGTTTGTGGTTCGATTCTGAATGCTGACTTTTCGTATGGGACTTAGTGATATTTAGTTGTGTGTTGAAGGAACCTATACCAATAATGTCTCTTCCAAATTCTATGTATGGTGATTACTGGAAATCTCTCCCTATTCGAATCAAGACCACCAATCAAATCAAATCAATTCATCGTATACGTGTAACTGTGGATATGCAATATATTATTAACTAATCATTGATTAATAATTGAAACATGTTATGTAGTGATCTTAGTGGTTCTCACGCATACGCGTGTACATATAGAGTTAAGGTGTGTGCGTGTTTTGGTTACCCACTCTTCTATAAGTTAGTCCTGAATTTTATTATTGATAAATAATTGTTTTGTATAAATCAAAGATTTTATTATTTTCATATTTTTAAGTTTTTTTTTTGTGTAAATGTAACGATTTATTACAAATTCTTGAATGCCAAAGCATCAGATAGAATCTTTCTAATTTAGAAAATTCTTTATACAAACACTCAATTTAATTAACAACTCACCAAGTGAGAACGTCTCGAATATTGTTAAAGAAATGAAACTCCTTTACTTTCTCTTTTTGTCTCAGTTGTGTTTATTCTTGGTTCTTAAGCTGCTTGTTCTGTATCAGTTGTGTAACTTACTGTGGGCCTACATGCCTGTCATCAAACCCTTCTTGGAGACAATAAATTATTTATTTGTATAGACTGTACTCATCAACCCTATATCCATATTCCTAACTCATGTCCTGAAAGTAGTTATAGTACTTTAGGTGTTGTTTATTAAATGTGGACTCAAATATTTTAGTAAATTACAATGACTTTGTTTTTGTTATGGCCACAAGAAGGTAGGTGCATTATGCTATTTATTATTTAATAAGTTATAAATTTATATAATGAAAATAATAGGTAAACACGTTTACAATTTATAAATCGTGCAACCGGACTTTTGTTTGAAAGTCGTTTTTTTTCAGCAAATGCAAAATTAGTTATTTATAAATAGAGGTTCTACTATTTATTTTATAATGAATTATTTTAAATAATAGAAATTGATTCTAATGAATATAGGATAAATGGCTAGGTGCACTACCTTTTTTTAAATATTAAATATCACTAAAGTAAGAAAATATCGAATCGAGTTGTTAACAGCAATGTTTATAAATTCTTCTCATATTTTATTTCGATTCTATATTGAAAGACAGCGGTGCAATTTGCCTCTAAAGGATTAAAATTGAATTAATTCCTATTTCTATCTGAAATAAAAATGGAAGTAATATTGAACAAGGTTATAATTCATTATTTAATTATTACTATTCTGCATAAGAAGTTTGTGGTGGAATCCGAATCACTCATATACAATCGTATTGTTTTAATATAAAGTCAGCCAGATTTGAATTCGTAAACTATTCCTTTGTAGGCGCAAGTTCTGAATTTAGTTGTCTGCAACTTTATTTTTTAAACCTTGTTTAAAAAATAAAATCTGTAGTTTAAGTTAAATCGTAGAAATTATGTGGTTTAATTATTTAAACTGTAATTTTTTACAGATACACCATTTGTATTTTGAAAAACTATAAAATATATTATGAAACTACGAAAAAAGCTTCAGTATTTATTAATATTTTATATTTTGATCTTCTAAATAATCAATTACTTATTTTTCCAAAAACTTCTTCAATGTTTGATCTGTGATTTCTTGAGGGTTATACGAACGAAAAATAATAATTGAGATGCACGTTATCAAAATTAATTAGTTCCTATGGCAATATAAAATATTTATAAATACAAACTCGTCCAGTTTACCTAAACGAAGTTTAGATTTTCATAGTACAACAGAATAATTTTTATACTTCATTAAATATTACGCCAAATTTTGTTTGTGGTTCAATTTAAATCCAAGTGATTCAATCTGGCATTAGAATTTATAAATCGAGTAGATATATAAAATTAGTGAAACAATTAAAATGAATATAACAGTTAGTAAAACATGCAAAAAAATATTTGGTTGACTGCACGTACATTCCGATGAGAGTGTTAGTAGTAAGTTAGAGTCCCATTTCTATCACTGAACATTGGCAGAAGTCTTAAGAGAAACCATTCTCAGTACAATCACAGCAGCTACATCGAGTGTATGCAGCGTTAGCCTCGGAGAACTTGCCATGCTGTGTGCATTTCATTTATCGAATCTCGGTAATCTGCGTTCGCCGACTGCAGCTAGATTCGCCACTCGCGACGCCGAGTACGCCGACTTATTTATTGTTAAGTTATGCAAATGATTGTTGTATCTAAGCACGATACCAGGCGGCAGCACCGGCGTCCTGACTCGTGGCGATACGGCACGGAGCTGCCGTGCATTCTGTCTCTTTCCTGCCTGCGAGAGCACTGATAAATGGACGAGGATGGAGATAGCCGGATGGTGATTTTAAATTTCACGTTTGTTTTTCTAGTTATATACATACAGTGAGTGTTATCGCAGGACTTGGAATGGAGTTGTGGAAATGTATCTGCAAATTTGACTTTGGGAATTCATTATGTTGTATTTACTCACACTTTGCTTCAAATTAACTAATTCACTACCAAACAACAAATCCATACGAATTAAAGTACAGACAAACTACACCTTATACAAACATATATAATATCACGCTATATACCATCAAATGGGGTACCACGAACCTTCGAAACATTCACTCATCAGGTTCATCAAACATTCTCATCCTAACACACCATCCCCGTTTCAACCACATTCATAGTTCCTTCTATACAAGCTCATTTATTCCTCATGCAACAAACCTTTAATCACATCCATCCCTTCGCCTGTATACACCTGTTACATTCATCTTTCATTCGGCGTACGCTCCATATACTCAAATCATCTCAACTTACTCACGCCCAGTCCTTTAACAACGAATCTAAAAAGATAAGAAAAATGGGAATAAAAAAGATAAAGAAGGAAACATGTGCCTGCGCTTGTTTTTGAAAGTGAGTTCCACATAATTGTGATTAGACGCTCTATAGTAAAAACTGAAAATGATTTAAAAATATTAGAGATGGGCGAATATCATCCGCGAATAGTCGAATGCCGCGAATATTGACATTATTTGATATTCGAGATTTTCGAATATTAACGTCAGTATAGCGAACATTCGAATACCTCGAATATCGCGCCATATGTTGACCTCAATTTTTGACTATGTTTTTCTTTATCATTTGTACATAAACTTAAAGCTATTACAATATTTATTTTGTTTCAAAACCATGAAGACTTACCATATTTCAAATTTGTTTTTCGCCAACATCAGCCCGTACGTTTCACCTTAAATTTGAAGTTTTCGTCTTTTTCTTTTCTTTTTTGTTTGTACTTTTTGTTTTAATTTTATTTTATCTTAACGATTTCATTCAAATAAAAGGACATAATTATTATTAATAATAAATAAATTAACTTTTAGGAGTATTCGAATATTCGAGATCTGATTAATATTCGTATTCGATATTCGAATTCGAGAAATTCGATATTCGCCCATCTCTAAAAAATATATATAGTTTTTTGCCCATTATATAGAAAGTCGTACATCACTAATTAACAGTCAATAAATGGTTGCATGGTAATATACAAATTTCATGAAAATTTTGCATTACTTGACTAACCTAAGAAAAAATTGATAAATGGAATTTTTCTAGTGTTTTTTATTGTCAATTTTATTTACTTGATACAAGTTGCCATGGATATATTGTTCTATAATAACTTGATTACTTTATTACAAGTGATGAGTTTTTTTCTGATTTCAAAGATATAAATATTGTAAAGGGTTGTATAACAATTCCAAGAAAAATTGTATTAAAAATAATGTTATAAATTATAATATATTTTAATTTATAATTGTCCCACTTTTTGCACTTAATTTAATATAATTCTGTACTAGGGAGTCAGCTGTGCTGAATACTAAATATTCATTATTTCTGCGAAGACATAAAGCTCTTGACAATTAAATAAATAATGAAGTTCTCACATTTTTTTCAAACAATAAATAAAAATGTAACATAATTGTGTTGCATTAATAACACGGATGCATGATGTCCCTTGAATACAAACAGCATCAATTCATTAGAACCTTGGCTGTCGGGCCATTAGCTTAAATCAAAATAGGAAACAATTACCCACTGGACACTGTACTGTCCCCCTGTTTTAACAAATTGGCTGGCTAACAACTGTGTGAGGAGATCTTCTATGCTAAAACAGGAGATTAGCGTTAGTATTGGGTCAAGTCTGCTCTGAGCAAGAAGTCAGACTGCAGAGTTGTTACAGCCAAGTTGTAGATGAACGTTTTGCGGGAGAATGTAATTGTGGACTTGTTGCCGGTATTTTGAAAGTGTTTGTTGGATTTTGTGTGTTTAATAACTCAAATAAATATTAAAATGGAGGTAGGATCATTTATTTATTTTTTTCTGCTTTGTCATTTTTGTTGTTTTAACTAAACGCGTTAAAAGTAAATCACCAATGTTTTAAAAATAATATATTCATTTAAGTGCATCTTTTATTGCAGGCATTTATCTCTAAAATAATTTATAATAATTTAAACAAAAATACTTGCATTTCATTTATTTCTACCCCGTGTAGAACTCAAGGTACTGATTATGAAACACATTTTTTTATCGCAAAATTAATTGAATTTTACACGAAGTATACATTTTTATTGTCACTTTGCTTGAGGATTTTTCCTAATATATTAGTAATTAAATTATAATTACAACACTACTAGCAGGCATTTATTTGATTTTGTATAATGAATAAATAGACTATAATAGTGTTTATAATTAGTATACTATATGGGGTTAAAATGAGTACCATAAGTTGTGAAACACCCTGTATACGCCACATCACCGATCATTAATTCATCAGATTCACATAGTATTTTCTGCTTCACTCACATTCATATGAGTACAAGCTCGTTTATTCCTCCTTGGAAGCTTTCGTTCACTTAACCAAACTTCAACATATTCATCCGTTTATTCCTAAGTTGCTCACACAATCTATCACCCTCATATTCCTCAATATACATTGTTTCATCAATTCGACATTTGATATGCCCAAACTATCTCAAGTATAAATATAAACTTAGTTAAGTCAAGTCTCGAAATATACCGGAGCAAACCGGACCGGTGCTCCGGTTACTGAAAGCAAAATAAATATTGCTCCGGTTCTCGTGAGAGTATTATTCTTGTTTTTTTTTGTATTGTTCAGAATATTATTTGTTTTATTTTATTTTTTATTTTTGTTTGATTGAAAATAGAGATGGGCGAATATCATCCGCGAATAGTCGAATACCGCGAATATTGACATTATTCGATATTCGAGATTTTCGAATATTAACGTAAGTATAGCGAACATTTGAATACTTCGAATATCCTCATTTTTGACTATGTTTTTCTTTATCATTTGTACATAAACTTAAAGCAATTACAATACTTTAAAGTTATTAATAACAAAGATATTTTGTTTCAAAACCATGAAGACATACCATATTTCAAATTTGTTTTTCGCCAACATTTGAAGTTTTCGTCTTTTTCTTTTTTATTTTATCTTAACAATTTCATTCAAATAATGAAAAGGCCATAAGTAAATAATTATTAATAATAAATAAATTAACTTTTAGGAGTATTCGAATATTCGAGTACCTCGAATATTCGAGATCTGATTAATATTCGTATTCGATATTCGAATTCGAGAAATTTGATATTCGCCCATTTCTAATTGAAAATAAATTTGTTTATAAAAATTAAAATAGTTATTTATGCAACTAGTGTGAAAAGTGTCACTTTATTACACGAATATGAAGTTTGCAGTATAAGCCGTCGGTGAGTATTGCAAACCGATGAGTGCAATTAAGTCACTTTTAAAACGAGTTGCATACATTATTTTAACGAATTATACCAATTTTACTTATTACATTTTAAACGTTAATAACATTTATTTTGTTTCGTTTATTATCTTTTATTACACGTCGTCCAAAAAGAATCACTTTTTGCACTGAAAATGACTATACATAATAATTTACTTTACAATAAAATTAAATAAAAAAACACTAGGTTAGTGAACAATATATGAATTCATATCTTGTTTACCTGATGATGGTCTAGTCGACCGAAATACGTATTGTAAAATAAACTTTACATTATTTGAAACTAACCTAGTGTTTTTTAATTTAATTTTATTATAAAATGTTTCAACGAGAACCGACAGTTAAATCTATCGAATTTAATTCACTTTACGATAGATTTTGATTTTCTATTTAGTTCATTTTTAGCTCTGAGTTAGTGCTAGTTGCTTAATCTGTTATTTCATGCAAGTTTATTTTGTATTATAGTAAAATAATTAATGTCTAATTCAGAATAACCATCACACTCGACGTCGCTCATCAATAAAAGCAATAAAACCCGAACTAAAGCGAGGCAACTGGGCAAACAAAACCGAATTCATCCTCTCGTGCATGGGCTACGCCATCGGCATCGGCAACGTATGGCGGTTCCCTTACCTCTGCTACAGAAATGGAGGAGGTACGAAACATGTGTCACTCAAATCATTTCATCAGAACCACTGACCTAATGATGCTACTACAGTTGCTACTGTTGCTGTTTATTAATGCAAATAGTTGAAGATGTGACGGGAATGCTAACTTGGTTCTTGGTTCTGCAGGTGCCTTCCTGGTGCCGTATTTGCTGATGCTCTGGTTGTGCGGAATACCGCTCTTTTTTATGGAGACTACCCTTGGACAGTTTGGAAGCACGGGATGTATTACTATTTTTAGGATTAGTCCGTTGTTTAAAGGTATTTTTCGATAAATCTAAGTATGCGAATTCACCGCGCTAAGACCGCTACATCCCTGTCAAGTGTCAAACTATTATTTTATTGTTTCTTCAATCCATCTAATTCAAATAATTAAATTAGTCTTTTACAAACTTCGATTTTAATCTCACAAAAGTAAATTATTTGTAATTTTTTCTCTGGTTTAGACGATACTAAAGATTATAATTTTAAAGTCAAATTTATGACAAAAAAAAATCATTTGAAAATTATAATAATTTATTATATGTCCCATAAAAGATATTTTTTCTACGATTGCTATGAAAAGTTGACAATTACGCTCTCATTTGTCAACGTAAAGTTGACGTTTTTTGTGGAACAATCGAAAAATATCTTTTTTGCGCGTTTCCGATGGCAACGCGCGAAAAAGATCATAAATGCGCGCTTATTTCAATAGTTACCAGGGAAACAAACAAAGCAGAAACTTGTCATATTGCTAGTTGACAGAACGAATTTATTTTCAGTACGTATACGTTTTTTAATAATTTTAAGATTCAAAGTGTCTTTGTTTCTCTTACACTATTGCAGCTCTCGCCTTCGGCTCGCGCTGCAATTATCGAGTTCGAGTAACAAAAAATCACTTTACGCTCTTAATACACAAATAACTATTTTCTCTTGCAAATTTAAAGTGTATTTCTATAAATGAATAACGTTTGGCAATGATTGAAGACATCAAGAGCAATACGACGGTATTTCTCACGGCTTTCCTCAATATGCGTTTCAGATCTTGTCTGAAGAATAGAAAAGACGTTGAAATGAGTGTATAGAATCCTTAAAAATAAAACTAATTAGTAAAAGAAAAGTATAGTGAAACCTGACAAAAATGTTCAAAGACTCCTTACCGCGGTGAATTTTCAAACTTAATGTTTAATTGTCATTATTACAGCAATGTTTCAAAGATATTTTAAATTCCCTTAATTCTCAGGTGCAGGGTATGCAATTGTAATAGTAAACATAATCTGTACAATGTACTACAACGTCGTCATTTCGTACCCATTGCTATTTCTAGTAAATTCAATGCAATCTAAATTACCTTGGGTAGATTGTACAAATCCATGGAATACAGAAAACTGTTTAGAGGTACCTTGCCAGTCTTAACGAAAGGTACAATTAATTCCTACATTTATATTTTAGTTGGGAGGAAGAGAAAATAATCTTAATAATACATTAGAAAATATAACTGAAACCAGACGAATGAAAACACCTGCAGATGAATTTTTCCAGTAAATATTACACAATTTCACTCTAGGGTGAGACTTTACTAAATAAGAATTATAATTTCCAGTAATCATATTCTACAAATATCTGATGGGATCGAAAGTCCAGGAGGCATAGTATGGCCACTTTTCCTTTGCAATGTCGTGTCATGGGCAGTAGTGTATATTTGTATTATGAATGGTGTCAAATCTGTGGGAAAAGTCGTGTATTTCACAGCAACATTCCCTTTTATTATTTTATTTATTCTTTTGATTAGAGGAGTCACTTTGCCGGGTGCAATGAAAGGTATTATATTTTATATTTATCCTCAGTGGCATCAACTTACAAATCTAAAGGTAAGGAATGTTTTTAAACGAAAGAAGGGATTTTGAAATTTTTTTTTAGGTCTGGGCTGATGCAGCTATACAAATATTTTTTTCTCTTGGACCTGGTTGGGGAGGAATAGTGAATATGGCTAGTTATAATGATTTTAGGAACAACAATAAAGGGTAATATTTTATAATTTTTATTCTTACCTAAATAATAAATAATTAAAAATTATTTTAATGGGGATATTTTATTATTATTATCAGTGGCCGAGGAAGTGGGGTTGCAGTTGCAACCGCTGATCATTTTTGGGGGTTGCGTTGCAACCCCTGTTCAGGACACAAAAAATAAAATAAAATACCTAACTAAAATACGAGTACGAATTCAAAATCCAAACCGAGACTTCAAGGAAGTAAAAACTCTACTTATATGACTGTTGACAATTCCAGCTTCAGAATCGTCAGCCGAAAGGTCATTTAGCGGGGTTCGTCGAATTTTGACTTGGAACCGTACTTCAATGTTACAAAAACGACTGTTTCATTTAGTTTTTCTTCATATACACAAAATTAAAACATTGGACATTGATTTAAATAAGGTGATGAAAATATTCATCAATAAAACCGCAGAGCGAATGACAGTTTTCGGAACAATAGAGTAAAATTGTCTTTTTCAATTTATACAGATGTAAAAACCTTATAAAACTATTACATTAATTGACACAAACAAATTATATCATTAATATAATGTTTCTCATCTAATTATTCATTTTAATTACCTAAATTTATCTGTGTAATATTTTTATTCCGATCAAAAAATTTTCGCAACTCTTTTCGAAAAAAGGTTCCGCGGTCTCTGATTATTATTAATTAAAAACTAAAGTGAGTTCAGTCTTTGACATAATATTCTGTTTTGATTTTTGTAGAGATTCAATATACGTCCCTCTTCTAAACTGCGGTACGAGCATCTTTGCAGGTTTCGTAGTGTTTTCTGTGATAGGCTTCATGTCTCACGAGACCGGCCTTCCGGTTTCCACCGTCGCTACCGGCGGCCCTGGACTAGCATTCGTCACATACCCGGAGGCCATTTCCATGCTGCCCTGGCCGCAGCTCTGGGCAGTGTTATTCTTTATCATGTTGTTTCTTCTTGGCTTGGATAGCTGTGTTAGTAGAACGAATGGTAGATGAAGGATAATAGAGATACTAGAGTTTGTTTTGTTGTAGTTTGTGCAAATCGAAGCGATTATTTCCAGTGTTATTGATGAGTATCCGGCGTTACGAAGACATAAGAAGAAAGTTGGATTCATGTCTTGCTTTATTATGTTTCTTGGGTCGATCTCTTGTGTTACAAATGTAAGTGATATATTTTGTTTATTTACAAATTTCACAAAAACGCAACTTTATACAGGAAAATGATTGTTTATAATAACATCAATATCTTGTTTAAAAAAGATGTGTTCATTTGCCAATTTCGGACCCAATTTGGTGCATGATTCACCTAAATAGATAATAAATTTAGTTTTCGTAACACATGCACAAGAAACACGTTCTTATTCCCTAATTTTAGAGAGAGAAACACTGCTTTCCTCCCCTAGGGAGAGAAACATTATGTTTCTCTCCCTAGGTAGGATGTTGCTCTCCCTAGGTAGCATGTTTCTCTCCCTAGAGACTACGATTTTTAGCTGTTTGAGGCGTTTCCTAGGTAACTAGTTACGCAACCCATATTTGACATTTGTCCCGATAAGACAGTAATTTTTGTGCACTTGTTACGAAAAGTATAATATGCTTCACGGGAGGGCGCGATTATCCCTTGTTTCCCTCCCTTGATGCATAACGTACTATTTTTTACTTTATCACACATTATAATATATAAATATATCCGTTAATTTAAATGAATAAAAATGGGTATACTTAAGTAGAAAACTATTTTGAATTTAATGGTGAAGTTCCCAGGTTCGCATCTAATCTAGTTTTTGAGATATAGAGCAACTAGACGATAATGAGTGAAACAAGGAGAAATTTAAGAAAAAGTCTACTTTCCAGAGGCTATATCTCAAAAACGAAACGAATTATGAAAATGCGATTAACGGCACTGAATTCCCCATGCTTTAATTGACTTATAAACAAATTTTTAGCAATTTTGAATTTTTGAAAATTTTTAGCTAAAATTTTCCCTTTAAACAGTTTTTGAACAATATCTCAAAAACTATAAGACATACACACTTGAAAACTTCACCATTGGATTCAGCGGCTCGAAACACATAAGTATACATGTTTTTGTCATAATATTCGTACAAGGAAGAATTTTAGAGAAAACAATCTAAAATGGGCCAAATATCGAAAATAATCCAAGGGGTACCCCTTAAGAAATTTTCAAAAAATTAAAATCGCTCAAAAGTTGCTGATAAGTCAATTCGAACACGCGGAATTCAATGCCGTTGATCGCAAATTCATATCTTGCTTAGTTTTTGAGATATAGCGGCGTTTCCTAGGTAACTAGTTACGCAACCCATATTTGACATTTGTCCCGATAAGACAGTAATTTTTGTGCACTTGTTACGAGCCTTCGGCCCTCGCTTACGTCTCGGTTTGCCAACTTCACACGCGGAAATAATCGCTTGTTTCCCTCCCTTGCTGCATAACATACTATTACAAAATTGTTACATCCTTACATTTTTTAAATATAAATAAATAAATATAAATATATCATCACGCCTTTTACCCATCACTGGATGTGGCACTCTGCCTAAGCAGATCTCGGTAAGTGATATATTTTTTCGCGTGAAGTGCGGTTACCAGCCGTCAAATCACGGCCTCCAAAGATATTAGTGGAGGAGGAGCCACAGGAGTAGATTTTTTAAATTGGTGAAAATTGTTTGTCGGCTGTGGGGATCGAACCAGGGTTCTCAAGATCCACAGGCCGACTCGATACCACTGATTAATTAATTTATTAAATGGGCAATGATTATATTATTAATTATTAATAATATAATATTTAAATTGACTATCGTCCCGCGTGGTGGCCGCGTGGGTTGAGGGCCTGACTGACAACCATAAGGTCGTGGGTTCGGGTCCCGCCCGTGGCGGCCATACAAAGGACATATCGGCATATGACCTAAGTAGTTGGTCCGATATATAAATTAAAAAAAAAATTGACTATCGCAGTAGTTGCAATACAGTAAATTTATACTCACTTAAATATTAAGCACAAGTATTGATTTTTATTTATCCCGAATATTTAAATATAAATTCTCGCTTGTTCATGTTCGTACTAACCTTGACAGCCGGTAATTTTGTTACAGGGGGGAATGTACATCTTGCAGTTACTGGACTGGTACGCGGCGTCCATTTCAGTGATTTTAATATGTTTAGTGGAAGTGATTGTTGTTGGCTGGACCTATGGCTGTAGTAGGTTCGTTGGTGATTTAGAATTTATGATCAAGAAAAAGGTTCATTGGTGGTGGCCCCTGTGCTGGAGGTACATCACTCCTATTATACTTACGGTAAGATGCTATTCAGAATTTTAATTGGGTTGAAAATGTGTTAAATGATATTTCATTTGTAGTTTGTGTTCATTAGGTGTTGTAGTTTGTGTCTGTTTACTATAGTATATTAGAATACAAGTATTAAAAGGGAGTCAATTTCAACACGTATGTTACATACAATTTAGCATTATATGTTACAAGAGATTATTACATTTTTAGATCTGTTTTTATTTTCTCAAATAATTTCAAAGGTTGTTGCGGATGTCACTGTCTCACTGACATTTTCTGTATTCATGACAACAGAAAACATAGGCTGGTAGCACAAGCTCTGTTTTAGGGTGTTTTAAGAGCACGGTTTTAACATGTTAGAAATTGCTAAAACACCCAAAAACATTGCTCTTAAAACAGGCAAAAACAGAGCTTGTGCTACCAGGAAATAATCTCACTGTGTTGTGGACATATGGGTGCAGAAAATGAGTCTTAGGAAAAATATGTTTTATATTTTAAAGATGCTACTGGCTTTATTTCAATCATGATGAATATATGTATACAGGGTGTTTCAGGACTAGTGTAACAAACTTTAACAGCTTATTCCTGAGGTCATTTTGAGCCAAAAATGTCATATGAACCAGGTCCTATTCCTTCTAGTTACCAAAATACAAGAGGTTAAAGTTCTATAAATAACACGTCATTTTCAAATATTAATAAATAAAATTAATTAAGACAAATAAGGTATGACTTTTTAATAAAATTCTTGTTTTCCGAAAGTATCTTTATACAAAAATTTGAAAATGTCGTGTTATTTATAGAACTTCAACCTCTTGTATTTTGGTAACTAGAAGGAATAGGACCTATGTTCATATGACATTTTTGGCTCAAAATGACCTCAGGAATAACCTGTTAAAGTTTGTTACACTAGTCCTGAAATACCCTGTATTATGACATGTTGTGTAAGTAAATTTAGGTTAGAAATATTATTATTTTTGCCTGAATAATATATTAGTGCTAACCGTTTTATGATTCAACTTATTAGTTTCAATATTAATGATTGATTATATATAGCTCATGTGTCGTCAATTTTAATTGACTGCATATTGTTAAAATTACAAATAGAGCTTGATGCGAACCTGGCTGTGCAAGTTTATTATTGAAGTAGTATTAAATAGAGATGGGCGAATATCAAATTTCTCGAATTCGAATATCGAATATCGAATATTCGAGGTACTCGAATATTCGAATACTCCTAAAAGTTAATTTATTTATTATTAATAATTATTTAATTATGTCCTTTTCATTATTTGAATGAAATTGTTAAGATAAAATAAAATTAAAATAAAAAGTACAAACAAAAAAGAAAAAGACGAAAACTTAAAATTTAAGGTGAAACGTATGGGCTGATGTTGGCGAAAAACAAATTTGAAATATAGTACGTCTTCATGGTTTTGAAACAAAATATCTTTGTTATAAATAACTTCAAAGTATTGTAATAGCTTTAAGTGTATGTACAAATGATAAAAAAAACATAGGTCAACATATGGCGCGATATTCGAGGTATTCGAATGTTCACTATACTTACGTTAATATTCGAAAATCTCGAATATTGAATAATGTCAATATTCGCGGCATTCGACTATTCGCGGATGATATTCGCCCATCTCTAGTATTAAATCATCCAGCATTGTAAACTGACAACCAACATTACCACGATGCAAACAAATGTCTTGATCAGAGATCCCTTTAAATTTTTATTTCCACCTATATAAAGACACTTTATAGATATTTATGATAACTAAGTAAATGAATAAATACAGCGCACAGCTTTGTAAAATTTTTAAAATAGTTACTTACAACATCTGCAATATTTTGTATATTTTCTTGAACTGCTAGAAAATTGCATTCGAAATCTTCGTCGGGCATTAAATACATTATTTCAAATTATTTAAATTTAGAATTCACGAAACTGTTGACATTGATTGTAATTGTTTTTTCATCACAACACCATGACAACGTCTAGCTATAATTTGTCCTACCGCAAACAACCTTTGAATACAAAATGTAATATATCTTTTTATATAACTAATAAAACGTTGTGAAGATGGAGACTTGTACAAGGCACGCTTGCAATTAATCTTTACTGGGCTCATTGAATTTGGGGGCTCGTTCATTCGTCCTTTGCCTAACAAACTATATATATATATATATACTTAGCTCTGCAGGCCTAGCAGGCCCATGGCTTGGTTAACTGTCTTCCTCCACTCGGATTTATTTTTGCTTTTCTCTTTCCAATTGCTGATTTTGGCCTTTTGCATATCCTGTTTCACTTCGTCTTCCCACCTTGACTTTGGCCTTCCTCGTCGTTTTGCGCCTCCTATGCTGCAATCTAGTATTCTCTTTGCTCCTCTAGTTTCCTGCATCCTCATAACGTGACCGATCCATCTTAATCTTTGTGCTTTTATACTTGCCACTATATCCGCTTCTTTATACAGTTCGTCTAATTCTTGATTTGTTCTTCTTTCCCATCTTCCATTTACTTTTTTGGCAAAAAATAACTATTGCATAGTTAAAAGTCGGCAAAATTTGAAATCGTGAACTCTTGCTTGATAGATGTAAGTTGTAATTATTGTATCTACTGGCTTTATTTATAATCTTGTACGATAATTTCGTTCTTAATTTTAATGTTTTAATGATTAATTATATCTATTAGGTAAATGAAAAAATATCATATTATTATTTATTATAATTTGAGCAATGTATATTGTGATTATGACAATTCTTCACTTCTCTGATAGATGTTGTGTTTATAGTTTATTTTCGGCACAACGATCGTTTTCAACACTCCCATATCTTACAATGGTGTCATTTACCCTCCGTGGTCCGTAGTTTTAGGATGGTTGTCATGTGGTATATCTATTGTTTGCATCCCTCTTTATATGGTTTATAAACTATGGATCACTCCCGGGAATTTTATAAAGGTAAATTACATATAAATAAGTAGCCACAATGTTGTTTGTTATTAATTAAATTATTTAGAGAATAAAAACAACAATCACGGCAACTCCTGATTGGGGCCCAGCTGAAGAAGAATACAGAAAAGCGTGGTTATCCTTAAAAAGTAAAGATGGAGTTCTATTAAATGATAAAGTTTGATGTTTAATTGTTTTGTTATTATGAATTTTTATTGTTAGATTCAATTTACATTAGACAATAAATTTGTTATATTAATAAGACAAAAACAAAATGAATAGTTGCTTATTATTATTTCTTTTTCTTTTGCTTTTTAAATGCAACAATTTCTTGGACTTGTCCAAGACGTTTTATACCGAAACCCACATGGCATGTTAGTTTTGTTGGTAGTGGCAATTTTTCAGGTACTGACGATTTTCCTTTACTACTTTTATCTGATTTTGATTTTTTATCTTTACCCTTTCCTTTTTTACCTTTACCTTTATTTTCAGCGTATATCTCAGGCTGTAAAGAATAAGCATAATAGAATTAACAATTTTCCTCACAAACTTTTATACATTTTCAGAAAGTACATTTATATTTAAAATATTTATTTATTATTTACTTTTAAGCTGCCTTCAACTGCAATCGCCTTGTCCTTTAATTTTGGAAAATCCGCCCAAATAAAATCAACATATTGATCGCTCCAGTTCACCGAATGCAAGTCACAATAAAATGTTGCAAAAGTAGATTTTTTAAAAATAATTTCATCTGGAACATCGGATTTCGCTGAACTTTCTTTATCTTTCTTTTTGTCCTTCTTTCCCTTCGCCTTTTTATTTACGAATTTCTAAGATAAAATTTGTATGAATAGTTTTCATGTAAAAATATTGAAATTATTACTTGTGTATAAATTATTTGGACTTTAATTCGACTTCGAAAAGTATCTCTTAAAAGTTGAAGATTATTTACAGGTGTGGGAACGATTATTGCTGGGTTATTGTACTTGATAACTTCATCCCATTCTCGTGCTTCTGTTTTAAAGTTTTTATTCTCTTTTTTGCTTGTCACTTCTTTTTCGTATTCGTCTGGAAGCGCGTACAATCCTTTTCCTTTTACTGGTTTTGGTGCTTTTGACTTACTAGATTTGTCTGATTTATTGCCTTTTGATTTTTTATCTTCCTTTTTACTCTTTCCTTTGTCTTTCCCTTTACCTTTATTTTTTTCGGGTTTTACTTCCTCTACTTTAGGGGGTTCTGGAGGTGGTTCTGGTTTTGGGATTTTTATTTCTTCTAGTAAAGGTAGTTCTACTTCTATGTGAAATGTATGTTCAACATTCTGTTCATTTTTAATCATAAATAAATAATATTTATCAATAATTTATTTTTTACTAATTATTATTTTTTGAATTGTCCACTAGTATGAACGATAATTAATGACAACCAGGGTTCGAAGATATATATCGATCGATATATATCATGATATTTATTTGACGATTTTTGCAATGATATATATCCATTATATAAAAATATCAAATAGTTTTTGAGATATAGCCTCCGGAAAAGTGAAATTTTTCGAATTTTTCAGTTTTTCTACTTTTCCGAGGCTATATCTCAAAAACTAAATGTGATATGAAAACGCGCTCAACGGCATTAATTTTCTCGTGCTTCAGTTAACTTATAAACATAGTTTCAGCGATTTTTATTTTTTTTCAATTTTCCGCCAAAAAAATCGCAAAAAGCGGTTCTTTAACATTTTCTCGAAAACCAGAAGTCATATGCATTTGAAGATTGCACCACTGGATTCAGTGGGTCAAAATACATATGTATGTAAATTTTCGTTTTAATAATCCTACGATTAAGGATTTTCGGGATAATTGAATTAAAATCTGAAAAAACCAAAGGGGTACCCCTTAGGAAATAATTAAAAATATTAAATTGCATAAAATTGTATGAAAATTTGCTTATAAGTCAATTCGGACACGGGGAATTCAACGCCGTTGAGCGCATTTCCATATCTTGTTTAGTTTTTGAGATATAGCCTCCGGAAAAGTGAAATTTTTAGAATTTTTCAGTTTTTCTACTTTTACGAGGCTATATCTCGAAAACTAAATGTGATATGAAAACGCGCTCAACGGCATTAATTTTCTCGTGCTTCAGTTAACTTATAAATAGGGTTCGAAGATATATATCCATTATATAAAAATTTCAAATAGTCTATAATAAATACAGTATACCTCTCATTATTACTTTCATAAATTCTGTTAAAATTATATTCTAAAGATAATTCTTACTTTACTAGCTTTTGACTAACTTCACATCAACGACATAAATCCAAATTGTGTGCCATTTGTGATGTCATTAACGGCAAAGTCTGAACCATTTCCAAAAATTTTATTTGGTACTCATTTTAGAAATACAAATCCTTTAATATGGTGGAAAAGTGTAACTATCAATGAGTCAGAGTGGCCAAATAAAAGTACATTTATTGAACTATGTGAACAGTTACACACTGCTGTAACAGCCACAGCAGGGCTGGAACGATATTTCTCCACTTTTGGCATTGTCCAATCTCAATTACGTAATCGTCTCGGTAACGACAATGCCGGTAAATTAGTTTTCATGTTTAAATATTTAAACCAAAAAGAAACTACAAAAAAACTAATTTAGATTGGATTTGGCCAAGTGAGTCTCTATCTGCAACGCTACGTTCAGGAAGTTCATCAGAAGATGATGATTTGCCCCTATCTGGAATATAGGATTATTTAAATATTCTTACTATTCTTAGTACTATATAATATTTGTGTATCCATTCAATGTATATTTACTTTTTTTCATTACCTATGTTAATTTTTTATTTAGGAGTAATAATTTATTTTGTATTTTCTATTGTGATAATAAATGTGTACAAAAACTAAAATTAAAAAATAAATATCCAAAAAGTGATATTTATCTGATATATATCCTATATATCAGATATTTTGATATTTATTATAAATATCATGATATTTACGAACCCTGATGACAACTAACTAACAATTAACTAATTTAATTTTTTAGCTATTAAACGATCCTAATTTTTTTTTACTGCAAATAAATTTGTGTATTTTTATTTGAAGCATTTATTTCTCAAATTATTTTAAAATGTTTAACAGTAGAAAGATATTCAAATGTTAGTTAATTGTTGTTCATACTAGTTGGCAATACGATGATACATAAATTATGTACTTTATATTAAAATACTATTTTAATTTTAGGACGCGAAAAATTTAAAATGGTGCTGTAATATGACATTAAAGGTAGGAATATTTGAAAAATTATTATATATTCTTAGCTCTTAGTATTGCCGCAACACGAGATGAAACGAGAGAAAATTTTGGTCTTGGTCTCGACTTGGTCAAAACTTGGATATATTCTCGTCTCGACTTTATTTGAGAAGACGAGACAAGGCTCGAGTTTCGCGGTAACACTAGTTTTGACAAACAAAATTAAATTATATAATTAATATAGGGTTGTACTTACCCCTTTAGGAGGTGCAGGAATTCCAATTAATCTATAACAAGTAAATATTAATCCATTAACATTAACCCCTGTTTCTAAATCCTCATCCTCGGGAATTTTTCGATCCTCGGACAAAAATTCTGTTTCATCCAAGTACAACAATCTTGGAAATACCTCTAAAACTTTTTCTTTGTATGACTCACAAGCCTGAAACAAACTTCATGAAGTTGTAAAAAAATCGAAAAAACAAACTTACATAACAAGGGTTGCCCTCTAGGGTAAGAGCTATTAACCGAGGCAGCTCTCGCAGCTGCTCCAGAAGGTCGGTTAGACTCAAAATGTCGTTGTTCGATAAATCGAGAGTTTTCAGTTCAGTGAAGTTGCCGCTAGTTGCTAGTAGATGGCAGCAGGAGTCTAAGAGTGGGGACACCATTAGTTTAAATGAATTTCATTGATTTTAATTATTCTGCAAAGTAATTAATCAAGTTTCTTAATTAATATATGATATTTATTTTGTTCTTGATTTTATCTATCAAATCAGGTGAAATGAGTTCGCTGATTTAATTATGCAAATTGAAACGGTTTTCTTATGATATTAATTTAATTAGCAAATCTCTAACTTTTAAAGAATTATCGGAGAATCAATTATTTTCATTATTTGCTGATACAAATACCGATACATTTTAAATTACTATGTTATTTGTTTTTAATTCCATATTTATTCCATTTTCTATTTAATTTGTATATTAAAATGAAATTCCATTTATTTAATTGGGATCTATTTATTTTACTTTAATTGAAATATTACATATGTCATAATTTTTTTCCAAACATAATTTGCAACACCCGGATTCAACAAACAAAATTTTCTAAATTTTACATATTATTTGATTTGATTTAATGTTAAGTATTAATTTTTGCATCTATGGGTAAACTTTACAATCAACAGGTAAATAAAATAAAAAAAAATAAAGAAGATAGATAATTAAAAATAGTGATAAAAAGTAAGATTAAGCCAATGGGTATATAATGTAGTTCCTTTTAACTATTTTTCTTTTTTCGCGATCTTTAAACTAGTTGAAAAATGTAACATAACAAAAAATGACTTTTGTGATTAATATGCAACAAAGTATATTCATGTTGGTACGAAAGTGTGTACAAAAAAAGTAATTAGCAGTAGAAGCAAATAATGATGGAAAACTAGACCGTATTATGAAATTATTTGATATTAATTAAGTAGTTTCTCTAGATTAATTATAATTTGTGCGCCATGATACAATTTCAATTAGTGTAGATATTTGTTACAAAAGTCGGTAAATTACAAAGGCTGTGATCATTTAGAATACAATGTGTTCAGGGCGGTTCAGGGGTATGCAGAGCCGTACTTAGGGGTAGCCAGCTCAGGGTGCGGTGCGTAAATCTTTGATAAAATTATGAATAATGAAACGCCATTAACGTTTCCAAGTAAAGCAGTGGCAGGAGTAGCGTCTGAAAATACGGGGCTTTTGCCCCACTTCCATCACGCGGGGCGGCGGAGGTTGAAGAGGGTACTATTCTGGAGAGACTCATTTGATTTTAAATTAATTATTCGATTTGAGAACAGACTCACACACACATGCAAACAGTAGTCTGCAGGAATTAATAACAAACATTAATTTAGAAAATTAAACATAGCAGATAAAGGCTCGTGTATTCAGCGGCAAAAGTTGCCTAATAACGAACTGCGCGGGGACAAGGGAGCAGCTATAATTAAATCCATTTTTGAGTCGACATCCACCAGTGCTTCCCAACATGTTACTACTCTACACATAAAACTCTTATTACAACTACACCAACGACTATTAATAAATATATGGATATGATTGAATATTTATTGCGTGAACGAAAGATTTCTAATGAACTTGTAAGGAAGGAATTCTGAATGTCAGTGGCAGATGAAATAGTTTGGAGAAATGAGACGTGTGTCGAATTAAAGATTGGTGAAACAGGTATATGTATGTTGAAATGAAATTTTAGTAGATTGCTAATAATATTTTACGTTCGTTGCTAAAAGGAGAAAAAAATACATTTTAATTTATTTGATTTAAGAAAAGTGAAAAACATGCATTTCTCTTCTTTAATGTATACTAATTTAAATAAGAACAAAGACAAAATTAATTGTCGTCCATACACTTGGTGAAACTAGGTTTAATAAAAAATATTAAATAAACACTTGGCACTCGTCACCAGCTTCTTCACGTGAACTTTGTTCTAGGTGAAGAAGTGAGTTATACCATACTGATGAGCTCTAATAAGAGCGGTTACTAACTGTGCTGGCCAGCCTCTGACGATGCCCTCATAAGGTGACTTGGAGGCTGAATTTTGTGAGACTTTGCCAAGTGTTTATTTAATATTTTTTATAACAATACTATTAAATTAAAATTAGCAAGACATTTTAATTTTCATAAGATGTCACTGGGGTTCCCAGAATGTCATCTATCTTGGTTAACCCTAGTTTATAAATTTATTCTTCAATATGCGAAAACCTCATTTCATGATGTAGGTATATAAATAACTATGAAATAAAAATAAGAATATTTTGCGTATCTTTTATTTAAAGGAGATTTTTAAAAATTGTTTAGGATCGTTGGACAGGGCTTATAGTGTAAAACGTTGCTAATACTATATGAAAAAATCATGCAGATGAAGCCTACGCTAAAAAAGTTTGAGTATCACCTCTTACAAAATCTCCCGTGTGTTACGGCAAATTAGTAATTTATTTGTTTACTCAGTTACGTCAACAGAATATCACTCCATCTCTGAACGCATTCACACATACACACACTTCATGTACGCATGCGCACACCCTCACACACACACTCATCTCCTCACCCATCCTCCCTTAAGACGCAGCAGTGCGGGTGCTCACTCGTAAACAATCTGCAATTAAGTCCTTCATTTGGGACGGAGGTATCAAAAGCGGCGCTAATTTAAAACAAACATGGACGCGTTTCTCTTCCTCCGGGCACGATTTTTGTTTGTCACCCGGTGAAACACTCGGCATTCGACTGACTGCAGGGATGGATCTTTGTACATACTCTCTATACCATTGCCAATTAAGGAAAATTTATTTAAATATAATAGTACAGATTCTGTCTTATATCAGTTTATAAGTTTCTCAAGATCATTATAAGCTACACAAGCTATAGCTCAGGGCCTTCACTTTCTTGAAGACCTCCCAAAATTTGTTTAACCTCCAATAGTTGGTTGTTTGAATATTCAAACAGCCTCTATAAATTTTGTCTAGGGCCCGCCAAAATCTTGCAAATATCTACATTCTTCTTATTTTAGTATAACTTTAAAATGTTATAGTGTTGAATTCGCTTTCAAAAACAAGCGCAGAACGACACTTTCTTCCTTATTTTTTATTCTTGTTTAGTTGGTACTATAGAATGTTTAACTGTAATACTTGAAAAATAAGTTCAGTGTGACCCTTCCTCCCCAAAAATTGTTCGAGTGAGCAACTAACATAGAATATATGAACTTATAAAGGGCCCCACATCCCAAATAGTTGTTTGGGCCTCATCTAAGTCTAAATCCGGCCCTGCTCATTAGCGTTTAAGTTCTAGTGAATTCATAAATGTAAGTATAATAGTTATTTACGTGACCAGCGCAGTAAATTAATTATTACTGGCGAACGACGAAGGAGCGAGCCTCCATAATTAATCCATTTATTTATTATTTGTTTACATAAATTTTCGTTGTATTCAAGGAATTTTATGTTTATGTCAGACTACCAATTATTTTAAAATTAACAAAAGGTTAATAAAATATGAATAAATCATATTTTAAAATTATTTTTTTCGTTTTTAATCTTACTTGGGTCGTAAAAAATAGTATATACACCTTGGGAGAAAATGTTATTTTTCCCTTGTTGTTTTGTTGTCAGAGGGCGAAATTCGAGAGCTACAAATTCCACCTCATAGCAAATCATGCATTTTTCTCCCTAGATGTATAATATACTATTAATAGATGTCTTTATAGTGTTCTGTATGTTTTTATTTCTCATACATGGAATAAAAATGAACCCGATGATCTATTTATATCAATGTCAAGTTTTTTTGAAACTCATATAGTTTTTAATTCTACTGCCGGCAAGTAAATAATAACAGATACAAGACATAATAATGCAAAAGAATATTTCACAAATTATCTTGATGATTTAGCATATTTTGCGCTTTCAAATATGTCTAAATTATTCATTTTACAATTGTGCGAAAAGTGAGTCATTATGTAAAAATTTTCTATTCGGAAAGTAATAAAAAGCTTTCAGTACTACGTAATAAACTTAAATACGATGAAAACATTTTTTTCAACATTAATTGTAAGGAAACTTATTTACTTTCATCACTAGTGAGGGAGGAACACAGTTACTATTACAACTAAATTGAGTGGACGAAATGTCATGTGACCGGGTAACCAAGGAAACGTGATGTGCAAATACAACTCCTTTGATTTATATAAAATTATTATTAAATTTCTTATATTGCCATCGTAAAAATGTAATTTTTACTCATCTAATATTGAAAAAAATGTAACACGTATACTATTTTACTATTAGTTCCTGAAAAGTGTTTTTTTTTATGGTGAGTCCGGCCCTGTATATATTCTGTGCGTATGTATGTCCGTAAAGAAGAGAATGGTTTACTAGCCCGCTTACTGGCTTGTTGAAATATTCAAACAGGGTAATTTTTCCCTGTGGTGACTTTAGATCCTGTGTTTTTTTGTTTGATACGGTCCTGGAGAATTGTTTTTAATAATGAAATAGTTTTATAGGATGTACCTGGTATGTTTTGGAACTTTTGCCTACTGTGTAGGGTTTTTGATAGAGATATCATTTTGTAAATGTTACAAGTAAATTTTTTATAAAGTTGTTTTTCCGGTGATTTTACCTAAATAATGTAGATGGCCTAAGAATTTCATTTTATTTGACAGTAAAAACATTTTTCAAGTTCAATTATTTATGTTTTACTCTCGTTTTTCGCGTTCCATTTATATAAAAACATATTTATTCGCCAGTTATTTTTCTAATAAATGACAAACGGTTAAAAATTCAGATAAAGTTTTTATTTATGAGTACATTCCGGGATAAAATGTTCTTCTGAAATTTTAAATTCCGTAACAAACTCTTCTCATCTCCATCCAATTATTCCTTGGACATCCATACAATTATGTTATTCTTAATTTTCATCTATCTTTCATTTAACATACGTTTCACACGCACAAATCATCGCTACTGACAGGCCTGGATTAACTAATAAGTATAAAATACAAATATATAAGGCCCGTAATTTAGAAGAGTTCGATTCGATCCTGGCAAAAATTGAAATTAATTAAACTGTTTTTATTATATTTGCTATTAATTTACATACATAACATCACGCTATATCCCATTAAATGGGGTAGCACGAACCCGTCAACATTCTCATCCTGACACACGATACCACATTAACACTTCCTCCATACAAACTCTTTCTTTTCTCACAACCAAAATCCATCAACACACAACAAACATTCATCCATTCGCTAGTGTACACTGCGCTTGTTTCTGAAGATGGTCTCCACACAATTGCAGGTAAACAGTCGAAACATCTATTAATTTCTTATTATAATAACTGATTGTAATTCATAAAAGTTCATCAAATGCTTTTCTTTCACCTCCAATAGTTGGTTGTTTGAATATTCAAACATCCTGTATAAATTTTGTCTAGAGCCCGCCAAAAGCTTGCAAATATCTACATTCTTTTAGTATAACTTTAAAATGTTATAGTGTGGAATTCGCTTTCAAAAACATTCTTCCTTATTTTTTATTCTTGTTTAGTTGGTACTATAGAATGTTTAACTGCAATTCTTGAAAAACAAGTTCAGCGCGACCCTTCATTTGTTATTAGAGGAATGGATGTAAATGAATTGAGATGATTTCAGAATGTGGAGCGTACGTCGAATGAAAGATTAATGAAACAGGTGTATAGGAGCAAATGAATGGATGTGATTGAAGGTTTGTTGTGTGATGAAAGATTCGAAGTGTGAGGAATAAATGAACTTGTATGAATGTGGTTGAAGTGAGGATGGAATGTTAAGATTAGAATGTGTGATGAAGATGAATCTAATGAGTGGATATTCTGTGAATGTCTCAAGGACTCGTGCTATCCCATTTAATGGGATAGAGCGTGATTTATTTATTTATTTATTTATTTATTTATGTTACGCTGTACAACAGGAATTTAATTCCAATTACAGTACAGGGTCCGCACTCACCGAGCCGCAGTGTGATAGTTTATATAATTTTTAGCTTGAATGCGATTCGAACTCGGGATCTCCGGATTCGAATTCTGTATCGCTAACCACACCACCGTACTGACGGTACTGATGTTACGTATGTATATAACCATAATTTTCCAATTAACTTATTGGTCATTAATAGATATAGGAGCTATACTTTTCATTCGACATACATTCCACATGTACTAACAATCTTAATTAACACACACACGCTCATTGTTGTCTTCTTGGTATTTTTGAAATGTGATAGTTATTCCTGTGAAAAAGGTTGGTAACCCATCAGATTGTTGAGTAAATGAAAATCATGCGAGAAAATGGATTCAGTATCGAAATTGTTCACTTGAATCGTGAAACATACACATGGCAGTCATGCCCCGCGCCCCTCAAACTAATCAATAAATCCCGACACGCACAGGCGTTTCCTTTAATTACAACGAGCCCCCCCTTGCGGCGCCCCTGCCCCACACGCCTAGCCCGATCACTACACATCAACCATTCACGTATAAATTACATATATTTCATTTCCTAGATGGCTGTTTACGGAACTCATAATTCGATTTGTCGAAAATGGCTGACATTTAATTTACCGGAGTGCCCCAAAAAGCTCCAGTCCGCCTGCCCGCCACCCCGCGCTTCCCCCAAGCCGATTGGAGTCGCGAGTGCATCGCCTGATTAGATTACTAAATTAAATATTAATGCCGAGAATAGATTTTGATTAAAACTCGCAATTAGTAAAATCACGTTTCTGAAATTAATTATGAGAATTGCAGTGTGCGTTTGTGGTAATTTGGGTGTTCAATGGACTCTGGTGTTAGATGTGTGCGTTGATTGTTATTAAATACAGGGCTGGACTCGTAATTAATTATTGGCGCCGGCTGGTGGGCCGCTAAATTTGTTTGATTATCGTTGGTTTAGCTTTATGGAAAATAATGGAATCATATGCGCGAACTGACATCACAAATCACAGCACTGATACAGTTTCAAATTGTGTTACAAATTTATTGTTCAACCTACTCGCTGTTCCAATTATATTACCTACTACACATACATACTAGTGGCTACTGTTCTCCAAGATTTTTTCAACAGAGGCATTTTATTAAACCGTTGATATAATCAAATCATTTCATTATTTTAATAATAAATAAATAAATTATTAAAATAATTAGTAGAAAAGAAAAACATATTAAAAAAAGTTCAAACATTAAATACAAATAAATTCATAACGAAAATTAACATACATATGTGTTTTCTAATTCATTCTAATTTTTGAGATAATGTTAAAAACCGTTCTTCGCGTAAATTTGAAAAAAATTAAAATGGCTGAAAATATGATTAGAAATTTAATGACGTTTAGCGCATCTACAAATTTCGTTTAGTTTTTGAGATATAGTCTCAAGAAAGTTGGAAATCTAATGAAAATTAAAAATTTCACTTTTCCGGAAGCTGTATCTTAAAAACTGAACAAGATATGAAAATACGCTCAACGGCACTGAATTCCTCGTGTCCAAATTGACTTATAACCAATTTTTTATCAAATTTTAAGTAATTAATTTTTTTAAATTATTTCCTAAGGATTTTTGGCCAATTTTCTCTAAAATACTTATGTATATTGACTGACTGAAATCAATAGTTAAGTTTCCAAGTACATATGTCTTCCTGTTTTTGAGATATTAGTCAAAAACTGATTTATGAGAAAATTTGAAAGAAAATTTTAAAAAAATTCAAAATTGCTGAAAATTTATTTATAAGTTAATTACAGTACGAGAATGTCAATGCTGTGTAACGCATCTTCATATTTTGTTTAATTTTTGAAATGTAGCCTCCTTTTCTTGTTTTTAGGCCAATTTAATTTTTTTGATGTCATCAGTCAATTTCTTAAACATTTTTACTGAAATAGATTGTTTCTAGAACTATTTTAATTATAGTCCGGTCATTGAGATATATACAGTTGATCTTGATTATGCTAACTGACAAAACGTCAAACCTGATTACCTAATTATAATCTTATGATTCCATTTTAAACTGAAAATAGTCGAAAGTTATTTTTGTACTGTATAAAATAGTCTTCATTCTGATAATTTGTCAATCAGTCATCATCACAATTAAATATGTTCTATATCTTCTACAATCCACACTGTAAACTTTTGCTGAACAAACCAAAATTCTGTAGCACAGAGTACAGAGAAAATATATAAAATAAATAAAATAAAATAAATATATCATCACGCCTTTTACCCATTACTGGATGTGGCACTCTGCCTAAGCAGATCTTGGTAAGTGATATATTTCTTCGCGTGAAGTGGGGTTACCAGCCATCAAATCACGGCACCCAAAGATGTTAGTGGTGAGGAAGCTACAGGGGTAGATTTAATTTGGTGAAAATTGTTTGTCGGCTGTGGGGATTGAACCAGGATTCTCAAGATCCACAGGCCGACTCGATACTACTGAGCCATCTACCCCATTACAGAGAAAATAACTACGTTAATATAAATTAGGATTAATATATGTTTCATTCAATATATAGTATATCTTGTTCTCGTGTACCTACAAACTGTAAAAGAGAAAAACTGAGTTTTGTCCTAAAAATACAAGTTATTCAACATTTTCATTTTCGCGCAGTATAATAATTATTACTATTGTTATTACAGTTTACAGCATAAATAATATAATTATCTTGTTTCATTACAACAATTCTATTTTAATTAAATATCTCGGACACCGCAACATCCTCATTTGACGGTTTCATACAAATTATTTCGTAAATTAATGATACGACAACAAATATTAACAAAACAAAAGACAGGATGAACAATAGCGAAACAAATTCGCGAAACAGCTGACAGTTTACGTGTCGCAGTCATCTGTCTCTAAGTGTTGCCACTGGACAAAACAATTTTAGTTTGAGTGTTGTTTTATACAGGGTGGACACAGACAGACGGACAGACGCGGTGTTTCAATCATAATCAGAGCAGTTGAAGTATGAAATGTGGCCATTTTCATACATTAATCATGTTGAGCTCTTGACACATTCTTCCCGGCTTTGTTGTGACGCCATTAACACATGTAAAATGCATTTTTTACAAAAGGTAAACAATAATCGCAAATTTCATAAAGAGAGATGCAAAAAATACTGGGCATGCCTCGTTTTGGAATCGCATTAAGATGATTTAAAGATATAAATTATTATTAATATTTACATCAGTATGGTGCTGTGGATTAGGGTTGTGCCGTGGTCAATTGACCAAAAATATTTGACAGCCAAATAAAACGGTCAAAAATCTAAATGGAACCGCCACGACATCTGTTGTTCAATAATAATAGCTACTTACTTTTATTACATGAATATATCTAGTTTGGTATTCTGGGATCTGGAGAATTTGCTTACTTTACTTTACAAATAAAATTAATACATATTATTTCATTTCATAACGTCTTTTACTTTATTTTCCCCTTTATTTTGAATTTGATGTGGTTTTGTTTATTAGTTGTTGTTGGTTTTTCATTTTCAGTAATATTGGATGTAGTAAACAGTACTATATAAATAAATTACAATTTTAATTGTGATTATTATTAAATGTTTCTTGGTCAATTGACCGGTCAAATAGTCGGTCAATTGACCGAAAAATATTTGACTGGTCAAATGCACAACCCTACTGTGGATAGCGTTACGGATTTCGAAACCGAAGATTCCGAGTTCAGCTCGGCGAGTCCGGACCCTGTACTGTATTTGGAATTATTAAATTCCTGTTGTACAGCGTAATATAAATAAATAATAAAAGTGTGTCCAGAATATGTTGGTGTATGATGAGTGTGGGATTAAGATAATGTAGAATGTATGGGGTAGGTGGCTCACTGGTATCGATTCGCCTGTGGATCTTAAAAACCCTGGTTCGATCCCCACAGGCGACAAACAATTTTCACCAATTTAAATCTACCCCTATGGCTCCCCCTCCACTAATATCTTTGGGAGCCGTGATTTAACGGCTGGTAATCGCACTTCAAGCGAAAAAATATATCACTTACCGAGATCTGCTTAGGCAGAGTGCCACACCTAGTAATGGGTAAAATGCGTTATTATTTTTTTATTTATAGAATGTATGTTGAATGAAGTCTAAAAATAAATGGATGTATATTTTTTAAAGATCACACAAAAATAAGGGAATCACAAAATAATATATTTGCCTCCAAGGAAATTATGCTTCCGAAAAGTTTGAAAATCACCACGTTATAATATTTTCAAAATCGGAATCGTTCGGTTATAATCGGTATTTAACCGAAGTGTAATAAATCTGTAAATCACATTTATCGAATTTTTAATATTCTAAAATGATTTCGAACGCCAGCTAACAAGTTACAACATAGCCTTCTAATTAATTTGGTAAATTGAATAACGTTCACTCTAGTAGAGCTGGGTTCATTCAGTACAGTGTGGGATCTTGAAGTGAACAAAGTGTTTTGTGGATGTTTCAGTGAATATTTTAATGCGTAAATTGGCTTAAATTGCGTGATATTGTACGTGCTAATGTGTGACATTTAAAAGAAACTTTAATATATGAGTGATAGTACTGTCGAATATATTGGATGGACTTCTTGGGATGCCAGAACTTGCGGATTCCTGCTCAAAGTAAGCAACAATATTATTATTTTATTATTACACCTAAGAGATTAGTTTCAAATATTGTAGATATTATTTTTATTTAACGAGTAATGTAAAAAATACTTAAAATTACTGCATTTTTAGTTGAAATGTAGTGTAACAATATGAGCTATCTCATTGTTGTTATGTTGCGTTTAGGTAAGATTGGTTTCGTGTAATTTGACACTCGTGACCACATGTGTCATTAAGGCTGAGTGTGAAATCTTTTGGTTTTCGAATATAGGGCATTAAATTATAAAAAGAGACAGTTATAGTACATATTCTTAGAATTTCAACAAGATTTCATGTTCGCGTTATCTGCAGGGCCAGAGTGTCAGACAACATAACCAAAACACTTGAGACATCTATGTCCACCCCGATGCGAGGGGGATGGATTCTAGATGTGGGTATCGTACCCAGGACAGCAAGTGTTTTGCTGGAAACCATGAGTCTCGTCCATCGACGATGTAGTTATTCACATCACGCGGTGTTCGCGTTTTATTTAGTTTTAAACTAGATTAGTGAATTAAGTATCATAATTAATAAAAATTTAATTCAAATAATAATTCTGTTTCCATCCTCATATTAAATTATAACGTTTCGTGTTCAATTCAGTTTAAACTTTAATAGCGGTATGTTTAATAAAATTTCAAGACTGCATCCCTTCCTTTCGTTTTACAATTGACGCAGTCCGGTAAGATCAACTTATTCACCAAATTCCGCTCGTGTTACAGTAGTGTAAGATTGCCAAGTTGAAGAGGGGCATACGTATATATTATGCAGTTAGAAAGTCGGTTGAAAGAGTAAAGTGTACAAAATTAATTGAGTGATTGATGTAGGTTGATTGTGGATATGATACATAAATGTGTAGAAACATTCTTATCATTTTCCTAAAAATACATTCCCTTGTGGTCACGCTAATTTTATGCATTTCCATTCCTGACTAATAAAAAATTCTAAATCAATGCTACTAATCTAAAAAAGGAAGGAAAACAATAGAAAATGACCACCTTTCAGCTTTGATAAAAAATTACCAACAAAAGTAACACGTGAAACGAAAATTTATAACTCGATCTATCGAAGGCAAAAATAATTGCCGAGTATAAGAGGGGAAAAGGGACACGCGAGGTGAGGTGCTCCCCTTCCTCTCCGCCCATGACATGCCTTTCCTCTTCAGTTACAAATACATATTTAATTCTGTCGTGTACAAAACGGTTCCCTGTAATGACCGGGTTTGGACCTTGCAGGTGATTTTCTCTGGGAAAAACGCGGCTTGCCCGGGAAGTCAGGGCCGCATCTGAGACAATGCAAAAATATTAAAATATCATCTTTCTAAAATAGTCATTGATTTACCCTAAAAATGAAATATAATTGTGTTGTACCCTTCAAATGAGATTATAATAGTAGCTATTAGTATATGAGGAAGGAAAGAGCTCGTATGGAGGAAGTGTTAATGTGGTTGAAACGAGTATCGTGTGTCAGAATGAGATTGTTCTGTGAATGTTTCAGGGGTTCGTGCTACCCTATTTAATGGGATTTAGCGTAATGTTGTGTATGTATGTATTAATATATGAATTAAAGTATATGATATGAGTCGTGTATTAGCAGTTATAATTAGGGTTGTGCATTTGACCAGTCAAATATTTTGCGGTCAATTGACCGACTATTTGACCGGTCAATTGACCAAGAAACATTTAATAAAAATCACAATTAAAATTGTAATTTATTTATATAGTAATGTTTACTACATCCAATATTACTGAAAATGAAAAACCAACAACAACTCATAAACAAAACCACATCAAATTCAAAATAAAGGGGAAAATAAAGTAAAAGACGTAATGAAATGAAGTAATATGTATTTATTTTATTTGTAAAGTAAAGTAAACAAATTCTCCAGAACCCAGAATACCAAACTAGATATATTCATGTAGTAATAGTAAGTACCTATTTCTATTGAACAACAGATGTCGTGGCGGTTCCATTTAGATTATTTGACCGTATTTTTTGGCCGTCAAATATTTTTGGTCAATTGACCACGGCACAACCCTAGTTATAATATCCAAATTGTTAAAATAAATGTTACCCTTAATTGCCAAAACAAACAATTACTATTTTATTGGGCAAACCATGGAATCAATGATCGAAATCTGTATTACAATTAAATATGTGTCTTAATGAGTGTCATTAAACTGCAGATAATACATGTTAATATAGTATATTAAGTAAAACGTTTTATAAACGACATTTAAAATAAAGGAAAAACAATTGCTATTTCATTGAACAAGCTATGAAAACCGTAGAACAGTAAAGGCTTTGTTGTTAACGGTAAAAAATCTGTATCATAATAAAAATCTATTTAAATGAGTGTCATTAAAATTACATATAATGCAATTAAATTAAAGTGTGAGCGTAGAAAAAATTAATTATGTATCTTCTTCTTCTTCTTCTGATGGCACTACAGCCCAAATCGGGCCTGGGCCTACCGGGCACACCGAGCCACAGTTTTTACACTGCCGTACTGCCGGTCTTCGTAGTCGAATGCTATATTATTTAAGGCGAATAAGTGACTAGCTTATAGCGCCCGAGTGTGATTAATACATGTAACTGTATTTTTATATTTCACGACAAATCACACATAGTCGACAGGCGGATTCGAACTGACGAACCTTGGTTCGGGTGACGTCACAGTATGTAAAGAGATGTGCCTTAACACGCTCGGCCACCGCGCCTGTTTAAGTATAAAAAATATATATCATCACGCCCTTTACCCATTATTGGGTGTGGCACTCTGCCATAGCGGATCTCAGTAAGTCATATATTTCTTCGCGTGAAGTGCGGTTTCCAACCGTCAAATCACGACCCTCAAAGATTTTAGTGGAGAAGGAGCTACAGAGGTAGATTTAATTTGGTGAAAATTGTTTGTTGGCTGTTTGGATTGATCCAGGATTCTCAAGAGCCACAGGCCGACTCGATACCACTGAGCCACCTACCCCATAAGGATGCGGTTAGTTGTTCGATTGCGTATTTTTATAATGATATATGGTACAGTGATATTTGATGTTTGAGAAAGTAACATAGGAACGATGTAGTTATGTACATAAGATGAAACACATTGGTGTATGTGTAAGATTGAAAAGAATGTTACCAAAATAATGGAACTGAGTTAATTGAGATGGTTTGGAAATCTGGAACATATGTCCAATAAAAAATTCGTGAAATGGGCGATGAGAAATTGTTCCTAAACTCTATACCAGCCAAAAAAGTAGTAGAATCGAAATTCAAATAGATTTAATCCAATAATCTTGCCTTTTTAAGTAGCACAAAGTATAATATAAGAGCGTAGACTTCCACGGTCTGAGTCATTAAAATTAAACGAGTTCCGGGTTTGGACCGTGTCAAAATTCGAGTGAGGGCTCGACGTTTCGCTCGCCATCGTAGGGAGCTTCTTCAGGAGGAAGGGAAGAAAGATCAAGGTTACCCGACGTGTAAACCACGCTAGAGGCCTGAAGAAGCTCCCTACGATGGCGAGCGAAACGTCGAGCCCTCACTCGAATTTTGACACGGTCCAAACCCGGAACTCGTTTAATTATAATATAAGAATGTTATTGAAGGTGGGATTGTATGAATGTGGTTCGCCATGATCTACTGAATAAATTGATACGGTCCTGACGATAGTCCCCCTCTTCCCTCGTAGGAGACCTCCCCTGATCTAGTGATAAATACGGAATTGTGGGGTATTTTATCGTGGATTGGTAATTTGTTTTATGTATGTCAATTGTCACTTTGGGTCAGTTGAGGGCGGTTAAATTTGAATAATGTTGCATGGAAAATGATGAACATGTGTTTTAGTTTCCACAATGCCTTATTGTCAAAGAGCGGTAAGCTTTTTAATAAGTTTTCAAATTTAATAACAAATGTATGAGTACAAGCACTATTGTACTGTAAAGAAAGTGGTAGAAGAAAAATAATCAATATTTTAAAATTATTTTTACATTAAATTAATGATGTAGATAGCCATATAGATATTCACTAGTGTGGTGGCGTGGGGTTATGGATTGTAGCTGTAGATATGCCGAGTCTAAATTCACATTTTGTTATAGATAAAAACTATAATTTATAACGATAATATTTTTATATGGCGTTAGTTTCGGTCCGATTAATTTTATATGGAAATTATTTGCCAAAGTTTGAAAAATATAAATACGATTTGAAATATTGTTTGAAACTTATTTATTATTTGATATTTTAAAAAGCCAACGTAAAATAAAATAGTATTGTACAAAACAGATCATACTCGTGGACAGAATTGTAATGTGAAGGATTGGTATTTGCATAAAATAGGTATTTGTATATCAAGGGAAGAAAGTGAGACATTTCTTTCCAAAGATAGCATTACCTTTCCTAAGGCGAAGGCGTGGGATTTGCAGCACCTAATGGAAGAATGGCACTTTATTTACAAGATATACATATAATTTTTTCACTACCCTATCAGAAAGTATTTTTTTAGAAATTAATTAGAAATTTTGGTGAGATTTACTCTATTGACAGATGTCACTAATGTCTAATCATACTATGGTCAACTTCATTTAATTATTATGGTTGTTTCGTATGTCATTAAAGTTTTAAATTTACAGAGAATATACGTTAACTAGCGCCTCTGACGAGTACGTCGTAACTAATCTAACCTAACCTAATAGTTTTGAATATATAAATGAAATATACAATTCCAGTAAATGTATTTCATTTTATAACATAAACTTCAACTAACAAATATCTTAAAGTTGTTTAAATTTTATTTTCAAATATATGGTGAAAAATATATTTTTCACAATTTCAAATTCTTTTTATACGACCTTAACGGAAAGTATGCTGGTTCAGCACTCAGTTGATGTTTCCTGAGCAACAAGCATTCTTTTTACTTTTCCAATTGTCTTCTATAGAAACAAGCGGAAAAATAACATTCCAGCTTGTCCTCAATAACAACAAAGGAAAAATAACATTTTCACTAGTTGAAAAATTATTTTAAATTCTTTTTCAAGCACTTTTAACGGTCGTATAAAAAGTATTGTGTACACCTCAATCAACAATCTCCATACGAGAGCGATAATAGACTACTTTCTGCTCTATATACATAAATTACAATAGTTTTTCTGTATCTTCTATCAAAATCTGCATTAGATGTACGACACAGAGAATTTAATTCTTACATACTGTTTCAGGTGTAGTATTGGAGAACAATTTTCTTAATAATTATATTTTGAGATAATGATCTATTTTTTTTTCTTTATAAAATTATGCCATTAAGTAGTATGGCTATCTTTATTATAGTCTCAAGGTTTTGTTATACCTTTATTATTAAGATTAAAGCAAAGGATAATACGATTTTTATCGCAAATTAGCTTGCCTCGTAATATAAAAAAAATTGTGGTAAATTTTCTTGTTGCAAACAGTAGCCTAGCTACAACCTTATTTATTTTCTAAATTAGCTAAAAGTATTGCTAATTATATTAATTTAAAAACTCGGTTTTCGCGAAAAAGTACTCATTTTGTCTACATTACATTCGAAATAATTCCGCAGACAAAGAGCCGGACAGACAGACAGACAGACAGACAGTAGCTACAAATACATATAAGCATTCAACGTTCACATACAATAATATTAATACATTCGCAACGTATAAACATATTATGATTTAATGTGTGGTCATAACCCGCGCGCTGTGCTCATGGTTCGTATTAATAATTACGCCAGTGCGACTCGTTAAAAGGGGGCGCAGAACAGTAAAGTTTTTATCTGAATTACGGCGCAACCGCTCGGGCTGCTGGCGCTAATTTGCCTAATTGAGAAATGATGACTAATGGCAGTGCGGATGAATCATAGGAGGCCGTGAAACAAAAACTGTGTCCATCTGTCCAAGTTAATAAGATATCATAATCAAAATGCCTGTGCCCACCGCTCGTCGCCCTCCGCGCACGATTCCCACCGCGTTTTTTATGTTTTTGTTTTAATTTTATTTTTTGTTTTTTTTTAGATATTGTCTCCCTTTGCCAGAAAACAAATGACATATTTTGTTTGCTGGATATATCGCGATTTTTGTTGTTACGAGAATATTTCATTGTTACATGTGATTAGGGAGCTACGTTTCTTTTTTTATTATTAGAGTGGTAATTTATCAGTGTTAGTTTTGTGAATTCAGTTATTTGTGGATTTTTTACGATGAAAAATTGTCAAAAATGAATTATTGTTGTAGTGAATAAGGACGTTTTTTGTAGTTTTTTTACGGGAAGATTTGTATGTGCGCTGCGCATATATTGTCTGCGGCTAATTTTATATTTTTGTCACATTCACATAAAATTTCAAATTATACACTCACAAACATGTCATATATGACCGAAAAGCAAAGTTACGACATTTTCCTATCTCGACATTTTAATATATCACTTACGTTCATCAGATTTTTTGCCATTGTTGCAAAATCATGCACATTTGGTTGTCATTAGGTTTTGTTCATTGTACCTCTTTGCGTCTGCATGTCGATATTACCATGTATAGTCAGATGTCCATAAGAACAAGTTTCTTATCATTATACTCGTATATATATATATATATATATATATATATATACCGGGAGTTTTTTTATCAGTAAACATAGGGATATTCCATTACCATAGTTACAAAGTTGGAGAGCAATGCATTAGAGCATTTATTTTAAAAGTAAACATAGGGAAAATAACATTGCTGTCATCTATAGTTGTCAAAGTAATAAAACTATCCTCTTTCAAAATCAGACCGGGTTAATAGGGGATCAAATAGTGGGGCGTTTTTATATAAATGAAAATTTAAATGGGGAAAATTAGTTAGAGTTGTTACAAGAGTAATATTGAGTAAATATTGAGGAAGTGTGGTTCCAACAAAATGTACGAAATTATCTGCACCGGATATTCCCCCAACGATGGATAGGACGAGGTGCAGAAGTGGAGTGGCCTGCAAGGTCACCAGATCTTGCGCCAAACGATGTTTTTCTTTGGAGACACTTAAAAAGTAAATTTTATAATGGTGGTAGAATAAATAATGTTATAAATTCATTTTATAATCGTTTAGGCTATTGTTTACAGGTAAATGGGGGTAATTTTGAACAGTTATTCAATTAAAATTCCTATTTAAACTAAATAAAATTTTCTTTTTTGGTAGTTGTAATTTGAGAACTGGTTACTGTACTTCACGGCTTAAAAATGTGTAGTTTATTAGGATCTGCTATTGCAGAACTGCCATGGCCAAGAATGACCAGAATTTTGACATATAAACATGCAGATGTGAATTTCTGATTGAACCAGTTCAAAAAGTAAATTTTTTTATTATATGGTTCTATATAGTTCAGAGCACGAGAAATGCACTCGTTCAAACCGCGTTTCAATATCTCTTTTAGTTTTTGAGCTACAGCGATTGTTTTTTAAAGCTCAACTTTGAAAGCCCATAACTCAAAAACTAAAAGAGATATTGAAATGCGGTTTGAACGAGTGTATTTCTCGTGCGCTACTTAACTTGTATCGGTATTTTGATTTTAATTTTGTTCGAAATTTTCTTTTGTCGATATTTCAAAAAATTAAAAAGATAATGGAAATCTGAAAACACCAGTGAATTCCTCGCGTGAAAATACATAGGTATGCAAATTTTCAGAAGAAAATTCGAACGGATACATTTTTTATTACAAAAAATCGAAAATGGCAATTTTTTGAAGATTTCTTAAGGGGTACCCCTTGGCGTTTTTGCGGATTTTAGTCATTTTTCGTTTTTTTTGTAATAAAAAATTTATCCGCGCGAATTTTGTTGTAAAAATTTGCATACCTATGTATTTTTGCGAGAGAAATTCACTGGTGTTTTTAAATTTTCATTATCTCTTTAAGTTTTTGAAATATTGAGGAAGAAAAATCTTGAGAAAAAATTAAAAATTGAATTTTTTTTAAAATTTTCAAAATACCTGTACAAGTTATGTAACGCACGAGAAATACACTCGTTCAAACCGCATTTCAATATCTCTTTTACTTTTTAAGTTATGGGCTTTCAAAGTTGAGCTTAAAAAAAAGTCAAAAATCGTTATAACTCAAAAACTAAAAAAGATATGAAGATGCGCCTTGCGCCATTCAATTTCTCGTGGTCTGAATTATATAGAGCCACATTTTAATAATTTTCGATTTTTGAACTGGTTCAACCCAAAATTCTCATTATTTGTATGTACGAGCTCTTAAACGAAGAATTTGCGAACAAACCTCTACACAAAAGAACTTTAGGATTGTTTTGAGGTTCTAAATTTATACCTAACGTTTAGTTAATGTAATTTAAAGTAATTCAAATTCATTTAATTTGTTTAAACTTAAAATGTTTCTTTTAGACTATAAACTATTACCCTTCAATGCATTGCTGAAAATATTATTTTCCCTATGTTTACTTTTAAAATAAACGCTCTAATGTATTGCTGTCAAACTTTTTAACTGTAACTATGGTAATGAAGTAATGATATATTCCTATGTTTACTAATAAGAAAAACTCCCGGTATATATATATATATATATATATATATATATATATATATATATATATATATATATAAATAAAGAACAAGAGGTCCAAAGTGTGATAGCTTTTGTTTTCAAGAGTCGGTATTCATAAAATAAGGCTGTCAATATAACTTTGACAATATAAAACTTACTTACGGATTACTTGCTATTTGACTCTTACAATTAAATTATAAATGCTCACATATTAAATATATACGAGTAGTGTCAATTATTGATACATATGTATATAACTGAATCACTATCACAGATAGTAATAAAGAAATGCAAACACACTTTGGACCACCAATAGAAAATAACCAGTGACTTGTCTATACTGTTAGATTAATTTAATTACTGTAATGTAGTACATTCATCAGAATGATTGATATTTCATTTTTCCGATAATATGAGTGTATGTAAGGTGTTTCCTGTTAAACAACTAATGCTTTTTTGGGCGAGCTAATGACTTTAGAAAAAATATTATACTTATAAAATGATCAGGAATAAAGTACTAATTTATCAGTAATATGAAATAAAAGATATGAATAAATATTTTAGATTTAATAGCATTAGGTTCATTTAATCTAAGGTCTGATAAAAAATTGCAAATGTAATGTTTTTTATATTTACTGTCTGTTAATTTGTTTCTGCCCAATCCAAGATGTTTTATCCTTGTTGGACAGTCCTCACATAATTTTGTAATGTTTGAAATTTCATTTAGAAAGCATTCTAAAAACTCTAATTGCTCCGGTAATTTTTTCCCAGCAATTGTTTTAATCCAATTTCCAGCAAGGATTAATACTTCTAATTTAGTGAACATTTTTAACGAATCCACATAATTTATCTAAAAAAGAAAAGTTAATTTTAAATGAATGTATTTTTTAATAGAACTTTTAACATTAAAATTATAGTTCGTATGGATAGCTATAAGAAATGAATCAAAGAATATAATTGAAAGTTGTTGCGTGAACGAAAGGTGAGACGAGTTTGTTAGGAATTATATAAACACGGATGCATTATCGTACAGGATAAATCTAAGGAATAAATGTTGTGTACATGTCCCAAGGGTTCGTGCTTCCTCATTTGATGGGATATAGCGTACTTTAATTGGGATATCCTATCAAATGGTGTAGCACAAACTCCTGAAACATTCACAGAACATCCACTTGCCAGATATATCAAAGAATTAGTTTGTATCAAATATTCTTAGGAGTATCATGATATACCATCCTCGTTTTAACTACAATCACGTTCTATTTATACAAGCTCATTTATTCCTCATATTCAATTACACACATTTATTCTCTCTAACTAACAATTAATTTAAAAAATAAGAAAGTATGCGAGCATTTCTTGCGTTTATTTCATAAAGTTAATAAAGAAAATAAAGTAAAATGTGTCGGAATGCATTTGGTTTTGAAAATGAATTGTACGCCAATGTAATTTGAAAAAAAAATTACATATTTTCTAGTGTCAGTTTTCTAAATAATAATAATTAATAATATAAGATATTGTTTACAATTATTTTAGTAAAAATAGTTACCTGAACGTCTGTTAATCTCAATCCTGTTAGATTATTATAAATAAATTTATAATCGATGCATGGTTCGCAATCAACTGCGGTTTTTAAGAAATCAAATACATCATCTCCAAAATTATGTTTAAGATTCCAATCTCTTTTATCTTTCTCATCATGAATTGATATATTCCATTCTTCTATTCCAATTTTGTTGTCATTCATAAAAACATTTTGATTCTGATCTTCATTAAATGTTTGCATAAATCGGCCAAAACTTGATAGTTTCAACTTAACACTCAATGCTAGAGAAAGAGGAACTCTATTTTCGATTAATTTTGGATATCTGAATTTGGATCTTGTTTGTAAAGACTTTTCGTCTTTTGACCATTTGACTTTTTCATATTTTTCTAGAATCTTATGATTTATGAAGTCTTCTATTTCATCTGGTGTCAACTCTCTATAAATTTTATCTGGAAATGGATATTTCATAATTTGACAATTTAGTTTTCAGTTTGATCGACAAATGTCAAAATAATAATTGAATGACAATCAATTATATTTTGTTCTAAATTCATATTAGGTTGTATCAGTGAGTTAGAGTAATATAGGTAATGGAGTAGCTTTTGAATTAAATTTTCATTATACAATTCACAATTCCGCAAGGCTGCGGTATTCCTATGTCTTTCTAATCTATTGTCATTTTTTGTCACTACATGAAATATTGAAATTCAGAAAATGCAGGAAATATAAAATATATCATCATCATCACGCCTTTTACCCATCACTGGGTGTGGCACTCTGCCTACGCAGATCTTGGTAAGTGATATATTTTTTCGCGTGAAGTGCGGTTACCAGCCGTCAAATCATGGCCTCCAAAGATATTAGTGGAGGAGGAGCCACAGGGGTAGATTTTTTAAATTGGTGAAAATTGTTTGTCGGCTGTGGGGATCGAACCAGGGTTCTCAAGATCCACAGACCGACTCGATACCACTGAGCCACCTACCCCATAAATATGTGAAGTTGAAACTAATAAAGTATTATAATTTTGACTGTACAAAATTTTAAAATGTACACATCTGAGAAATGTCATTTTTTTGCCTATTCAGTGTTTTAAAAAGTTATAATTTTTAAGCTAATTATTATTAAATATTATTTTTATTTTTTTTTTAAATTTATATATCGGACCAACTACTCAGGTCATATGCCGATATGACCTTATGGACGTCAGTCAGGCCCTCAACTCGCGCGGCTACCGCGCGGGACAATTAAATATTATTATTTTCTGTCTTATTAACACTAGAATTTGTTATTTTCGTTTTGTATGTAATGTTTGCGATTGGCAAGGGCCCCGCTTACTGTTAATCCGGTACTGAGGGTAGCGTAGGGCAGTTTTTATAGTATTGAGTAAGGTCTTTTGTCTACATCCTCATCTGAATCTCCATCTCTGAATTATGAAGATCGCGTCTCTAAATCAGCAGTAATTCACGTATTCACAGATGCGGCGATTGTAGGAGTCTCCGGAACCGCCCAAGGTTGACCGGAAATCCCTCTTCCCTACACAATCAAGTCACCTCCCCCAATAGCGTTCTGGTTCCCGTGACGCCGCAGTTTTTTAGCGTCTCATTCCAGTAAAAACAGCCGAAGACAGTAGCAGGACGGCGTCATTATCTGGCCAATGACGACGGCGAGCAGCCAATGGGCCGAGGTTTTTTATTCTTTTTAACGACGGAGTAATCCGGGTATTCTAGCTTACCAGCTTGGACATTATTAAACGCTTGCTTCAGCAGATTGGTGGTTTGTAGCTGATAGAGAGAATGTTTTAAAGATAAAGGTGCTATACGCGGAAATGTGGACGCTGAACTCAGCTTTCACATAGACGCTTTACTATACGGTAACATATAACTGATAGCTATTTTAAATCAACATATTTGTAATTAAAAAAACAGACTTTTTGAAATTCAGTCAATTTTTATTTTTTATTATTCAGTCTACGTTTCAGCTAACACTTTAGCCTTCTTCAGGACTAATAATAATAATTATTAAATAACATTCATTGAAAAATATTAATAATGATAGAAATTTTTTAAAATATTATTATTTTTTTAAAATGTCAAAATATATTTGTAAATAATATTAAAAAAAAAAACACATTTTATAAACAGTCGAATTAAAAATGTATATCATTTTGTATTAAAAATTCTAACATTATGTAAATGATAATGCCTCGAATTTTTACATAAAAAATAACTTTGGTTGGTAAAAAAATACAAGTTGTTATTTTTGTATTAAGTGTGAGAAATTAGTTGTTTTTGTTGCGCGTGAGAATGTCATTTTTAGTTGAATAAAACATATAATTGGTGTTAAGAAACGTGAAAAAATTATCTCTAAAATAGTGAAATAAATGCATGAAAAATGGCTTTCCTTTTTAAAAAGTTGGCAATAGCTATTTTGAGATTTAAAAAGTCTAGTTTCGTGGGATAGCGTATAGTTGGCAATATAGCCCCATTTGATTCGAAGACTAAAACACAAACCAAAATAAAGTGCGCGGGAAAGAAGCGTCTGCTCTTCCGCTACTTCACTATTCCGATAGGGAAGCATTTGCGGCGTAACATCGCGGTAGGCGTGTCCAGGCAATGATCAGATCCTGGGAAAAGATCAAATCGGCCGTGGAAATCGCTTTTTTATTGTTCGACGGGCGAGAATCGACGGCGAATGTGGATAAAGCTAGTTGGCTGTGATGTGTCGTCGACTGTTTACCACGTGATGAATTGAACGCCCTGTAAGATTATAAAGCTACGTTTACACTTTGCTATCCAACGAGAAACTGCTACGTAATCGAGAATATTTAAATTACTTGTGTTGTTTAAATACAATTGCTTTTCTTTTCATTTTGAAGGAACAAAATAAAATTGCGTTTATATTGCATATTGTAATTATTCAGATATAGACTCGGCAAACGTAAATTTTCCTCAAATTTTACTTCATCAGATTTGGTTCTAAATGTGATACGAAGATGTGCTCAGCGGCAAAGAATTTCTAGTGTTTCGATTTTCAGCAATTTTTTATTTTTCTAAATTTTCTTCAAAATTTTCTCATAAAAGATACTCTTTGACCAATATCTCAAGAATATTGAAAACTTAACTGTTGAATTCAGTGGGTGAAAATACATATGTAGGTATGTAAATTTTCGTTACAATATTCGTACCGGAACGAATTTTGAAGTCAACAGCCTGAAATTGCCTTAAAATCGAAAAAAGTCAAGAAGTACCCCTTAAGAAACTTTCCAAAAAAATAAATTGCTCAAATTTTGCTTGTAAGTCAATTCAGATACGGGGAATTCAATGTCTTTGAGTGCATTTTCATATCTTGTTTAGTTTTAAAGGTACAGATTCCGGAAAAGTTGATTCTCTTCCAAATTTTACTTTTGTTCTTTCGCGGCATTTAATTTTTTGTCCTTATAAACAAGCTTACCTTTGTATCTCTACTGAAATATACTTTTTCGTAACACATGCACAAGAAACACGTTCTTATTTTTTTATTTTAGAGAGAGAAACACTGCTTTTCTCCCCTATGGAGAGAAACATTATGTTTCCATAGGTACCATGTTTCTCTCCCTAGAGCGATGTTTCACTCCCTAGAGAGATTAGCTGTTTGCGGTGTTTCCTACGTAACTAGTTACGCAACCCATATTTGACATTTGTCCCGATATGACAGTAATTTTTGTGCACTTGTTACGAAAAGTATAATATGCTTCACGGGAGGGCGCGATTATCCCTTGTGTGAAGTTGGCAAACCAAGACGTAAGCGAGGGCCGAAGACGCGGGAATAATCGCTTGTTTCCCTCCCTTGATGTATAACATACTATAAGATCATTATTATTATCATTTTATTCGGCAATATGTGGACCAGCAGCGCTCTGATTTGTCTAAAAAATCGGAGCAAAAGTAGTACTTTACAATACTATTTCACACATCTAAAATAGTTCATTATTATACGATTTTATAAATAAATATGTTCTCTGGCCAGTCCATCCCTGTAAATTATTGAAATTATCGCGAATAACTGAACGAAGTATGTAACATAATTGTTAAACATGTGTTCTCTAGAATGTGGTATGTTACCTATTACTAACAAAAACCTGTTAACTTATATAATGTACACCATCCTGCAAAACATATTTATTAAACTACATACTCCTTGCATCCCAATTATTCCTGAAACTATGCAACTATTCCCACCCTCGCCTCATCTTGAAATTATCCTGTTCTCCTGCAAACTGCATCGCTATTCCTATCCGTGAACCTGAAGTGTTCTCTTCTTGATTACCTGATCGGCCATCTTTGATCCTTGTAGCGGATACTGATACGTCACAGACGTGAAGATGAATTAGCGTGTGCAGTAGTTCTCGGCGTCGCCGCATGTTACAGGGGCGCTGGAAGCGGCGGGAGGGTGAAGTGTGCGTAAGCGTTTTAACCTCCCGTTAGTAATTACGTTAATTAACGGAATGAGTTGTTAGACTGACATGGGTTCTGTAATGATTTTTGTTTGTGTGGTTATTGTTTTGTTTTCTAGAGTCTGTTCCTGGAATTGAGGGCTAGGTTGTTAGACAAGAGAGATATTCAATATAGAATATTGTTTAAAATTATTACAGTAGCAAACCTTTATTAGATTTAATTTTTTAAATATTAGGTAAATGAAATTAAGAACTTGAGTTTTATTTCAATTCATGGTAACCGCACTTTACACGTAAAAGTTAATATATGGGTAAAAGCTGTAATGATATATTTATTTAATTATTATTACTACTTACTATTATTATGGGGTAGGTGGCTCAGTGGTATCGAGTCAGCCTGTGGATCTTGAGAACCCTGGTTCGATCCCCACAGCCAACAAACAATTTTCACCAACTTAAAATCTACCCCTATGGCTTCCTCTCCGCTAATATCTTTGAGGGCCGTGATTTGACGATTGGTAACCGCATTTCACGCGACAAAATATATCACTTACCGAGATCAGCTTAGGCACAGTGCCACACCCAGTAATGGGTAAAAGGCGTGATGATATATTTATTTATTTACTTTTTATTTTTTCTACGCTCATACTTTAATTTAATTGCATTATCTGTAATTTTAATGACACTCATTTAAACAGATTTTTATTATGGTACAGACGCGAAAAAATATATCAGTTACCGAGATCTGCTTAGGTAGAGTGCCACACCCAGTAATGGGTAAAAGGCGTGATGATATATTTATTTATTTATTTTTTATTTTTTTCTACGCTCATAATTTAATTTAATTGCATTATCTGTAATTTAAACAGATTTTTATTATGATACAGACGCGATAAAATATATCAGTTACCTAGATCTGCTTAGACAGAGTGCCACACCCAATAATGGGTAAAAGGCGTGATGATTTATTATTTATATTTATTTATTTATACTCCTTACTAATAGATATATTAGAAATAAATCTTGAACTAGCGGTACAAATATTTGCTACCGGTAAACTGCTCTTAATTGTATATGATCTAGTATCCACCATTTAATTTTCCATGTAGTATTGAAACACTTTGAATATTAAAATGTTGCAAGTAACAATATTTCCAAAAAGTAGTTAATTTGAAATGAATTCCTTAAAAAATGATTAGATTTATCTGAGCAATCAGTAACCTCGAAATCCTTAACACTGGTATCTAGGGTCAGGGCATGCAGGGCCGACTGCAGGGGTCGCGATTCTTATCTAGCGAAGTCGGAAACCGCCGTTGTCTCCATTATCCCCGGATCATTGGCTGAGACTCCGGACTCTGGCACGGAGCACTGTAGATCGTATTCGCGCGATATGCCCAGATCAACCAAACCGCGACGCCCCTCGTTGAGTTTTCAAGTGCTCGTGTTGATTGTTGTAATTTGTCGCTTGTCTGGTGGCGAGATTTGCCGCCTGCTGGGATTCTGGGATTTCAGCGCTTTGGGGAACAGACTGGATTTCTTTTTGGATTTTTATAGGGTGTTCTTGACTTTAGATTGACTTCTCGAAAGGATGAATAGTTCGGATGAAGTTTTAAACACACATGGACTTTATTTTACTTAAAAGTAGAGATGGGCGAATATCATCCGCGAATAGTCGAATGCCCCGAATATTGACATTATTCGATATTCGAGATTTTCGAATATTAACGTCAGTATAGCGAACATTCGAATACCTCGAATATCGCGTCATATGTTGACCTTAATTTTTGACTATGTTTTTCTTTATCATTTGTACATAAACTTAAAGCTATTACAATACTTTCAAGTTATTAATAACAAAGATATTTTGTTTCAAAACCATGAAGACGTACCATATTTCAAATTTGTTTTTCGCCAACATCAGTACGTTGCAGGTTTCACCTTAAATTTGAAGTTTTCGTCTTTTTCTTTTCTTTTTTGTTTGTACTTTTTGTTTTAATTTTATTTTATCTCAACAATTTCATTCAAATAATGAAAAGGACATAATTAAATAATTATGAATAATAAATAAATTAACATTTAGGAGTATTCGAATATTCGAGTATCTCGAATATTCGAGATAAGATTAATATTCGTATTCGATATTCGAATTCGAGAAATTTCATATTCGCCCATCTCTACTTAAAAGTATTCTATTACAAATGAATTCTACTTACAAATTGTTACGTAACAACATTCACTCATCAGATTTATTAAAGATTTCAAATATTCTCATCCTGACACACCATTCTCGCTTCAATCATACAAGCTCATTTATTTCTCACACTTGCAATATTTCATCACCTCTATCCATTTAGCCATATACGAGTGTTTCATTAATTTTTTACTTACGCCTATTCCTCTAATAACGACTCTAAAAAGAAAAAGTATAAAATAAACACTTGGCTAAGTCTCACAAAATTCAGCCTCCAAGTCACCTTATGAGGGCATCGTCAGAGGCTGGCCAGCACAAAAAGATAGGAAAGAAAGAGCATCGGCTTGCGTTTGTTTTGAAAGTTAATGGGGTAGGTGGTTCATTGGTATCAAGTCGGCCTGTGAATTTGAAAACGCGGGTTCGTTCCCCTAGTCAATAAACAATTTCCACCATACTTAAAAGTTACTTTGACGGCTGCTACGGCAGAGTGATACACCTAGTAATGGGTACAAGGTGTGAAATAAATTTTATTTTTTATCAATAAATATATACGTATATTTCAGATAATTAATTTAAATTAAAATCGTATAACTGATTTTTATTTATGATGCGTAAATTTACGATAATGATTTTATAAATTCAATATTTCTCTATTTGTCCGCGCATATTTTTTCGCGATTATAAATCTTCTGTATTATTTATATATATTTTGATTTATATGCATATGAGTAATATTATGAAAAACTAAATGGATTTATTTGAAATAGGAAAAAAATATCTTTTTCCGTACGTTTTTTGTTTACCAAAATATATTAACACACCTGGCTGAAAAATATACAATGAGATCAATGTTTTGAAAGCTTATAAATTTTAATTTAAAAATATTTGGCTCTAGGACCACGCTGTAATGTATTGTCAGCTAAATGAATAAAAGTACAAACATATATTTCATAATAAATTTACCCAAAATAACACACATGGAATTAATTTCTGAGCCAGGTACACAAAATATATATAAAATAAACAAACTACATTTTTACTCAACTAATTACGTATTCGCTAATCATACATTGCAGCCATATGATGGGCAACGAACAACATAAAATTTTAAATATACAAAATATAACGTACACATTGTTCAAAATTTATTTTCAATTTTCTATGCGATATAAAATGCAATCAACGCTCGCTATGATAAACTGTTAAAAAATTGCTAATGAAAACAAAAACTGCTTTTTGTCGTGAAATACAATCTTTTAATTACTGCATTACACATATTAATAATAGCGGCCTGCGATATAAAAAAACAAAAGATGTCGTTTACATACTAAATTTGTTGTGAAACACACTATTAGACAAATTAATTTTGTACGAAACTAGTTTACTGCACGTTATTAAAGTCATAGCCTATATCAAATCTTTTTAAATAGAAATAGATTGATACTAATTTTTCTACCACTTTGATTAAATTCATTGTTCTGATAGTAGTCATAATAGTTATTTAAAAAAAAACTGATAAATTAAATATCACTTTTATTGTACTTACTAGAGATGGGCGAATATCATCCGCGAATAGTCGAATGCCGCGAATATTGACATTATTCGATATTCGAGATTTTCGAATATTAACGTCAGTATAGCGAACATTCGAATACCTCGAATATCGCGCCATATGTTGACCTCAATTTTAGACTATGTTTTTATTTATCATTTGTACATAAACTTAAAGCTATTACAATACTTTGAAGTTATTAATAACAAAGATATTTTGCTTCAAAACCATGAAGACGTACCATATTTCAAATTTGTTTTTCGCCAACATCAGCCCGTATGTTTCACCTTAAATTTGAAGTTTTCGTCTTTTTATTTTTTGTTTGTGCTTTTTGTTTTAATTTTATTTTATCTTAACAATTTCATTCAAATAATGAAAAGGACATAATTATTAATAATAAATAAATTCACTTTTAGGAGTATTCGAATATTCGAGATCTGATTAATATTCGTATTCGATATTCGAATACGGGAAATTTGATATTCGCCCATCTCTAGTACTTACCTATTTATATAACTTCTAGCTCTAGTGGGAAATATATCGCTTTCCTCGCTAGCACAAATTGAACAGAGTCGTAATAATTCAAATGTTTTGATAGTTTGTTGCAATTGTAAATTTATGAATGTAGATTAATTTGAAATTCGTGCATTCTTACATGAATCGAAGTATAGTTTTAGTCGAATGTCTGAATTTAATTATATTTGTTGAAAGTAAAGGAATAATTAGTAAAGTTTGCAATGATTTGAACTAGATATGGGGAATGTTAGAAGTTTGAAAACACAGTAATCCACTCGTCTGCGTACCTGCTAATTAATTAGTGTTTTCCTTTTTGAGTATCAAAGCAAAACACAAAGATAAATAGAGTATTTGATCAACATTCTTGAATGATTAAACTCTATCCTATAAGCAGCGGTGTTCTATCAACATCTATATTAATAACAACAATAATAATCACTAATTAATGTCTAATCAGCATCTCAGCCATCTAGAGCTTGTGCCTCGAACTACAAGTCCTCTAAATGAGAGAAGCAAAGCCAAGAGCCAACCTCTCAGGCCGTACATTCGGCAGGATATAATAGGTCAGTCTCGTGTTTAATTAGCACTAATTGGAGCCAGTAATTAGTATTAGATCTGCGACGAGCCTCAGACAGAGCCGCACTCCAAGTTTACAAATCCAAATCTGTGCTTTTGCCTCTATCGGACCGAAAATTTACAAGTTCCTATATGCAGGAACGTACTTACATCAATAGTTTCCTCCTCACTTACTAATTTTCACTAATATACTTTTTATTTTTCAGGTGAAGATTCAAGTCTATCGAGTCCTAAGATTCTTCTGCAGTAGGTAAGATGTTTTAATTTTTCTTATCTAACATAATTCAAAACACTTTTAACTAATTCAAAAACTGTTAAATCCTTTTATTGAATTAAAATTAACCTTCGATTTAGGGTTGGATTAACCAATAAACGAGAGTTTTATCCGGCACTGTTTCACCTGACATTCATAATTCTTTTTACACGAACTCATCTCATTTTTCATTCTCGCAACAAATCTATTTATTCTCGTGTCATCCTGAATTTCCCCAACATACTCGTGTTTCTATAATGTGAAATATTACGCAGTCCAGTCGTAATCGTCTTTTGTATGGTTTCGTCTTTATGAAAGTAGTTAGTCCGTTTGTTGTATGAAATAAGCCAGCGTGTATTCGTTCCGTTTCCCGTTTCGGTGTTCTGTACCGGTATCCGGTATCCAGTATCCAGGCTTAACGGTAAATGGCTCAAGTTGAATTTTATAGCCGAACTTTGAATAATGCGCTTTGCGAGTCCGGAGCCTCGGAGCCCCGGAGCTAGCGATGTCCATGGCTGCCATGATGCTCGCATTGCTCGCAGCTCACTCGACTGAAGTGGGTCTTCCCTTCGACTGTCTGTTGTTTTACTGCAGTTTGATGATTTTGTTTTTGTTTCGTATGCAACTTGACTTTTTTGTGTATTTAGTCGGGAATTATGGACTGAATGCTTGTATGCAAATTTATTCTAATAACGAGCGTTATTCTCTTTGCTTTTTGTAATATACTGCCGGATTTTATAAACAAAATAATCCCTCTACAAGAACTGTAATTCCCTTTACTTATTTTCTTGTTTTACTCGCGCAATATGTAATACTGTTTAAATTATTTTATGGTTTTTTGTTTAAAAATTGTATTATAATAATACAAGTTTCTATCTGAAATAAATACATTAAATATGATTAGAGTTAATAATTTTGAATACACATATTTTATATATATTTTTAATTCGGCGTATTTAGTTGATAATAGTATTAAAACAAATACTAAACATAAATTAAGAGAGGAATATAAAGTCACATGATATTACATTATGTTCCAACAAATAATACGAATAATTTATTGGATTCAGTCTGTAATTAATCTTCATTCCTTTCATACAAGTACGTCTCATCTTTAATTCTTGTAATAAACCTAAAATAATATTCATCCATTTATTCCTAGGTCCAATCTTCCATTAGATATGACATTTACCCATTCTTTTCAATCTTACATTCATCATACGTCAACGTATTCCGTACACGACATTGTCTTGTATGACTAACTCTAACAAAACTAAAATAGTTATTTGTATACCTAGAGCAGAAAGTAGTCTATTATTGTCGCTAGTGCATCAATCAAGACAACCATGCAAGATCGGCAAAGACACTTTCTGCCCATGTTGCTCACAATATTCTTTCTACTACTTCAAAAAAAATTGAAAATATTTTTGACAGTATTTTTATTTTGAAACTTTAACTTTCTGCACTCAACTGGTTGTAGGAAATGTCTACTTTCTGCTCAGTCGTAGAAATAGTATATTGTAGTACAAGTGTTGAAATGATATTATTGCAAGGCGTGTATGTTTGCTCTCGTATTTTATTTACACAACTTTTCCAATGGCATTTGAACACGTATATTACATACTATTTTTACCATGACAATTTAGCATTTTATGCAAGATATTGTTAAATTTTTAGAACTTTTTTATTTTCTCAAATAATATTGTTGCAGATTCCATTGTTACATTGTTATTTATTGTCTTAATGATAACCGAAAACAATAATCTCATTCTATTGACAAATGTGTCCAAAAAATACCAACTTTGTTATTAGCAGATTCAGCTAGTCTATTTTTTCTAAATTTTCCTCGATTACTTATCAATCTGTTATTGTTATTTACAAAAAAATATCACATCGATATCATAATTCAAATTTTGAAAATTATTTTACTCACTTTTTAGACGAATAAATATATTAGAAATTGATTTTTTTCAGTCAATACTATATTTTCAAATATGTGAATTTGATTAAAGGTTATTAAACACTGAATCCGAAGAAGGATGTTCAGGTCCAAACTAATATTTATAGGTATCAAAACAAACGAATTATCTAGCCAATTAGCTCTCAATAATTCCAACCCTAACCAATAAAAACACAATTCACTTAACAACCAATACACAACAAAATCTAGCTCGATTTCCTGGTCCCAGATTCCTCAATCCCTCATCCAACTCTGCTCGCTTCTCAATCTCTCAATACAAACAAACGCTATGGTAATCTTCATCCCTCTTACTGAACCCCAGCGCAAGTCAACATTCGTTCGATAGTGGCAGACCGCCACAGTATATTAATATTAATAATTGCATGTATCTGAGTTCGTGTCTACCAGCCGTAAAACAGTTGAAGGGGTGGGTTGAGAGGTGGAGGGTGAAACCCGCGATACCTAACTCCTACTTAGCTGCACGCGATTCCACCTTCGACGTCACCACCCCCGTCAAGCCGAGGGTGAGGGTGATTGTTATCTGTTTGTTGGAAGTGTGAAGGTGCTATTGTTGAAAAGTCAATGGCGGTTGACTGGAGTGTTTTGTTTCATAATATACAAACAATAAATAACAAAATATCATTCCTGAACATTAACTAAATCGAAAATATATAAACTGAAGAAAAATTCTTCATTCTTCCGGCAGTTCTCTTTTCGAATCCGAAAATCTCGAGTTCGAATCTAGGAGGAGAACGAGTTAAAAATAGAAATGGGCGAATATCATCCGCGAATAGTCGAATGCCGCGAATATTGACATTATTCGATATTCGAGATTTTCGAATATTAACGTCAGTATAGCGAACATTCTAATATCGCGCCATATGTCGACCTCAATTTTTGACTATGTTTATCTTTATCATTTGTACATAAACTTAAAGCTATTACAATACTTTGAAGTTATTAATAACAAAGATATTTTGTTTCAAAACCATGAAGAATCAGAGAAACTTGCGTTGCTGTTGACTGAAGACCTAAAAACGCGGATCAGGGCGTAATGGCGGCATATGACCTAAGTAGTTGGTCCGCCAAGAAGCCACAAAAAAAAAAAACCATGAAGACGTACCATATTTCAAATTTGTTTCAGCCCGTACGTTTCACCTTAAATTTGAAGTTTTCGTCTTTCTTTTTTGTTTGTACTTTTTGTTTTAATTTTATTTTATCTTAACAATTTCATTCAAATAATGAAAAGGACATAATTAAATAATTATTCATAATAAATAAATTAACTTTTAGGAGTATTCGATATTCGAATTCAAGAAATTTGATATTCGCCCATCTCTAGTTAAAAGTAACAATCTCTCCCGTGTATAAACGTACAAATATTAGCTGAGCTTTTTGAAAATGTTCAAGTTTCTTTTTAAAATATTAGAAATGAAATGATTTTAATATCTGCAGCAGAGGAACTACGATATTTCCAACTTATAATGAGAGTAAAAAGTATCTTGTAAATCCGCGTTAATTTGAAAAACAGTGCAACAATTAAACCAAACCTTAACTCATCCGCAATTACGTTCATTTACGCTAACAGTAACTCGTAACCGGCGTAAAAAACCGTCGTAGACGCTGGCTGGAGCAGGGAACAAGTCGTCCGTAATAAGGATGAAATGCGCGCCTGATGAGGACTGAATCGGGAAATTATCGCCGCTGATTGTGTATAGAGCCAGGGCCGGCTCCAGGGGAGGGTGCAATTATACTGACGCGTCGCTGACTTAATTACTCGATAAAACTAACATTGTGGAGATGCAGACATTATTTATTGATGTTAGATTCATTCAATGATTTTACTTCTTCGATTGTTATCTTGAACTTGTGTTTCTCAATCTGCGGAGCACAATCTATATAAATGCTATTTATTTCTCGACCCAAGTATATACATATTTTTTAATAATTTAGAGACATTGGACAGCGGAAAATATAAAATATTAAATGTAAGTTATTTAAATTCTAAACACTTCGTAACATCATATGCATTTTAATTAAATAATAATGATATGGCTGCATAAATTCTTCATGCATTTTATGCAGTTTCTTTATTTGTTTTGTTACCCAGGTAACGTTATGTTGATGTCCTATTTTTTAATATTTTATTCTTTGTTTTAATGTACATTTATATTATTAAAAACATGCGTAATCACAAATTTTAATATTCACGTAGAAAAATATATTTTTCTGTGCAACCATTATTATCTATTTTAACCATATATGCAAATCCAGAATATGTTTATTTGTTTTCTACCAAAAGTTATTTTAGCCAGATATAAATCAAATACATCGAGTCGACTTGTGGATCTGAAAAACCGGATTCGATTCTCACAGTCGACAAACAATTTACACCATATTAAAATTATCGCTGTGGCTCCCCCTTCACTAACATCTATAACTGCAGTTCACGCGCATAAATATAGCATTTACCGAGATCTGCTACAGCAGAGTGCTGCAACCTGCAATTGGTTTTTATTTTATTTATTTGTTTTATAAATTTAACTTAAATTTTTCTGTTATTTTTATATTAGGTTATGATATATTTACATCGTTGAAAATAAGAAAATTGTATCCCGAATTTTGAGCAGCACTGGTAGAATATTTTTATTTGCTCATTGCAATGGTCTTGCAAAATAGAAATTGTTGTCTTATTTAACCTTGTAATTCTTATAGCAATAATAGTCTGTATAAGAATTCATAAAATTATAAATATTTAAAAAATTATTTAATATAAAGTACCAGAAATAATTTTTCCAATTTCTGGTTTAATATTAAATGGAGTTTTCTCTGAAACTCATACAAGTATAAACATTTAATTCATTTATTTCCTCAATTGAAAATGCTTATCATCGGTAAGAAATTCTTACTTTGCGCCTAATATCGGTATCGCAGTAAGTCAATTGCTATCGCTTTTAACATATGATGATTTTATTTATAAGTGTGTCTGAAGAACCTGCCGTACTTCTTGTGCAGTGTTCTTCGGTAAAAGAATGTAGTGGCTGATGAATATGTGCAAAAAATACATGAATGAATTCATGAATGTGGGAACATGCACAAGCGATGACATAACACTCGACATACGGCTCCTTCACGAATATCTACGCTGATCGATTCAAATTCTATGTTGTGTGATAGACAAACTTAACTTACAATAATTTTTAATATTTTTCTGACAAAAATATAGTATGTGATACGTTTTATAAACTAGATACCCGTTTTTATACACTCGTAACTAAAGTAAAAAACATAATATAATATTATTCCATTTAAACTTGGCATTTTTTATTGATAATTACAAATAAATAATTAAATAAATATATCATCACGCCTTTTATCCATTACTGGGTGTGGCACTCTGTTTTAGCAGATGTCGGTAAGTGATATATTTCTTCGCTTGAAGTGCGGTTACCAGCCGTCAAATCACGGCCCCCAAAGATGTTAGTAGAGTGGGAGCCACAGGGTTAGATTTAATTTGGTGAAAATTGTTTGTCGGCTGTGGGGATCGAACCAGGGTTCTCAAAATCCATAGGCCGACTCGATACCACTGAGATAATTACAAATAAATAAATATATCATCATCACGTCTTTTACCCATTACTGGGTATGGCACTCTGTCGTAGCAGATGTCGGTATGTGATATATTTCTTCGCGTGAAGTGCGGTTACCAGCCGTCAAATCACGGCCCCCACAGATGTTAGTAGAAGGGGAGTCACAGGGGTAGATTTAATTTGCTGAAAATTGTTTGTCGGCTGTGGGGATAGAACCAGGGTTTTCAAGATCCACACGCCGACTCGATACCACTGAGATAATTACAAATAAATAAATATATTATCATCACGTCTTTTACCCATTACTGGGTATGGCACTCTGCCATAGCAGATGTAGGTAAGTGATATATTTCTTCGTTTGAAGTGCGATTACCAGCCGTTTAATCACGGCCCACACAGATATTTGTAGAGAGGGAGCCACAGGGGTAGATTTAATTTGGTGAAAATTGTTTGTCGGCTGTGGGGATCGAACCAGGGTTCTCAAGATCCATAGGCCGACTCGATACCACTGAGATAATTACAAATAAATAAATATATCACCATTACGTCTTTTACACATTACTGGGTATGGCACTCTGCCGTAGCAGATGTCGGTAAGTGATATATTTCTTCGCGTGAAGTGCGATTAACAGCCGTCAAATCACAGCCCCAAATATGTTAGTGGAGAGAGAGTCACAGGGGTAGATTTAATTTGGTGAAAATTGTTTGTCGGCTGTGGGGATCAAACCAGGGTTCTCAAGATCCACAGGCCGACTCGATACCACTAAGCCACCTAGTCCATTTATTTATTGATAATTACGTACTTATTAAATCATGACAACGCAATAATAAATAAAATATGTTGTGTCTTTCCTTATTATATATCTTTATTATAAATCTTTCACTTATGCCAACTCCTCTAACAATGAATGTATAAAGAAATGAAAGACTTGTTTTAAAAGTCAATTTTACACAATTGCAGTTAGACACTCTATAGTAAAAACAGAAAAATAATAAGTCATGTACGAATAAAATCATGTGTAATTTTTGCGTTGTACGTTAGTTAATACAAATGATTTCGTAAATTCCCATAAATCCGGATATACATGTGTTGTATGCGACTCCTCGTGAATCCTATTACTTCCGGATTTACAGAACTAAATGCTTCTGCCGTCCTGTCCTATCTGTATAGATTTAATATCCGTGAGAAATGGAATCTGTTCCTGAGATAATACGCAGCTTTACTCACAGCAAAAATCATACATTTCAACGTCGCTGTGAACACACAATCTGTTCGCGTTCAATCGAGATTTTCTTAACACTTCATTTATTTTGGATACTAATGTTCATACAAAACTAAACAAATAATTACGGAAATAAAAACCTAAAACATTTAGTGCTACGATTTTTAATATAAATTTGTCTTATCCATTGTTACCAAGCAACCATGTAAATAAAAATGAATCAAATATCTTGTGGAATTATATTTGAAAACACTAGTTAATTTGATGTTGATATTATAAATATACTTATAGATATATAATAAATTTTTACAATCGAGTTTTACGAAGACTAATGAACGTTGAATATATAATTATGAATATTTTTCCTGTGTATCGAATCCATTACGCCATGTAACTCTGCCGGGAGATGTTGAAATATTCGTCTCAAATTTACATGCGAATAGTTGAAATTCGGCAATTACTGTTTAATGACTATGTGGCATTCAATTGTTAATTGGACTCTGGTCGTTGTCCGAACCAGCTCCGGCACCGGTAACGGTAACGGAACAGTGCACCTGTATCGCGTACCGGTCGCCCTGTTCCCCGGAAACCGCTCGCTCGGACTGTAAGCATTACCGTTGCGACTACATACATCTTGTCAATATTTTACCGGTTCAGTGACGTACTGTCTATGGACGGTTTCAGTTCTGCTAGCTGAGAAAATTGCATTTGGTTGGTTTTTTCAAAGGATTCAAATATTTATTTTTAAGGACATTAGAAATGACAAATTATTTCGAAAATAAAAATAGTACAAGTTAAAATTTTAGTTTTATTGCAAATATCTGAATACAATAAAGCGATAATTTGTAACTTTAAAGATCTGGGATTCAGACATTAAATTCTTAACTCATGCTACTATCTATAATATAGTTTGTAAATCAAATAAAAATTAAATTTTTCACTGATAATATTTTAAATTTTTTAACAAAATTTGTTATAAATCTTTTTGTTATCTTTATTTATGGCCATAAGATACTCATTTTTATACACTCCTTACATAATATACTATTGTAGTGGAAAATATGAAAGACAATTTACCGAATTTTTCTTGATACACAGCTCGGATTTGATTAAATATCAATTAAATGTTTGGGCCCATTCTCAAGTCAAAAATATATATAAAAATGAATAAACTTCATGGTCAAAACGTATTTATTGAAATTTGAAAAGTAAATTATTTAAAAAAAAGTTAAACATTAAAACTACATACTGGTAGTGAACGCTATCAAGTATTGGAGAATGGACTCAATTATAGGGCTAAAACGTCTTTTATTTATTTTTTAAATGATCTGTAATAAAATTCAAGTTGTGTTTCAGGAAACATTGGGAAAATTGTGTTTATTCTTTCCGACTTAATACATTCAAATTATAATATATTGTTATTTATGCTGCTCTGTACAACAGGAACTTAATCCCAATTACAATACAGAGTTCGAATTCACCAAGCCACAATGTGGCAGTTCTTATATTTTTACTTTGAGTTTGTTAGTACAACCGTACTATTTGACAATTTAATGCGATATTTTTTTATTGATAGACAAATAAATTTATTAGGATTTTGTTAGGAAATCGCCATCCCTTTGATATTATTATCTGTAAACAAAGTATATTCTACGTTTTGTTTACTTGACGGTGATAACTTGGAAAGGAAATTTTGGGAGGTGAATTTTTGTGAAATACAATTAATAATATAATAAAAGTATGTGAATGCGTGACGTATCTTAGTAATGAAGGTAGGCGAGGGTGTATTTTTCCGGTGATATTTCTATTTTGACGTCCGGTCTGTAAATATTAAGTGATGGATTGCAAATATCATTATTCCCGCGAGCACTTTCGGTCATCGAGCGGTCATTTTCGGTCCGAAACAAATCAGACTTTGCCAAACAAATACATCAATGCCAGCCGGTGATATATTCTGACCGTTGTCTAAAATTATTACCGATTTTCCGTTTCGAATCCTCTAAGCGATATTTTCTGACGGAGATTATTTGGAAACTGACATATTTTAAAACTGATATTCGTAGGTACTGCTTCCTATATGTCATTCTCTAGTGGGAAACCATTTTTTGTGCTATTTATTACTCTTATATTAGAAGCAAATAAATGCTTGTTGACTTATGTAAAAATATACATCCGAGTGGTTTGTATTCCACTATAAGCTTGAGGTCCTCTACATTGAATAAATTTATTGTCGTGTTGCATAGAAAAACAAATAACTGATAAGTTATCTATCTTGACTTGAAATTGAAAATGTCAAAGTAAAAAATAGTTGTGAGAAATTATTCATCCGATTATCGTCGTCAGAATGTAATCTTGACAAACATTTGAGTTGAGTGTTGGAGCTTAGTATTATTTTAGAAAATAATTTTCCGTATGGAAAACAAAGCGGCTGGCAAGTTTAAATAATTATCATTTCGCGTGAGTGAAACGCGACGGGTAAAATGGGGTTAGTTTAAGATAAATTACACCCCTCGTTTGACGCACAACACCTTACGCACTGCACTCCTCACCCCTCGATAGATCCCACCACTTTGATAAATAATTGGTGCTTTATTGGGTGTAAGCAATCAATTTTCCACTCACTTGTTTCAATAGTGATTGACTACTCTATAATTCACACGCGCTGCTGTGGGATCCGTCTGTCTCTCTTCAACTTTACCGATTTATTTTTCAAACAATGAGTCGTCGACTGGAAACGTTGTTCAAATTTTCTATGAACCAGTGCTGAGTATAAACAGTTCAATGCGTTAATAAATGGAGGCCTCAAATGGAATTGGATTGTTTCGTGATCATTTTGTTGAAATATACTACATTTTTAAATATCTGAATTTACGTTCTGTAATAACTTTAAAGAAAAATTCTTGAATGCATGCAGTTTCACACTAAAATAAAAATAATATAAATATTCTTCAATTGAAATCATTAAAAATATTCATACTAACGTAGAAAATTATAAGAAATTTAATAGTAAACTTGCCAGGTCCATATCTAGTCTAGCTTTTGAGATATAGAGCAGCGATAGAAAAATGATTAGAATGAGGTGAAGCTTGAAAACGAAACTATATCTCAAAAACTAAACAAGATATAAAAATGCTCTTAACATCATTGAATTTTTCATACTTTAATTGACACATAAGTAAATTAACAGCAATTTTTAAATTTTAAAAATTATCTTATGAAACAGTTTTTCAACAATATCTGAAAAACTTTCAGACATACATATTGGGTAACATTGCCATGGGGTTCTGCGGGTCGAAATATATATGAAAATTTTTGTTACAATATCCAAGTGAGAAATAATTTTAGAACAAATAATCTGAAATTAGCCTAAAATTGAGAAATTTTCAAAATATTAAATCTCTCAAAATTTCATGTAAGTCAATTTTGTCCCGAGAAATTGAATGCCGTTGAACATATATTGTTTAGTTTTTAAGGTACAGATTCCGGAAAAGTTGTTCTTTGGCGGCATTTAATTGCTTCAATTAACTTGTAAATAAATTTAACTTTGTATATGTAGCGAAAAGTACTTTAAGATCATTATTATTATCATTTTCTTCAACAATAAGTCAGCGATATGTGGATCAGCAACATCTGAAATATTGTTTAAAAGTCAATTAGGACACGAGGAATCAAATGGCTTTGACTGCATCATCATATCTAGTTTTTGTGTCTCTGGAAAATTAGTTTTCTTCCAAGTTTGAATTAATTTTATAGTTTGAACTATAAACAATTTATTCGTCAATTTCAATCAATAAAAATATTTTCATTTATACAAAAAACTATAAGGAATGTAATGGTGCAAATGCTTTATCCGTATTTAGTTTAGATTTGGGATATTAAGAGCAGTTATAAAAAAAAAATTTGAGAAAAGTTATAGTTCCCCAGAAACTATATCGTAGTGAAAATACAGAGTTAATATTTTTGGTTATTAAGAAATAAAATGAAGTATAATATTTTATAGTTAAATAATTTGTTTCAGTTAAAAGATATGAAATTTTAAAATTCCTCCTGCATCAGTATTTTTGCTGTTGTATCTTCATAGTTTAGTATGTTCGTATTCTCCACTGGGTCCCTAAACAATTACAACCGAAATTACCGCTTGCAAAACTTTAACGTCGCACATTTTAAACCGGTTGTCATAACCTGAATCGCAAATTAACTGTAGAATTGGAGAAAATTCAGCGTAGTCTGGTGGCGGCTCTATCTACGTGCTTGTGTTACTGATGCGTTTACGTTCCCCATGTTTCCATGCGTTCGTCATATTCTATATTGCACTTACTGACAAATTGTCAGATATCCTCCAAATATCACTGAATATTGCACAAATCTTGACCGGATTTGCATATTTTGTTTATATTTTAGCCTCGGCAAAAGTTAAATTTTCTTTAGATTTTCTACTTTACCGAGTCTATATCTTCAAAACAAAACAAGATATGAAAATTCTCTAAAAGGCATTGAACTTATCGTGTTCGAATTCACTTATTAGCAAATTTGTATCCAATTTAGAATGAATTTAAATTTTTTAATTATTTCCTAAGGGTTTTTTCAGATTTTAAGTGAATTTTATCTACATTTCTTAATCGTAGAAATATTGTAATGAAAATTTACATACATTTGTATTTTAACCCACTGAATCTAATTTATATGTAAAATAAAATAAAATAAAATAAATATATCTGCACGCCTTTTACCCATTACTGGGCGTGGCACTCTGCCTAAACAGATCTCGGTAAGTGATATATTTTTTTCGCGTGAAGTGCGATTACCAGCCGTCAAATCGCGACTCCCAAAGATATTGGTGGAGGGGGAACCACAAGGGTAGATTTAAATTGGTGAAAATTGTTTGTCGGCTGTGGGGATCGAACCAGGGTTCTTAAGATCTGTAAAGCAATTAATGTATATAAAGCTTCACTTTATTTAAATATATGACAATAATAATATTTAATTTAAAAATAAAATACAAATATATGGAAGATGTTTACACTTTGAAATTTGGAAGAAGAATGAAAATAAATAAATAGTTGACAGAAAAGTAAACATAAACAATAGAGTAATAATTAGAAGTAACTTGGAGACGAAATAATGTAACGTCGCCAAACTACTTGATAGCGACGCTACAGATCCACAGGCCGACTCGATACCACTGAACCACCTACCCCAAATATATATCATCTAATTTTTGAATAATGTTTATTGATTGAAGCACGAAAAATTCAATGCCGTTTAGTAACCTTTATATTTGTTTAATTTTTAAGATATAGTCTCGGGATATGTTAGGCTTCAGGCATGTACTGTAATTGAGATTAAGTTTCTGTTGTACCAAGTAGCATAAATAAACAAATACCTCGATCAGATAAATAAAAACTTGGTTTTTCTAAAATAGTGACTAAAATCTAAATCATAGCAAAAAATTGAAAAAGAAATCTGTTTGAAGAAGAATATCATAGCAGCTTGACATCTCTAGATTAATAATTAAATTAGCGCGATGTGTGAATTTAATTAATAAAATTTTTCGTCGACTGTTGAGTGTAACCGGACGTTGTGGTTTTATAAATTCTTTCCTTTTAATGCGTATAATAATTTTAATTAAATTAATTAAGTAATATTTAATGAAATGAATTTTGAAGGTGTCTTTCAGAGGTTGCCGATGTATTGTTCCACGGGTATTTGTAACTGAAAAGGCTCGGAAAGTCTGATATTTAGTACGGACTTTTTGTAGTTAATTATAATCAGGTTCCGCTTCTTCCAGAGACAAGATTTTCATTTTAGGCAAATTTGTGGTTTTATTCTTTTTAATGAACTTTAAATGGATCTTTTTACATTTATTACAGCCTGTCAAGATTTCAACTGTTTTAATAATTGTTATAAAAGTCTTCTAATTAAATTTTGTAATGACATAATTAATTAAATCTCACCTGTAAATGTAAATAATAAAACAAAATACTTTTTTTCTACGATTTATACGAAAAATATCTTTTTTGCGCATCTCCAATGGCAACGCGCGAAAATGACGTTAAATGCGCGCTTATTTCAATAGTTACCAGGGATACAAACAAAACAGAAACTTGTCATATTGACAGTTAACAGAATGAATTTATTTTCAATACGTATACGTTTTTAAATAATTTTAAGATGCAATCGTAGAAAAAATTATGTGTGTATCACGAGCGTAAAGTGTCTTTGTTCCTCTTGCACTATTGCAGCTCTCGCCTTTGGCTCGCGCTGCAATTACCGTGCTCGAGTAACAAAGAATCACTTTACGCTGTTAATACACAAATAACTATTTTGTACTCCAGTTATTAAAATATCATTTAACGTACTGGTTTCCATGGCGATAAATAACATCTTAATCACATGTTGATAAACTGTGGCTTCGAACGTTCTAATCAAGGCTTGAGATATTTAGCACGGGGTAAAATTAGGTTCAGACATCTGTCATTGTAACTTTACTTTTTACAATTCATAATACTTTAATATTTGTTGTTGTATTATTTTTAGAGTTGCAACGAATATTAGGCAACTATTCGGTATTCTGCCTATTCGGCAGCTATTTCACTATTCGGCCGAATACCGAATAGTAGTTTCCTATTCGGCCGAATACCGAATAGTTTGACATAACACATCTAAAACATGAACACCGGTTGCATTCAATTGATTAATTTATATATAAAAAAACACATGTATATTTTATTTATTATGTAAATATTTATTCAATCAGTATAATAGAAATACAAATAAAATCACAAATACTGTCAATAACTAAAAAATAAGAATATAATAAATAATGTCAATTACTAATAATAATAATAAATAATATTATCAATAACTAATGAAAGGTTAATTATAATTAAAATTTAAAAGTGGCAAAGTGAGAAAAGTCTCTCTGAATAAACACTGCTCCTTGGGGAAGAAAGATAAATTCTAGCATATTTTGCTAGATAATGCGGGAATAGATTTTTATTGGTTACCCACCATGTATATGGATTATCAGAATGTGATATACATTTAATTTTACAATAAGCTTGAACTGCACTGATGTGCAAACGAACTAGACACAACATGTCATTTGCAAGGGATTTGCTGAAGGGGGAGGAGCGCAATTTCACTCCGCCAATCCCCACCGGTTTATCATTTGACGCCAAAAATGTGCAGAATATTCGCCGAATATTTGTCTATTCGGCACACGGTTCCGCCTAATATTCGGTATTCGGTATTCGGCAGATTTACTATTCGTTGCATCACTAATTATTTTGCGATCGTAGTGTGTGACATGTTTTATAAATTCTTTATACTTGTTGCATAATATAGAATTCTTCCATGCAAACCGCATCACAGTATAGCATGTAGCACCTACCATCCGGGTGTCGTGACTCCGGTTGAATGGAAGAAATTAGCGCTAGTCAGTGGCGGGGCGGCCTGTGGAGCGTTGGGACGCTGCCGCCACCTCCAGCGACACTTAATTGCGCATGCGGGACGCGCGCGCACGTAGCGTCGGATTTATCAGTTCGAATGCGCGTCTAATGGTGACAATCCACTGGAATTACGCGGCGGATCCCGGCTAGTGTCTCTGGAATTGTTTTTAAAGAGACTCGCGGCGGCGATTTGCTCGTGCATCCACCAGATGCAGGTGGCGAGAGGAATGGTTTCGATTGTATTATTACTATTACGTGACTAGGAAGTCTACTTATTTTCAAGGTTTCCTTCAGTTTGTTTGTGGACACTATTTTATAATATACTCCTATACATACTGGGAGTTTTTCTTATCAGTAAACATAGGGATATATCATTACCATAGTTACAGTTAAAAAGTTTGACAGCAATACATTAGAGCGTTTATTTTAAAAGTAAACATAGGGAAAATAATATTTTCAGCAATGCATTGAAGTGTAATAGTCTAAAAGAAACATTTTAAGTTTAAACAAATTAAATGAATTTGAATTACTTTAAATTACATTCACAAAACGTTAGGTATAAATTTAGAACCTCAAAACAATCCAAAAGTTCTTTTGTGTAGAGGTTTGTTCGCAAATTCTTCGTTTAAGAGCTCGTACATACAAATAATAAGAATTTTGGGTTGAACCAGTTCAAAAATCGAGACTTATTAAAATGTGGAGAAATCGAATGGCGCAAAGCGCAACTTCATATCTTTTTTAGATTTTGAGTTACAGCGATTTTTGACTTTATTTTAAGCTCAACTTTGAAAGCTCATAACTCAAAAACTAAAAGAGATATTGAAATGCGGTTTGAACGAGTGTATTTCTCGTGCGCTACTTAACTTGTACAGGTATTTTGAAAATTTTTAAAAAAATTCAATTTTTAATTTTTTCTCAAAATTTTTCTTCCTCAATATTTCAAAAACTTGAAGAGATAATGAAAATCTAACAACACCAGTGAATTTCTCTCGCAAAAATACATAGGTATGCAAATTTTGACAACAAAATTCGCGCGGATAAATTTTTTATTACAAAAAAACTTAAGAAATCTTCAAAAAATGGCCATTTTCGATTTTTTTTAATAAAAAATGTATCCGTTCGAATTTTCTTCTGAAAATTTGCATACCTATATATTTTCACGCGAGGAATTCACTGGTGTTTTCAGATTTGCATTATCTTTTCAACTTTTTGAAATATCGACAAAAGAAAATTTCGAACAAAATTAAAAAAAATTCAAAATTTTCAAAATACCGATGCAAGTTAAGTAGCGCACGAGAAATACACTCGTTCAAACCGCATTTCTATATCTCTTTTACTTTTTGAGTTATGGCGTCTCAAAGTTGAGCTTTAAAAAAAGTCAAAAATCGCTGTAACTCCAAAACTAAAAGAGATATTGAAACGCGGTTTGAACGAGTGCATTTCTCGTGCTCTGAACTATATAGAACCATATTATAAAAATTTTGACTTTTTGAACTGGTTCAACCAGGAATTCACATCAGCATGTTTATATGTCAAAATTTTGGTCATTCATGAACATGGCTGCTCTGCAATAGCAGATCTTAATAAACTATACATTTTAAGCCGTTAAGTACAGTAACCAGTTGTCAAATCACAACTACCAAAAAATAACATTTTATTTAGTTTAAATAGGAATTTTAATTCAATAACTGTTCAAAATTACCCCCATTTACCTGTAAACAATAGCCTAAACGATTATAAAATGAATTTATAGCATTATTTATTTGCTCTGGAGGAGATAATTTCGTACATTTTGTAGGAACCACGCTTCCTCAATATTACTTGTAACAACTCTAAATAATTTTCCCCATTTAAATTTACATTTATATAAAAACGCCCCACTATTTGATCCCCTATTAACCCGGTCTGATTTTGAAAGAAGACAGTTTTATTACTCTGACTACTATAGATGACAGCAATGTTATTTTCCCTATGTTTACTTTTAAAATAAACTCTCTAATGCATTGCTGTCAAACTGTACCTATGGTAATGGCATATCCCTATGTTTACTGATAAAAAAAACTCCCGATATTTCTGTATAATGGGGTAGGTGGTTCAGTGGTATCGAGTCCCACAGGCGACAAACAATATTCACCAATTTAAATCTACCCCTGTGATTTGATGGCTGGTAACCGCACTTCACGCGAAGAAATATATCACTTACCGAAATCTGCTTACGGCAGAGTGCCACATCCAGTAATGGGTAAAAGCGTGATGGTATATTTTTCTTTTTTTATAATTCTGTATAAAATGACTTGAAAATAAAAATTATCTTAAAATTAGGTGTCAGTTAAATGAGGAGAAAAGACATGACTAGTAGAAACTGAAAGGATGGGATGTGCGAGAAACATAGTTAAAGATAGAATCGCAATGCTCTGACATCAGACTAAATAGCATTATAAACTCAGATATCTTAAAAACCAATAACATATTTGTAATTTTGATTGTTTCTAGTACGAAGTTTTTGGGTCTAGTCTCAATAAAAATGACAAATTTATTAGTTTGTGATTAAAATAATATTTAAATAAAATTAACTGGTTTCCAAATATGCTGGCTTCTGTAAACTTTCATATAATTACAGATTTGGGTATGGTGTAAAATTTGCTATATCTGAAGGTGTCCCCTGCTAAATCCGGCACTGTGTAGTGTTATACATTTATATTTAAACATAGTAGTGTATAAGAAACGAAGAAGTGCAAATGCTAAAAACCACGATAATCCGTGGGAAGGGTGTGTTGGATGAATCATTATTTGTTAGCACCACCCGTATCTTGGCGCGGTGCGGAAAGCAGCACAAGTTGCTCTCATTAGGAATGAACCGACAGCGGTAACAGGCGCCAGGCGCGTACCTTGTTTAAACTTTAAAGAAACACGAACGTTTTACTTTAACAACTTTCCGAATACAACCGAGTTGCTCTTACCCCTGCTCTTCTAGTGGCTAAAGAATTTACTCCTGCTGACTTCCATCCTCCAGTAATGTATTCATATGCTGAAACTTGCGTGTTGTCATGATTTTATTGTTTAAATAAATTAGTATTTGCCGGAAGAAACTTCATAATATGAAAACATGTTTTTTTGCTAAAATAAATCGTTGGAATAACAAATATTTACTATTACTTTAACAAAGTCTCCCAACGCTGTATTTAAATTTAAACTACGAGTATATTTAAATTACATATGTATTTTGACTCACTGAACCAATGGTTAAATCCCAGAATACATATATCTTCTAGTTTTTGAGATAATGTTAAAAACCGTTTTTCGGGCAAATTTTTGCGGAAATTTGAAAAAAATTAAAATTGCTGAAAATTAATTGAAGCACTGAAAATTCAATACCGTTAAGCAGATCTTCATATTTCATTTAGTTTTTAAGATATAGCCTCAGGAAAAGTTAAATTCTTCATTTTCTTTCGAGTTTATATTTTCCGGATTAGAAAGTAATTAAGAATGCAGTTGAAACAAAAATGATGTATCAAAAAATAAATGTTTGATGAAAATTAAATAAATAAATAAATATATCTTCACGCCTTTTACCCATTACAGGGTGTGGCACTCTGCCTAAGCAGATCTTGGTAAGTGATATATTTTTTCGCGTGAAGTGCGGTTACCAGTCGTCAAATCACGGCCCCCAAAGATATTAGTGGAGGGGGAGTCACAGGGATAGATTTTTAAATTGGTGAAAATTGTTTGTAAAAAAAAATAAAATAAAATATATCATCACGCCTTTTACCCATCACTGGGTGTGGCACTCTGCCTAAGTAGATCTCGGTAAGTGATATATTTTTTCCCGCGAAGTGCGGTTACCAGCCGTCAAATCACGGCCACCAAAGATATTAGTGGTGGAGGAGCCACAGGGGTAGATTTTTTAAATTGGTGAAAATTGTTTGTCGGCTGTGGGGATCGAACCAGGGTTCTCAAGATCCACAGTCCGACTCGATACCACTGAGCCACCTACCCCATTGTATTGTTTGTATAATATAAATTGTTTAAATAATTCGGTGGAAACGTCAGGTAGCAGATCTTATTAAGTATGTAGAGTATGTGAGTTGACGGCTGGTCGCGAAGATATATTTATTTGTTTAATTAATCTTCAGTACTTAATATAAATAAGTGTCACTCGCCATTAAAAAGTAACAATAAATTAGCTCGTCTTTATCGTCCGTAGTGCCCACAGAGAATTGTTCACAAATGAGTCGATTTTCGATGCACGTGTCTCGCGTCTTGTAAGCCTCTCGCATCACAAAGAGAAAGAGCGCGAATGATCAGACCTCGCGAATCGCGACCGCGGCAGAGCGGCAGAAAGAGGCATTCTATTCACGAGGCGTGCGCCATTAGCGGTGTCTTGATTGGTTTCGTCTACGGGCAAAAAGATTTTAACACTGCGACGTTTCATTATCAAATTGTATGTGATCCTGGCGGGCAGCGATTTTGCGACGAAAAAACGAAGAGAGCTCACGAGGCGCACAGTGACGTTCAAGAATTGTTTCACGAGGTTTATTTATTTATTTTCTTAAACTTAATCCTAATAATAGTAAAAAATAAATCAAACAATTTTTACTTCCTTGTACGAAGTAAAGGAAGTATTGTAATCGCGAAAATTTTCGGTTCTCAGATTTCAACGGAAATAGGTGTTTTGGCCCTCCCTGAATCCATTTTGACTAATTTCGTCATGCCGTCTGTACGTACGTATGTACGAGATATCTAAATTTAAATATTATATATTTTTTGATTTTTTTAAAAATTAAGTTTGCTATGGATTAGAACAAAAAATAAAAGATTTAATGTCAAATATGTGCAATTAAAAAAATATCTATAGTTTAACGTTAAACGTAACCCACCGTGCCGCGCGTTGAAACGCATACAGAATAAACTTTTTTCAATGAACAATTTATACATCTAAGCAGTATAAATATGCACTTATTTTAACATAATAATTAAGTAATGGATAAGTATTTATTATTTTAAGTCTAAATTATAAAAATTCATGCAAAATAACGAAAATATGAAGTAAAATATAATTCAAATCCAAATAACTCAAAATCTGTTCCTTTTATTTTTTTTATTTTTTTATATTTTATACACATTTATATTCCCCACACATACGTGTACAAAAATCAAAATTTGAACTTGTAAAAAAAGTAGAAAAAATATTTCAAAAATTTTTTGAATTTTTTTTTTCACTTTTTATTATTTTTATAATTGATATACAATCTTAATGATATACTAAATATGCTATATTTTTTTCAAAATTTTTACATATTTACAACTGTCTGAAAATGCCTCTCTAAATTTTCAAAAATTAATATTTCAAAAACTGACCCTTTTATTTTTTTCATTTTTTTATATGTTCTGGAGAATATTAATATCTTTTCGAAAAAAAAAATTTATGTCATTTGATCTTTGAACTTTCAAGATAATAATAAAACAAGTAATTTTAATGTAATTTTAATTTTTTACTTCAAACAGATAAATTATATTTCACAAATATAATTTTTATAATAAAGTACTAATATAGTAATATATTACTTACTATTTTTTTGGCAAGACAATAGGTTGTAAGAACCGTAAAAAAATAATGAAACTTACTGGAAATTTTACAATTCGTTTAATGACAACAAGCGACATGAGTAGCTGTGGGTAAATTATGTACTACTTCCACGACTCTGTTATGTTTGCGTCTCTTGCCCCACCGATATGACGCGACACATCAAGCACTATATCGCTGTGCTTACGCCACGCGCTCAAAGCGATTCAATCTCCTATACTCGTGCGCCGTATGCAGGTGGAAATATTATTTTAAATCAAAATATATTTTATTTTGATTTTTAAAATTATATATATTTTTAATTTTGTATGTTAAGCTGACCAATTATCCTGATCTAATTTTGCATTAGAAAATATGACTAGAAGTCTGGAATTTTACGTCAGACATGCGGAATACAATCCACATTACCCATAGGAAAAAATAAAAAAATATATTTGTCTTGAAAGAAAAAAAAATATAGATTTAGTAATTTTAAAATTTCTTTGTACTATTTTACTTAGAATTTTTAAATGTTATATGAAAGAGGTTGACTGCAAGAAGATAATTTATGATTTCATCCTATATCCCAAATAATATTCTTCATATTAAATTTTCACATTCAAATAACGCAAAATATAATGCAAGTATATCGCAAAATATGCAATATTTATACCTACGTATTTTCAAATTAGGTATAACACTTTCATAATTAATAAAAGATAAATTTCGAACTTTCATTGTCTTTATATTTTAGAAATATATGTAACACAACATTTCAATTGATATAATCTTCAATCGTTATCCAGTGAATACAAAATAATAATCAATAATCAATATATAATAATAATAGTATTCACTTGATAACGATTGAAGATTATAACAATCGAAACGTTGTGTTATGTATATTCATCTTTAATTTTGTCTACAACTTTCAAACAAACTTTTATAATGTTTTACTTCTCCAATAATTTTCGAAAAAACCTTGAAATATAAATTTTATGGTATCAAATTCTGCATAACTCAATAAATTGTCAATTTTGTATGCTCTGTACGTTAAAATTTGTTTGACAATGTAAAAAATTACTCAATAAATAGCAGTGTTATATATGGAAGTCAAAAATATTTCCAATGTTTTGTTCCTTAAATTTATAAAATTTATTGACTGAAAAACTGGTCGAAAATAATACAATTAGTGAAAAAATTACATGTGACTATACAATTTCCTTCAATAATTATGTAATAAAATAAAGGCAAAATCCACTTTTTTTATTTGATGCGCAGTTATATATATATACAGGGTGTTGCGTCGGAAAACGCACCATAGGGATTTCAATGTTAATTTTGAAATGTTCAAATAGTTTTTTGTAGAGAAAAAATTCTGCATCCAATAATATCCTTACTCATAATTTCCTTTTATCCGGAACAGGAAAAATGAATTTAATAAAAATGTTAATTTTAATCAAATTACTAGTGCCATGAAATAAACAAAAACCAAATACATACTTACAATTAAATACATTTGCCATTTTATAATAAACATTCATAGTAAAGCAGAAAAGAATCAATATTTCATTTAATATTGTACAATAATAAATAACAATTATAATAAATTTTCAAAAATATTTCAATTTACTGCTAAACAGTATTCTAATCTGTCATAAAATTGCTGTCTAACATTTGATAATTGATAGGCTGATATTTTATTGCATTCTACTCGAATACTTTCTTTTAATTCTTCAATATTTTCGAATCGCCGACCACCATAAATTTTAGATTTAAAATGACCCCATAGAAAAAAACCTAATGGTGAAAGATCTAGCTGGCCATTTAATAAAAAAATTTGGTCCAATTATTTAATTATTAAAACTATTGTTCAAAAATTCCCGCACTATTATGAGCGGGACAACCATCCATTTGGAACCAAATGTCGCGGTCGTCTTCTACAATTTCAGTCATTGCCGGCGCTACTTCTTCTTCTAGACGTTGTAAAAATCGTTCACCGGTTAAATTTCCTCTTAAAAACAAAGGTCCTACAATATGGTGACCAAGAATTCCTGTCCATACATTAATTTTTTGAGGATATTGAGTCCTAGTAAATAAAACGTTATGTGGATTCTCCGTAGCCCACATTCTCCAGTTCTGAATATTTGGTTCATTATACAGTGTAGATGTGCATTCGTCAGTGAAACAAACTTACAGTTTTTTAATAATGTTCCCGAACTTTCCAATTTTTGTATCATTCTTTGTATTGACGTATGACTTGGGCACATACTTGCCGGGAACTGTTTCCACCATAAAACCACTTCACTATTTCAATCTTTTCTTCAATGATATACATTTCAGATAAACTAGTATTGATATTATCTAGATACAAACACAATATGTCAAATAATATATATATATTTATATATTTTGATATATTTTGAATTGTAGTTTTTCTGTTTTTTCTCTAAAGAAGGTTAAATACACGCATTGCTTTATGAAGGCGTACTGAACTTATTTTAATAGTAAAAATGAAGATTTTTTTTTCTACCCAACAGTAACTATACTCTATGTTTTGACATATATTTTTTAAATGTAATTATACAGAGTGTTCAGTAAAGTGAATCAAATTTGCTCAACTACAAATGACTATAATGGCGGTTACATTGAAAATCTGTTGTAAATTAAAACAAAACAATAAACTATAAATTAAAACAAACAATATCCAAGGTATACTAGATTTAAATTTTAATTGAATAAATAAATTTAGTGAAAAATGGTTAACAACTCCGAAATTATTGGTTTTAGGCATAGGATACCCGTAACCCGGAATAAATATGAAAGGTTATACAAAAAGACACACAACAGAATAATAAAATAAAGGTGTTCCATTTGAAAATGACGAGTTATAATCATTTGAAGTGGGATAAATTTGATTCGCTTTACTGAAGACCCTGTATAATTACATTTTAAAAAATATATGTCAAAACATAGAATATAGTTACAGTTACAGGAGTTATTGAAGACGGGCATTTCGATGACATTTGTATTTTATATAAGGTTTGTTTTACTATTTTATTTATATGTTGTTTTTTACTTCCTTGTACGAAGTAAAGGAAGTATTGTAATCGCGAAAATTTTCGGTTCTCAGATTTCAACGGAAATAGGTATTTTGGCCCTCCCTGAATCCATTTTGACTAATTTCGTCGTGCCGTCTGTACGTACTACGTACGTATTTATCTCGCATAACTCAAAAACTGTAAGCCGTGGAAAATTGAAACTTTATATTTAGGACTGTTATAACATCTAGTTGTGCACCTCCCTTTTTGGTCATTATGCAACTACCGGAAGTAGTACTTTACTTGAAGCCTATAATAGATTTTCATAAAAAACTATATTCAAATATAATTAAAAAACTTTCCAAATTTGATATGTAAGACTACTATATCAATGGAAATAACATAATAGATTTTGGTTAAAATAGACTAACCGGAAGTGGCACATTACATGAAGCTGCTAACAGTTTTCCTTGAAAAGAATGGTATTATTTTAATTTTAGAAATAAATGCTGCAAATAAAAGTTTTAGAGAATTAAGTTCTGCGTCTAGCACATTAAGAATTTTTAAATTAGCTTTTTGCATAAACGAGATATCAAATTTAAATATATGAATTTTTTTATTTAAAAAAAAATTAAGTTTGCTATGGATTAGAACAAAAAATAAAAGATTTAGTGTCAAATATGTGCAATTAAAAAAATATCTATAGTTTAATACGCGTTCAAGGAAGTCATGTGGTGTCCACATCAGATTTTTTTACTTTATATTGTATTATAGCTGAAGAAGAGTGAGTTGTACACTCGAAACGTCCCGCATTTGTATTTTCATATTTATATATAATATATTAAAAAAGTGGATTCTGAAGCCTCTATTTGATTATAAAATTATATGTAGTGGATCCTATATAAACTTTATTTCCTACAATAGTATTTATTTTCAACGTAAATTTTATTACATTTGTCGGATTATTACAATGTATTCGTTCGGTTATAATTCCCTTAGGTTTGTGTCCGAGGAAAAAAAATGACAGTTGTCATCTTGCCAATAGATGGCTATATCCTACATACACAGCTAACTTCTATATCAACTTAGTTCAAAGTCATTCATAGAGCTGACAACAGCGCTCACCTCGAGCCAGAAACAAATTAAAATTGGGTATCGTTTAACGTTAATACGCGTACAAGGAAGTCATGTGGTGTCCACATCAGATATTTTTCTTTAAGTTCTGTAATTTTATTTAATTCGCTGTTTCGGTAAATTTAATTAACTAAGAAAAATACAATAACATCGGGTCGCGTTAACAGGTATAAATGCCAATATCATTTTGTTAAAATATTTGTAACATATGTTGCGCTATGTTTATTATAACCATTTCATATGTCATTAAAATTCCTAGTTTCAAATTTACTAATATAACCTACCTATTAACATTGAATGTATAAATAAAATACTTAATTCCATCAAATAAACTTAAGTTTTCAAATATTTTAAGGATGTTCTTGTACCTTAAATACATCTTACACCAAATGCTGCATTTTTAGGTGAGATAGCATAATGTCAAATTATTAATTAAGTTATTGATCATTCTCCAATCAAATAACACTCCGATAAAATAGTTTTGCACCTGCGCCACTGCTTCAAGACACAGCCCTTTCCACCCTTGGACGTCCCAAGGGTGCACGGGAACAGAGACGGGGGCGGCGCATCAGACGGCGGCGTTTAAAATAATGATGCTTGTTAGCATTAAATACGCGTGGCCTATGGATCGCTGCTTGTCGTAGTAGGCTGCGATCGGGTCGTGTGTATGTGTATGTAAGGGTGTGTGTGACTGTCTAAATCACGTCGTGTCTAATGAACCTACGATACAGGACCGGACTTTAAGGGTAGGGTAGGGACATCTTAATTTGAACATCAAGAGCTTAATTTTTAATTATTTCAAGAATTGTTGTCACATTAATATCAATAGTATGTAAATAGAAGCAGCAAATTGTAAATTGTAAGAGCAAAGTAACTTAATATTGTTCTTTATTGCATTATAAAATAAATATCGTCTCCAAATCAGTTCAAGTCAATAAAACACAATCCAAAGCAACTGCTGAAACAAATCCACAACTGGCTGAAAGTGACTAATAATCAATCAATCCATTTGCCTTCACGCCAATCAGCATAATAACATAACCGAGACTAACCGCTATCGCAATGCTCGCATTAAAAACAAATCAGCGCACACTACAGTGTTGTTGAGAAGCAAGGCGTGTGTTTGCGGTGTAACGTGAGGCATGAACGCACGTAACGCGCCGTGAACGTGAAGGAATGTAGCCGCTAAACGGTTCAAATGACGCGATGGAGACGGAACGTCACCTTTGACCGGCGTTGTCGTCACCCGTTGCTAAGAAATTCAGGAAACTTGTTACTATAAACAACCGCGATTGTTTTTCTCTCAAATTCATTGAGCTAGAAGTGCCATTACTAACCGTATTCCATTGGATTATAATCTAACTTACTCTCAATGAAACATATCATTCTTCTTGACCGGTTTACTTCACATACTTTAACTTCTAGGTTTACTAATTAAAATACTACTTTAAAGTAATCTCTATTCCAAGATCAATCAATTTGATCATTTCAGTTATTCAAGTATCTGGAGCAAAATGGCAAATGGAATCAACTTCTAATATTAGGCCTATTTCATTTGCTATTTGGTTCAGATCTAATTTACACTTACTGAATCAGATCACTTATTTACTTAACTGATACAGTTTCAGCTTGAAATTATCCACCCCAATAAGTGCAACAGTTTGCTTAGTTCAGTTCAGTTCATCATGCCATCTAATTTATCTCAACTGATTGAAGTGAACCAAGTGGCAAATTAAATATTCCTAATGACAATAAGGGATTCCATGTCTACAGCTTTATAGGTGTCAAATATTAATTTTAATGTGTTATAATAGTACTAACATAATAACAAAAATATCTGGAAGACTGATTTCGCTCGAGAAATAATGACCTAAAATGAAAAATAAGAAATAGATAAAATAAAAATCTATTTTCCTTCAATTCTTATATCTCGAAACAGTTAATGATATTGATTTGATTGTGGTTTCAATTGATATCTTGGGTAAAACTATATTGCTGTAAAGTACACATTTATATCTATATTTTAAATAACTAAATGTTTATAAATTTTACCATATATGCTTTTTTAAATGACGTCATAAACAAGGAGAATTAATAGAGCCGATAGGATACACCGTATTTTTAACTGAAAATTTTTAACTGGATCTAAATATAACATTACAAGAACTCTCGAAATATTCATTTACTCATCAGACTCATCAAACATTGTCATCCTAACAAACCATCCTTGCTTCAACCACATTCTCCATACAAGTTCATTTATTCCTTATACTCAGAATCTTTCATCACGCAACAAACCTTCAATCACATTCATCCATTTACTCCTTTACACCTGTTTAATTCTTCTCTATTTATTCAAAAGATTCCTTTTGCCAAACATTCTCATTCTGGTACATCTTTTTCTCTTTCGTTTACGCAACAAACCTTCAATCACATCCATCCAATTATTCCTAGCTCATCCATGTAATTTTTCACCCTCAATCTCACCAACATACACCTGTTTCACCAATATATCATTTGACAAAAGGGAATGCTACCTAAGGTTCTTCGGGTTATTGTATGTAATTAGCATTCCGATGAAAACGAAACAATATAAACCGATTTAATGCACAATTTGCAACACACTTGCAAAAAGCGAACAGAAATTAAACATCTCGTGTTTCATTTCACGTTTCATTTGCGACTATTAATGTTTGAAATGACCAGAAGCTGAATTTTCAAACAGTGCACTTTTATTTAGAAACTAAAAGTTCGCGCTTTGCCCTTATTATTAAACAAATTGAAATATAACGTAATAAGCAATTTTATATAGCTATTTATACACCAACGATTGAACGCAGTACTTTTTCTGTAAAGACACTTTCATCTAAAGAAATATAGAAATTTATTTCTACAATTGGAAATAACGATTAATCGATTTCTAGTTGTAATTATCATTACTAATGGTAACTTTACAAACCATCAGCAAAAATCTGCAAAGAGCCTCAGTCTGCATTTGTTCACTTTCTGTCACCAAGTGACGTTCGAAAAATATTTTTTTTCTGATCATAGCAAAATAATTATTTGTTTAACTAGGCAAAAATAGCACCTTTTTCTGTACTGCCTCAACTACCATTTCATCTAGCGAAGGCAGTAAATCTGTTTACATATTATTTTCACTATTTTTTATGTTATCGGTATCATTGTGGTCAGCATGTTGTTATACATTTATTAAGCGGTATTCAAAAACAAATTTAATGTTTATAATTTCATAAATATCATTCTGTTTTTCGTGAATGTTGTCTATAGTTAATTAAATTTACATTATATAATAGAAAGTGATGAAAGAATGTTAACCCTATCTCAGATTAAAGAAACACCATGCGGTTGTAATTAAATTAAATCATAAATGTTAAATCTGTTGTTTTTCCATAGCAACACTTTTATCGCTTAGGCTGTAAAAGTAGCACCTAACAGGCTGTCAATTGTCAACAAAAGCCCATTTTTAATTTCAATCGGTAAAACATAATGTAGGTAACACTCACTGTTCATAGGTAAAAGGCGTGGTTATATAATTATTTATTTTATTTATCATCAAATGACAGCCTTCATCAGCATCGCAAAGCTCTTCTTCAGAGTAGGGGTAGAAATGTCAGAACAGCAGGATGCAGCATCCCTCTTCCCCGCAGTGTTATTTATACGAGCGTTCCCTCCGTTGTAGTGTCGGTGCTCATCGTTTTTGTTGACTTAGAATTAGCGTGCAACGTTTGTGGAAATATTGTCACTGCCTAATTATAAACATAACTTGGGGTAATTGCTCAGTGCGCTGTTTACTTTACTTTCTCGACAAATTTACATTTTCAACGCTCGTTTTGCGCTTCTATTCGTCTTTCAAATACTTCCTTCTCCTTTCAGATCTATTATCTATTACCTGATGATTGATTTCTCATTCTTTTCAATCAATTTTAAATTGCTTATTAAGAAAAGCTGCAATTTTTCCATTTCAGAATTAATTAGTACAACTTGACAATTATATCAATTACAATTTACGTCGGAGGTATAAATATGGTTTTTTAAGACCATTCTTTCATGTCATTTAAATAAAAATTTAAAAATATTTATGATATATGAATAAACCCGGGTTCGATTCCCTCAGCTGACAATAAATTTTACCACACTAAAAAAACTACCCTTGTGGCTCCCCCGTCACTAACATCTTTGAGGGTCGTGATTTGACGACTGGTAACCGCACTTCACACGAAAAAATATATCACTTATCGAGCTCTGCCAATCTATGACTGTGCTGCGAAACTAACCATAAATAAAGGAGGTAAAATAGTTACTTTCTTTCTGCCGTGAAAAAAGGCCTACTTTCGGTTAAAGTTGTAGAGAAAAGAGTATTAATCAATTGTGGCGGACCGGGCGTTATGAATCATAATACCTCGGTAACAGCAATAAACAATCAATAATCTTCAAGTGAAAATGTACTTTTTATTCAATGGTACCACATGAAAAACTTAAAAAAAACTCTCCAATTAGTTTAGTCAATCTCTCATCCACGAGTTAATATTTAAATCTGTCGGTGTTTATTAATTATCAGCTTACACGGCTACCATTGGGTTTCAATGGCTCCCTTTCCACCCTCCGCACCTTTCAACGACAGGGGTTGTGGGGACGACAGGGGTGGCGGCTTTCATTAGCGCAGGCGGGCGGACTAGGTATCTGTTGTTGTTTTAAGCATGCCTTTATCTAATCAGACAAAAGCTTGGTACAGTGCTCGTTAGCACGGCTCACGGCAGCCGCCAGGGGTGAGAATTCCCACCCCCGCGTACGATGAAGTGTGAGGGATGGAGACAGGATGTGTGGGGGTTTTGTATTTGTGTGAGGTTAATTGTTTTTGCATCATTTGTATAATGACACTAATTATAGACAGGTTTCAAAAAATTATTTTCAAAGACTAATATGTAAATTTGACAGTTGAGGAAACATTAAAATTTGAAAATTATTGTTGGAAACACTTCTTCTTCTTCTTTTGATGGCACTACAGTCCAAATCGTGCCTGGGCCTACCGGACACACCGAGCCGCAGTTTTTACACTGCCGTACTGCCGGTCTTCGTAGTCGAATGCTACATTATTTAAGGCGTATAAGTAATGAGTATTTGTAAATACACATCCTTTGCTTTATATAAAATATTTTTTTAAAAATGTAATTATCACGTTTAATGTAGTCGTAGCAGATCTCGGTAAGTGATATATTTCTTCATGACCAGTCGCCAAATCACGGCTTCCAAAAATTTTAATAGAGGAAGGCCCACAAGGGTAGTTTTAACGTGGTGAAAATTATTTGTCGGCTGTGGGGTTCTCAAATTCACAGGCCGACTCGATCTTGAAATCACTGAACCATCTACCCCACATGAGAGTGGAAAAGTCGTGCACAGTTTTGATGACGTAATTGTCAAATATTTAAAGAAATATTATAAACCCTCTTTCTATAAAAATATAAAATAAATATATCATCATGCTTTTTACCCATTACTGGGTGTGGCACACTGCTTAATCAGATCTCGGTAACTGATTTATTTTTTCGCATGTAGTGTGGTTACCAACCGTCAAATCACGGCCTTCAAAGATATTAGTGGAGGGGGACCCACAGGGGTAAATTTAATTTGATGAAAATTGTTTGTCGGCTGTGGGGATCGAACCAGGGTTCTCAAGATCCACAGGCAGACTCGATACCACTGAGCCACCTACCCCATTAAAAACCCTCTTTATTTCGTCATAATAATATGGCTCGTCTGCAAAATAATTAACACCTCAATCCAATAATTGATACATCACCCAACATAACCTTCCTCCCCAATCAACTAACACCCCCAACATAGCTTCTCCTTCCCCGTCACTGACACACACACACAATCACCCCCATATACGCATGCGTAGAGCGAGCAGAGCATCGTTATCACACAGCACCACCTAACACAGTTTGCTTAATTATCGCGAGTCAATTAATTGGTAAAAAGAGACGGGCGGGCCAAAGGGAACAGGGACTATGAATCTGTCACAATTAGTACTTATTACCGTCACTGTAAGGCTCTAATGCCACCGCGATCGATAAGGGTTGTTGTGAGGATTGTCATTGTGTTGAAATAGAAATGTTTCACATTACTTTTGAGAGGATATTTTTAATTGGGACTAAAGGTAGCAACACTTGGCTCTAATTGTAGTCCAAAAATATGCCTATTTATGGTTGATGACGTTTTGAGTTTCATTTTAAATGAAGCTAAATTACAAAATTGAATAAAACTTCAGTAATAAATAAAAATTACATTTTAATTTTTTTTAAAGGTTAAATACTTAAAAATGAAAAGAAAGAGATTAATATCAGGGTCACAAAAATATAACCTTTTATTCCGGGTTCGAAAAAAAATTTTCATTACATTAAAACTATCCCTGTGGTGGCCCCACCACTTCACACAAAGAAATATATCACTTACTAAGATCTGCTACAGGAGAATTCCACATCTAGTAATGGGTAAAAGGCGTGATGATATATTTATTTATTTTATTTAAAACTACATCTGTGGCTTTCCCACCAGTAACATCTTTGGGGACCATGATTTGACGGCTGATAAGCGCAGTTCACACAAAGAAAGATATCACTTACCGAGATCTGCCACTGCCAGTAACGGGTAAAAGACACAATGATATAATGTTCCAAATGTGTTGATCAAAATAAGCTCCAATTACTCAGACTATATTAATAAAGAAATTCCATAAAAAGTTTTATTTAGAAAATGAAATCGACGCCAATTATATTAAGTAGGTACTAAATTCTCCCATCATATACACTTTTATTGAACTATTAACCATAAAGTACCACGCACAACACACATAAATACAAGTTATACATGACATTAAGCACACACCCACACAGAGAAACACTATACAGAAATACATATACCATCGCATACGTAAATAATACCATTTTATATGAACTATTCAGAAGTTTAGATTCATTGTTTCGTGTTCTTATCAATCTAATTAAGAATATTTCACTAATTACAAAACCTATAAAGTAGTATTACCTTAATTTAAAGGGAAGAGCTGGAATTTGGTCGCCAAAAAATGAAACATAATATTGCCTCAAATAATTTTCAATCGAAGATTGATATTGCTAAAACAAGAAAGCGAACTATTATTTGTAGGGTTGTGCCGTGGTCAATTGACCGTCATTTGACCAAAAATATTTGACGGCCAAAAAAAAACGGTCAAATAATCTAAATGGAACCGCCACGACATCTGTTGTTCAATAGAAATAGCTACTTACTATTATTACATGAATATATCTAGTTTGGTATTCTGGGTTCTGGAGAATTTGCTTACTTTACTTTACAAATAAAATAAATACATATTTTTTCATTTCATTACGTCTTTTTTTTCCTCCTTTATTTAGAATTTGATGTGATTTTGTTTATTAGTTGTTGTTGGTTTTTCATTTTCAGTAATATTGGATGTAGTAAACAGTACTATATAAATAAATTACAATTTTAATTGTGATTTTTATTAAATGTTTCTTGACCGGTCAAATAGTCGGTCAAATGACCGAAAAATATTTGACTGGTCAAATGCACAACCCTAGGTGTAATACAATTGTGCTTGTTTTTCTATGGTAATTAAATTAGGAGTGTAAAAATCCACCCTTGCTGTACTAGATATAATTCATATTCTAGGATATTTTGAAGGAAGAAAGCGATGGTAAGCAAAGTAACTTTTAGTAAAGAAAAGTAAATGTCCGGATCACATTTAGTATCTTTGACACTATGACTATAGAATAAAGCATATTCCTTCAGGACATTGTTTATCCATGTCCTTAAGCGTAAAGCAGGTTCTATTATACAGTGAACCAAAGCTAAGCTAAATAAAAGCGAAACTAATTTCTTTCACCGTGCGCTGAACAAGTATTCACGGACATTATTGAATTCATAACCAAGTCATTATGAAAAGGAAATTGTTCATATTAACTCTCTCGAACTTACGCGCCATCCTTCGTTTCATTTCCTTGTAGTTGCCCTGTACAATTGCAAACAAAGGATGTGAAAAACTGTTTACTCGATATGACTATTATGATTTTGTTTATCTTTTGCGTTTTAGAATTTGTTATTGAATTTATAATGATGCTTATTTCTTTAAATGTTTTAATTTCTGTTACATTATTGTATTGTAATTACTCGACTTGACTATTACATTTTTTTAAAAAATGAACACACTTCAAAGGCGTTATCGCGACTAACAAAATGCTAAATCTAAGTGCGATATCCTTTGTTGAATTATGTCTTTTTTCTCAAAATCAAGAATAATAAATTACTTGCGTGGATAGTACTCCTACGAGGTTAAAATTTGTTTTAAAAGCAAGTGAAGCGAGTCTTACTAACAATACATTCAGAATAATTATAAATAAATGATAATTATAATTTCCTTCTAGATATAATTTACTCAAGCAACTTATATCGAAACAATACAATAGTATCTAAGTGGTTTGGATTCCATTATAAACTGCTATAATTGGTATTAAGTTCCTGTTTTGTAGAATAGTAAATAAAATACATTATTACAGGGTGTTATATAAATGTACAGCCAACGCTAACTCAAAAGAAAGCAGCAGTCATTCATTGTTGTTTCTTTTCTGCAGTCTTTCGTTTGAGTGCAGGAGGTGTTTTAATTCGTCAAATTAATCGCTTCTTTTAATTTAGAGAAAAATCAGGAATCAAGTAACATGTATAATGACAATTGTATTACTTGTTATATTTTATGGGGTAGGTGTCTCACTGGTTTGGAGTCGGCCTGTGGATCTTAAAAACCCTGGTTCGATCCCCTAAGCCGCCAAACAATTTTCACCAATTTAGATCTACTCCTGTGGCTCCCCCTCCACTAATATCGTTGGGAGCCGTGATTTGACGGCTGGAAACCGCAACTGCTTAGGGAGAGTGCCACACCCAGTAATGGGTAAAAGGCGTGATGATATATTTTAAGTTATTGCAAAAACAGATACTTTTTCACTGTATATTGGCTTCGTAGCCCTTTCCGCGTGTTTCTCCATAAATTATTTCTCTTTGTATTGTCCATCTTCTAAATATAAAAAACATTTGTATTTGCTCATATTATATTCCTGCTTTAAATAATTTTTACAATCGCATTAAATCGTCTTTGGAATCGCATTAAATCACATTTTTAGGTATAGAAGAATGTGTAGCTTTAAGCAAAATGACTTTTCTATAAACAATTATAAACGTGGTGAGGAAACGTGATTTTTTTTCACCTCAAAAATTTTCACTAAGAACGCCAACACTTTTTAAATCATAAAGTTTCAATATCTAAACGGTTCTTCGATAGAATACAAAAATTATTGAATTAGAAGTTGATTTTCTAAGTGCAAATGTCGGTAGTCACATACTTGACTAGGTCTTAAATAGAATACCTCTCCCATCTGCGAGTCGAAATAATATCCCCACAAAATATTGGTTTTTGGCTATTTATTAGAATAATAAATCAAACAATAGTTCTTAATTATCTTAGAATTTTAAGTTCTTAGATAATATTTTCTATTTAATTTGTTTAACAAATTGAGTTATCGTAAATAATGACATCATTATTATGTATTAGGGCCAATTAAACTATGAGGGCCAACATTAAAAAAAAGTACATGCTTAAGGGGGGGGGGGGCATGAACCCCATGGCCCTCCCTGGATCCGCTCCTGTCCTTTTATAGCATCGAAATTTAAAAATAAACATACGTATTATTCGTTGCGAATAGTTGTCGAAACATGTCTAAATCTAAATCTAAACGGCAACTGGCATTGCTTACTGTGTATGGTGGTGACATAAATGTTGCCTTTTCTATTATAAATTACTCAAGTATATTAAAATTTCACGGCTTGATAAAAATGAATAAAAATATTTGTTTTGCTGCAAAACTAATATCTGATTTGATTTATGTTACTGACATTTATAATTATAACTGGAATACAACTAGAAACAACGTACATTTTATTCATCAAGCATCATCACATGACATTTCAATTATCAATGACAAATATTTTGTTCGAGAGTACATTAATTTGAACTGTACTATTAATTAGTAACAAATAGAATATTAGTGTAATTTTGTACCTTGCTATAAGAGAATGAAATATAAGTAAAATGTAAATGATTCTGACATTTTTCCAGTTGATTTGAAACTACTTTAGCGTATATTGAATTTCAGCCGGTTCAGTTAATTTAATTAAAAGTTTCCGTAGTTACTCTGTTTTAGTCCGTTTGTATATCTTGATGTGTAGGTAACCTTTTCTGCTAAAAAGTGTTATTTTATTTACTCTTGCCAATTTGCAGGCAATGCTCGACAGTTTTCACATTAGCTTGGCCCGGATTCTCTTAATGTCATTCAGATACCTAGCGATAACTTCGCGAAATCTATTTATAGATATTTTCAATTTCATGATGTAGTTTTTAAAACACACGTCATAAAAAAAGACAGTATTACCACCATCTTTAATTGAACTTTCACGTGTATATTAACTTTTTATTAGCAAGTTGATAGCCTAATAAATACTAATAATTTGGTCCTAGCTTGCTTCAGTAGCTCTCTAAAATAGTATTTCAATCTTTCCTGACAATTGTTGGTGAATGATATTTCAAAAGAATTTAATAATTACTTCGTATAAAATGTACATATACTTGCAAACGTTAACTTTATCTCGGTTATATCCACTGAGCTACGATACGAATTAATTTTCTTTAATTTGTTATAACATCAATTTCTGAAAATACCACATTTTTTATTGGTAAAATGGCGGCTATATTTCTTGGTGTCATGACATAAGCAACAATGGTTTCAACCCGAAAGTCGTTTTTAGATATAATCTTACCAGAGTTAATATTATTAAGTTGTGTGATTATTAAAGGTAATCATACCTGTAGTTTTTGACTAAAGTTAACTTATATTATATTACATAATATAAATTAACTTTAGTCAAAAACTACAGGTATGATTACCTTTAATAATCACACAACTTAATAATATTAGCTCTAAGCTTGGGTATGATTCCCTCATAATCAAAAACTGTGTCACTGTAGACGAACCCGGTTGTCAATGCCTATATAGGAGTCTCTCGGAACGAAGCTACGCTTAGACACTGTGACAGAAAAATTCAGTTGATGCCATATTTCGAACACAGGTGACGTGGTGTAGCGGTTAGCATCTCTGCCCGGTATGCGGAAGGTCCCTGGTTCGAATCCAGGCGTCATCAGAATTTTTCTGTCATAATATAAATTAACTTACCAGAGTGTTTAAAGATCATTTTAGGGTAAATACATGACGTGTATCCTAAAAATTAGGGCAAATCGTTGATAGAAGATTGCATTTTCGTGATAATATTTTCTGTTATAACTCTTGCGAAATCCTTTCCTCATTGGTAGCCGCAGGTGTCGGAGCCAACTCCGGCGTCGCAGTCGCAAGTCCGCACTTTCCGGCTGACCGGACTTAACGAGATTGACGTCAATGTGTACATATGAAATTAGCTATTCGTCGCCTCATGACAATTTAATGTTCTCTCAAACATCGCGAAGGAAATGCCAGCCAACGCCAACGTCAACGAGCTCGTGCTGAAAACACACACGTCCGCCGCTGTTTGCCTACCTGGGTAAATTCGGGCTGTGTACACTTCTGGGTCATGGGCGACACTGCCAAACACCCATCCAGGCCAGGACTTTTGTGTAGGATCATAATTAAAAATTAACTAAACTACCTCCTTACAAATTTCAGGGCCACAAAAATTTGACCCTTTAAATAGACATTTATATATTAAAGGAAGAAAGTAAAATATTTCTTTTTGAGGGTGCCGTTTCATTTCCCGAGGTGAAGCTGGTAAATATAAAGCACCGTAAGGAAGAATGACACTTTTTTCATAGGTTTATCAGTACCCTATTAGAAAGTAAATTTTCTTAATGTTAAAAGATACCATTGTTTGCCAGTTGCCATGGATATGTCTTTATTTCCCTTTCCTACTTTTGCTACGATGCTAGACGAAAGTAGACTTTTCTTATCTAATATGCGGGAGAGGAAATAACTATTTTTTCTACAATTGCTATGAAAAGTTGACAATTACACTCTCATTTGTCATCGTAAAGTTCACGTTTACTGTGGAACAATCGAAAACAACAAAGACAAAATTAATTGTCATCCATCCAACAATCGAAAAATATTTTTTTTGTGCGTCTCCGATGGCAACGCGCGAAAAAGACGTTAAATGCGCGCGTTTCCAATGGCAACACGCGATAAAGATATTAAATGTGCGCTTATTTCAATAGTTACCAGGGATACAAACAAAACAGAATATTGTCATATTGACAGTTGACAGAACGAATTTATTTTCAGTACGCATACGTTTTTTAATAATTTTAAGATGCAATCGAAGAAAAAATTATGTGTGTATCACGAGCGTAAAGTGTCTTTATTCCTCTTACACTATTGCAGCTCTCGCCTTCGCCTCGCGCTGCAATTACCGTGTTCGAGTAACAAAGAATCACTTTACGCTCTTAATACACAAATAACTATTTCTAGGGTGGAAAATAGTATCATAATAGCCACTGTCAGCGGGGATGAAAAATATTACCTTCTTTTCTCAACTGAGGGAAGAAAATGTTATTTTCTAATAGGGTCTTTAAATAGTTATTTGTAGTAATAAACTAATAATGAAAGTAACACTTTTTTATGAATTTTAATCAGAAGGAAACATAAATAAACAAATAAATATATACTGGGTGTGGCACTCTGCCTAAGCAGATCTCGGTAAGTGATATATTTTTTTCGCGTGAAATGCGGTTACCAGCCCTCAAATCACGGAAACATTTAGAACAATAGTGTAAATAAATACTGATAACTTCAGATTTGACTATTTAGTTTGTTTAGTACACTTTTGATGTCAAAAATATGATATGTAGTTCTTGTAAAAGTAAAGTGTCTTCCGTCTGGTGGTGGATCCGGCCCTGCAAGCACCCCTAACTCCGGGAAAGTGTTTTAAATTTGTTAAGTTGTAAATTATGACGCCGGCTGAAAGTAAATGAGGATTATGTATGCTTTTGTGTTTTGCTTGGTTAAATAAATTAAGTTTGCAGTGCATGTTTTCGTTAGGATTAATTTTTTTCTCGTTTTAGTTTTTCTTCTTGTTGTGCGGACTACCTAATTTGATTTAAATACGGATTTGAGTGTCTTTTTTGTGCATTTGTTTGTTTAGAGCTGTACAGGACGCTTTTATGAAGATTTTGGAATTTTTAATTGCGTTATGTTTCTGTTTTTGCTGACATATTTTTATTAATTTAAAAATAAACCTACCACGCATAATTAAATATTACACAAGTTAACTCAATTATTTAAATTTTATTATTTATTTATTAATGGTAATGGCGCAAGTTTTGTTTCTGTTATTTATATTTACAATAAATCACAAAGAAATTCGTATTGCGTTTATTGTCGCGTCGTCACAATTTCCAAAAAAAAATCTTGAATAATTAAATTATTTGACATCGCATCTATTTAAGTTGATTGAGTTTTGTTTTTGTTTCTTTTTAAATTAGATTAGTTCATTTTTCGGCTTAAAATAATTATTATTGCGTGTCGTTTAATCGGAGATAAACAATATAAAAGTCAGAAAGAACTGTCAGAATTATAAAAATATCTCCGTCAAATACGCCCTCCAATATTTGTAGTTTGACACATGATGTTTAACTTGTCGTGAATTAGCGCGTTTCCCGTTTAGACAAATGAATAAAACAAACAGCAACAGTTGTATGCTTCTGCAGAAAGTTCTGCTTGATTCTGGAAGCGTTCAACTTATATTAGTACATCTAGTGTTCGGCGAATGCGCTGCTGTACGTTGTTTTAAAACGTGGTTACCGTACACACCTGGTTGCTTCCACCAGGATTCACTGATTTTGATATTCTTTGCTGCGGACTGAAATTATTCATGTGTTTATAATCTTTTGAGTTTTCACGCTTAGGTTTCCACAAGCGGAATTTTAATATTCAAACTAATGCACTGATTTCAGAACAGGGAAAGGATGGAAGTGTGAGGAAAATGGCATTCCTTTAAACTGCAGATAATTGATTTGAGAAAACTTTATAAGCTAACATACGGAAAAAGCTTTTAGAATTCATATTTTATAATTAAAATAATTTGTAACATAACGTTCAATTTCTGAATTTTCTTTTTGCAAATTTAGAAATCGCTAGTTTTATTAATTGCGAAATAAGTATTTATGGTACGAGTAAGATATTTTTGAATGAGGCGACGAAGGAAATTTTAGAATACATATATATATATATATATAAAATTATTATTATAAATATAATTAAATATCAAGAACTGTTTGTTACCTAACAACCTCTCGACAAAGTACTGTAATAGTATAATATTCAATGAGTAAGTAATATAAGCTATTACTCAAGAGAATGAAGTAAATCATTCGAGTGAGTAATAGCTATTACTTGCGAATAGAATACTATACTTTATCTACGACTATATGTTATTATGTAATAAGATTTTACAATTATTTTTTTTATGTTACACTATGAATAAGTCAGATTGCTTAAATTTTTTGTTTTTATTTTTATTTAATAAATATTAACACTACTTAACATGGAATAAGTAGCCCATAATGACGATGATTTATATTTATCAGAAAGTTCGCCAAAATATACTATAAGAACATTTTCCGAAAAGGAATTTACATTTTGGCGTATTCGCCAATCCATAAAAGCTTTATAAACTTGTTCATACTTTTTTTTAATTTTTCGGGTAGTAAATTTAAGAAACGTACGTGTGCGGCTTCTACAATATCTGGTGGAGTACAAATTTCACTTTGTTCGCTTTCAGAATCCATAACTCACATGTATAATCATACAAATTACAGTATTATTGTAAACAAAAACGTTTTAAACTAATTTTGACAGATAATTAACAATAGCACGCTTCACTGTTTCATAGCATACTTAACGCGCGGCAATTATCGTTATTTTTTGATTGGCTATTAAAGTGTTAAGTAATGAAAATTCAGACGTGTGATTGGTTGTGAAGTGTTGAGTAAAGAATTATTACTTAACACTGTCAATAATGATTAGTATTACTTATCATAAATTTCATAAGTAATGAATACATTATTTAATAAGAGTAGATAAAGAATATTATTGTATCTAATACTATAAAGTTTTGTTTCCGGACAGAAATCACTCCTGTAAATATGAAAATACGATACTGTATGAAATTAATAAAATTATAGAACAAAAAAAGTAAATTGAAATTAATCATTAATACAGTTTGTGGTTTAAGTTCTGTTCATTTTATTTATTACGACATGTCGGTACAGGCATATATAAATAATAAATAAACTGAATAAAACACTTCAAAAACTGTCTTAATTTTGAATGAGTTCTGAAAACTTTTTCCATATGTAAATCGAAATTACTTATAGTGGCAATATCGCATAATTTAAATTATGAATGTAGGGTCAATATAGTGATATATGTTTGTGAAAAAATATTCAACTTTAAACATGACTTGCAACAAAAAACAAAACAGAATAAAAACTCTTGAAAAATGAACAGCAGTTGTTGGTTTTATGTTTGGTTTTCGTTTGAAATTTTTGTATTTAATTTGAGAAATGACAACAATTGTTATTTATTCAGTATCGAATCTCGTCCAAAATAACAGAATCTCGCAATGATCTGATGAACAAAACTGTGATAAATCGAGTGTAGCTACTCCAAAAGTGAACAGTGCTCATTTCATTTCACCTCCATGAATCGCAACGATTCGTAATTTTCCGCTCGAGAACGTCTCGTCCTCGTATCGATAGTCAAACAAGAATTTCGAGGGACTGGACTAATAAATGCAACATGAGTCCGGGTCTTGTTCCGGTAGAAATAACGATGTTTACGTTTTGCTCCGGACATCTCCATTAGTCCATATTTATTGTATGCATAACAAGGCTGGCGCGGCCCGTACCAACTCACCAGTGACGGGGTTTGCTACCCTTAATAAGGGGCAGTAATCACATCCAACTCCTAACATACATACATTACATGCAAATATACAACAAACACACGAAGTTTCTTGAACGAAGGAATCTAATTTATTTTAAATATTTAATTGCAACAAATAGTTTTGTAAGGTAGACGGCATTTTCACCACATTAAAACTACCCCAGTGGCTCTTCTCCCTCCCCTAACTTCTTTGGAAGCCATGATTTGTCATCTGGTAACTGTAATTCACGCACATAAATATATTACTTACCAAAATCTGCTATGGCAGATTTCCACACTCAGTAGTCGGTAAAAAGCGTAATGATATATTTTATATCCCTTGCCTTCGGCACGAAAAATGAAATGGCACCTTCGGTAAAAAATGTCTCACTTTCATTCATTGGTATTTAAATAACTATTATGCAAATTTATTAAGTCTATCAAAAAGCTGCAGAATTTATAACAAACTTTAATTTAAAAATTATTTTATTATCGTGTAGCCTAGGAATATTTAGTATTTGAACAGGTTTAGCAGATTTTTCCAATAGCAGTATCCCATATAATCATATTATCAGTCATCGCTAATTTTAATATAAAATAAAGTTTCACAAACATATATATATACAAAATCTGATGTGGACACCACATGACTTCCTTGTATGCGTATTAAACTATAGATAGGTTTTTAATTGCACATATTTGACATTCAATCTTTTATTTTTTGTTCTAATCCATAGCAAACTTATTTTTTTTTTAATAAAAAAATATATAATATTTATATTTAGATATCTCGTTTATGCAAAAAGCTAATTTAAAAATTCTTAATGTGCTAGACGCAGAATTTAATTCCCTAAAACTTTTATTTGCAGCATTTATTTCTAAAATTAAAAAAATACCATTTTTTTTTCAAGGAAAACTGTTAGCAGCTTCATGTAATGTGCCACTTTCGGTTAGTCTATTTTAACCAAAATCTATTATGTTATTTCCATTGATATAGTAGTCTTATATACCAAATTTGGAAAGTTTTAAATTATATTTGAATATAGTTTTTCATGAAAATCTATTATAGGCTTCAAGTAAAGTACCACTTCCGGAAGTTGTATAATGACCAAAAAGGGAGGTGCACAACTAGATGTTATAACAGTCCTAAATATAAAGTTTCAATTTTCTACGGCTTACTGTTTTTGAGTTAGGTATGCGAGATACGTATATACGTACGTACGTACAGATGGCACGACGAAATTAATCAAAATGGATTCAGGGAGGACCAAAATACCTATTTCCGTTGAAATCTGAGAACTGAAAATTTTCGCGATTACAATACTTCCTTTACTTCGTACAAGGAAGTAACAAGAGATTTTTTCCTAGGAGTTGCATATATTCTAATATAAATTTCACACGTCAAAAACATAAATTTTGATCTTAAGTTACATAGAAGTTTATTTCGCAGCAACTAAATGTTTTTCGTTGTGTAAATGAGTGTTATCAGATTGTTTGGGTATGTGAAATTGAGTAGACAATTCCATAGTATAAAAAGTCAAATCATTACAAAAATAAATATTAAATTAATTAATAAATATTGGATGTGTGGCTTGCTAAACTCCAGGAAAGCCTTGAGGCGATACGTACGCCTGTAAAAGGGGGCAAAGTATCAGTTCACCCCCTTGGGCAGTGTAGGTACCATAGTCGTTGCTTTGATCAGTTTATTCGCGAAGCTGTTCTTGAAAGAGCATCAAATTCTTGCGAGGTTTAACAAAGGATTAATTAATAATCGGTCGGGTTGGGTGTCAGTGAGTTTTTCTCTCTACGCTGCTGCGCTGGTCAGCCGAGCGCCGAGCGCTGTACGTCGAGCGCGGTCCGGTAGCTCCAGGCGGCTCCGGCGACTCCGGGAGAAATAACAAAGGGGTTCGCTGCTGCGTACCTACGCCCCACCCTTCCTACACACAGCCTACCTCGTTATACTATTCCGCGAATTGAATCTCAATTTGCGATGGCTGTTTACATGCCTGGACGTAGTTGACCGTCCAATGCTACTACAAGTATTGTTTGTGAAATAATTGCTTGTTAAAGAATTGTATATATGCGAGGATACCTATTTGCTCAAGAATAGCGCCGGTGCTGTTCATGACATGGGATAATGAGAGCTTACACTCGTTAGACAGTAAAGACAGACAAATTATTTTAGAATCGAATAAAAACATATTTGCCGTAATTGTTTCAATAAAGAAACTGTAGAAAAAGGTATTGTAAGAAATATAGTACAAGATTTCATTCTCTGTATTTTTTATTTAGATATTATTTTCTAAAATAATTTAAATACTATTGAGTGCAAAAAATATACAACAAATATGTCAATTTTATAGAGACATTAAAGAAATTTCGAATATATAGGATGATTCAATAAAACTATGGGGTAGGTAGCACCAGTGGTTTCGAGTCTGCCTGTAGATTTGTGAACCTGGGTTCGATTCCTAGAGCCAACAAACACCCCCATCTTTAACGTCATGAAGGCTGTGATTTGACGGCTGGTAACCGCATTTCACGCGAAGAAATATATCAATTACCGAGTTCTTCGACGAAAGAATTCTACATCCAGTAATGGGTAGTTTATTTATTTTATTCAATAAAACTGGCATCAAATTGTGCCATGAAAAATAAAGATAGATATAATTAATTCGATAGATTTAACTGTCGGTTCTCGTTGAAACATTTTATAATAAAATAAAATTAAAAAACACTAGGTTAGTTTCAAATAATGTAAAGTTTATTTTACAATACGTATTTCGGTCGACTAGACCATCATCAGGTGAACAAGATATGAATTCATTCATATTCATATTCATATCTTGTTCACCTGATGATGGTCTAGTCGACCGAAATACGTATTGTAAAATAAACTTTACATTATTTGAAACTAATCTAGTGTTTTTTAATTTAATTTTATAGATATAATTGGTGACATTTTTCGTTGTCAATTATGACAGATAAATAATTTGAAATGTATAATTTTGAATCTTATTGATTATTGTAACACTTAAATGGTATGAATTTCATCAACCACTAAAATAATTATATTTGAACCAATTACATTTATTTAATTACAAAAATCAATGTTATGTTACGTTATTAATTACGACAGATAATTACCAAATTAATTTTTTCATGGCACGATTAAATGCCATATAAATATTTTGTAATATTCAATTTAAAAATAGCATGATTGTTAAATCCAGTTTTAAGATCGTTTAGTTATTTTTTACCATGTAATCTGTCAAAATTTTCAACTTATCATCAACAAAATCCCTAACACATCCTAATTCTCGTGTGTAGAAATTACCGGTCATTCCCCTTGCTAGGGGTAGCGTACTCCTGAAACGTCCGGGGGTTGGTTTCGTTTGCTGAGAGAATTCTCCCTAAATTTATCGGTGGCCTTCCCTCACCCTTCTCGTAAACGAATGGCTCGTTAGTGACGGATTAGTGACGTACGTGCACCCTTAGAACACACACTACTTGTTTTATACAGAGTGTTCGAAAATTCGAACTTTTAATTTGACATTTAGGTTAGCAAAGACGGTAATTGCAACTTCAAACAATGCTAGCTTTATTTAGCTTCATTTGTCACAGAGATTAATTTTGATTATAATTGTTTTGTTATTTGCATACTTATATATTTTTGTTTAATTAAATCGTATACTTATCTTTAAGTTCATGAATTAGTTTAAAACAATTAAGATTCAGTTTAATGGGTGCTGCTTTTCGTTGAATTATTTTATGGTCTGAAAATGAAAGAGGTTGACAGAGCAAGTTCATTGTTTAAATGTCTTAAATGCGAAACTAAACTTTAGAAATTGGTTTAATAATTAATTAAATGAAGTGTCTGTAAAACAATAATATACTAAATTTTTTCTACGACCGCAAATTAAAACAACAAATAAATTTAAATTTTATAAATTATTTGATAAGTAAAGTTAGTTAAAATGACAGATGCAGAAAGCTAACTTCACCACGTGTTTAATATATCAGTTGTTATATTCAAGCCGTGTCTAACACGTTCGAAGCCACAGCTTGTCAACATTTGCTTAAGATTTTATTCACATGAACATGTAAACTAATGCTGGTAAATTTTTATAACAATTCATGATTTATGAAAATATTATCGGCAATTATCATATCACTTCTTATATTAGCTATAATAATAAATCGCTTGATTCCTATTTTAAATTTTAACATTTTCATGCTAACTATGAAAGTTATAAGTAAAATGTCATAAAAATTCTTGACGTATGACATGACGTAACTTCACTGCACCTACACGAATATCAACAGATTTTTATTAAAGAAGTACTGCGGCGAAAATGCTCAAATAAAAAATGATTTCATGCAGTATAAAGAAGTGTCCCTTTCCGTGTAAAATCTACATTGGCTGTCGACACGTCTGTGCGTTTCGCGTCACCTCGTCTCGTCTCGTCTGCCACCCCCGGTAGCTACCGCCACCACGTGTCCGCGTTCAATCGGCGGTAATTTGCGCGTCCGCCGTTTCCACCGCCGCCGACGTCGGCGACTTATTGAATTTACCTCAATTAACTCCGCACCACAGCGCTTTATTCTCTTTCTCTCTCCCGGCATTTTTTTCTTTTTCGAACGTGGAATGCGCAAAAAATTGTGCTCTACCAAACGTGATGTCTTTTGACAACGTTTATTCTATTTATCAGACAGAATAAAAAAATTCCTGCTGTGTTATATGCTGTAATATGTGCATTTAAAGTAGTGCCAATTAGCAAAAAATTTAGAAATTTGGTCGTTGAAACCGCTAACAAAAATAATACTTAATTGTTAAACTCCAGTTTATGTTTATACTAAAACCTCAAAATGATTTTGAAACAAGAGTTTAACATCTTAACAAACACTTCGTTAACGGGATAAACAATTACATCTGACGATGCCCTCATAAGGTGACTTGGAGGCTGAATTTTGTGAAACTTAGCCTAGTGTTTATTTTATATTTGTATTAAACCTAGTTTCACCAAGTGTATGGATGACAATTAATTTTGTCTTTGTTGTTAATTAAATTGCTATTGCATAGCTTTTCCTTTTTTCGGTAGATGGCATGGCCTGTTCCACAGAACTTAGCATGTCATCTTATCTGTTTGTTAGAGATCGTATTCTCTGCTGGCACAGTTCTTCGTCACCAGCTTCTTCACGTGAACTTTGTTCTAGGTGAAGAAGTGAGTTATACCATACTAATGAGCTCTAATAACAGCGAAACGTGTCTGGTTACTAACTGTGCTGGCCAGCCTCTGACGATGCCCTCATAAGGTGACTTGCAGGCTGAATTTTGTGAAATTTAGCCAACTGTTTATTTTATATTTTTTATTAAACCTAGTTTCACCAAGTGTATGGATGACAATTAATTTTGTCTTTGTTGTTAATTACATAAGAAATTGTAAAAATTTAACAATTGCTAAGTAACTATCGTAAAAATATTGTAAACTATTTAATGACTGTTAAGTAAACAAAACCTTGTTAGTAAAATAAAATAATAATAAAAAATACCATGCTACCTTGAACTTGTTTATAGAAAAAATGTAGAGGAAAATTAAAATTTTGCGTACGGCCATGGTTTTTAGAGTCAATACTAATATGTAACTGACTATTATTAGCTCTCATAAATCTATTCCTATTACATCTCAAACTAGACTGAATTATTCGCGTACATTAGCCCCAACTCTGCATTATATTATTAACCACCTTCCCGTTGGATCTGTCAGAGTCTCATAGATATATATTCCCAATAAACACATTGAATATACAAGGTCCAGGAATGACCCTCGACGACGTCAGCGACAGCTGAAGTCCAGTTGACACGAGTTGTCGTGCGTCGGTCCTCTAGACATCCCCGGGGACCATACATGTTGCAGGGGGCTGGAATCGAACTCGGCTAGAACTCATCATCTGCCTGCGAGCTCGTGGCTTGCTGGTGATGTCGTGATGGTCCGTGGTGGTCATCTGTACCCGTCCAACTAAATATATTAAAATTTTAATCAAGCTAAGCGCATCACAGTGGATGGAGTGCGCTTGAAGTCTTTTGGCAGGGGTGCGGAAAGTTTGGACATGGAAACTTTTTTTAAATTATATTTATTTATTTGTTTATTTATGTTACACTGTACAACAGGAACTTAATCCCAATTACAGTACAGGGCCCGCACTCACCGAGCCGCAGTGTGGTAGTTTATATAATTTTTAGCTTGAGTGAGATTCGAACTCGAGATCTCCGGATTAAAATTCCGTATCGCTATCCACACCACCGTACTGGCATACATAAGCGCTATATATCATATCAAATGGAAATATTCACTAAATATTTATACTATAGTAATTAATCATTTTATCATGACATTCTACTTTTACTTCATCCACATTCGTAATTCCTTTCATTCAAGCTCAACCCACTTTTCATTCATGCAACAAACATTCATATATATATATATATATATATATATATATATATATATATATATATATATATATATATTTATTTATTTATTTATTTGAAAGTAAAATAATATTATTTAAATCATTTGTAATTGACAATGAAATTAGATTTGTTCAGAATCTAGTTTTGACTTTATGTCAATAACCGTATTTTTTAAAACTGTTTCATCAAATATGTTGCCCCAAATTAATTAAATTTAATTATAGATTATTAGCGTTGGCGTTATATAAGTCAAAATTAAATTTCTGTAATAGTTTACAATTGCAGCAGCAACATTTATTTGTAAATAAAATAAATATAAATAAATATATCATCACGTCTTTCACCCATTGCTGGGTGTGGCACTCTGCTTAAGCAGATCTCGGTAAGTGATATATTTTTTCGCGTGCAGTGCGGTTACCAGCCGTTAAATCACGGCCCCCAAAGATATTAGTGGAAGGGAAGCCACAAGGGTAGATTTAAATTGGTGAAAATTGTTTGTCGGCTGTGGGGATCGAACCAGGGTTCTCAAGATCCACAGGCCGACTCGATATCACTGAACCACCTACCCCATACATTTATTTGTAAAATAAAATAAATAAATATATCATCACGCCTTTTACCCATCACTGGGTGTGGCACTCTGCCTAACCAGATCTCGGTAAGTAATATATTTTTTCGCGTAAAGTGCGGTTACCAGCCGTCAAATCACGGCCCCCAAAGATATTAGTGGAAGAGGAGCCACAAGGGTAGATTTAAATTGGTGAAAATTGTTTGTCGGTTGTGGGGATCGAACCAGGGTTCTCAAGATCCACAGGTCGACTCGATACCACTGAACCACCTACCCCATACATTTATTTGTAAATAGATAAAAAGAAAAATTCGTATAAATTCTTGTTAAAGACTGAAAGTTTGCACACCCCTGTAACCACAGTAACCATCGCAATCATTTATTATTTATTATTAAACATCGCGTACGTGTAGGTGAACACACGCACACTGCTGCACAATTGCACACACAGATATCATCAAGTAGTAAAGAAACTCACAGATGTGCGTCTGTATTGGTGCCCAAGTCCACAGAAATATTTTTAAGAATACTGCCTCTTACATCTCTCTATAGTTTATTGGCTGGATGTATTTTCAACTCGATAACTATAATTTTTACCTGAATTTTGTCTGGTTCTTTTATTGGTATTGGTGTACAATGTATCTAACTGTTATATAACTTGCAAAATTAATGACACGAACTGAAATTTAGTCATTTATATTTATTTATTTATTTATTAACTAATCAATCCAACAGGATACTACGATCCCAATTACAGGACGATTCATAAAGTAAATATAAATGAACAATTGGCGAAAATAAACATTTGTAAACATAATACATAAAAAAGAAAAGTATCTTACATAAAAAAATATAGAAAAAGATACATACAGATATACATAAAAATAATAGTTTAAGTTGGCTGCGAAAAATTGATAAACAATAGTTTGCGAAATTGATATAAAGAATCACCAAATAAATCCATATTATATGAAATATTGTTGAATATAGCCTCATTCTTAGAATTAAAATATCAGTGCAATCATCTGTAACGTTTAATTTTAAGAATAAATTATTCCCTAAATAATAATCTGTGAGGCTACATGAAATTTTGAAAAATATTTGAATATAGTTTAGTAAAAGCAGTTTGAATAAAAATATAAATAAAAGGGGGCTTCTGGTTTAAATTCTGTATATATTTAAAATTCAAAAAACTCGACGTTTCGGTATTTTAAACAAATACCTTCATCAGGACAGAAATACAAATAAAATAACATAAATGACATAATAATAAACAAATGACATATAAATAAAAATGACAAGTAAAAAGACAAAATATGTAATTTAAAAAATTATAAATTGTGAATCAATGGAAGCCAGGCTTTGTTTAATTCTAAACCATCACAATTATTAATATTATTTTCCTCCTTACAAATTTCAATAGCTTCTCTGATAAGTCTTCCGGTGAAACTTGTAGGTCTCGCTAAAATTTTGGTTTCTTCAAAGTTAATTTTATGTAAAAATTCTAAAGCATGATGAGCAATTGAAGATTTATTTTGATAATTTAGACGAATGGCTCTCTTGTGTTCTAATAATCTTGTATGAACAGTTCTACCTGTTTGACCAATGTATGCTCTGCCACATTCGCATGGAGTTTTGTAAATACCAGACGATTGTAACGGGATTATATCTTTAACAGAATTGAGTAAATTTTTTAATTTCATATGCGGATAAAAAGAAACTTTAATATTTTTCTTAGTGAGAATTCTTCCTATTTTATCTGTTACATTTTTTATAAAAGGTAAAGAAGAATATTTTTTTTTCCCAAGATCAGGTAAGATATTTTCAGTAACTTTATTATTTTGTCATTTATGTTATTTTATTTGTATTTCTGTCCTGATGAAGGTATTTGTTTAAAATACCGAAACGTCGAGTTTTTTGAATTTTAAATATATACAGAATTTAAACCAGAAGCCCCCTTTTATTTATATATATATATGAATTCTGAAAGATTTTTCCCTATGTTGAATAAAAATAGTTATAAAACCAGTGATGAAAGTTGAATGAAGCTTATCGTTATTGAATAACAAGTTTTTACTTGATGTAAATCGTCTATTCTAAAGCCAGCTAATCTAAAAACTAACCTGGTACAATATTCATCGTAACCTGCAAGCAATTACGTTGTAAGTCCTTATCGATTACACATTTAGACCGAAAGCGGTTGCGATAGCTTCCTAAAGTTCGATCAGAGATTAACATGGGAGTAATTTGCGGAGATCTTGTCTTTATCCACCCCAATCATGTACAGTCTAAATCAATTCGCGAACTCAACACAACTTACCGGCGCCCCTTGCCTCGACCTCCGGGAACTTCTCAATAAGCGCTGAGGATGCCGGAGGGATCAGGATCACTCACTGATTTCTACTTGACAGATCACTCATTCAGAGCTTTTACCACAACACAATCACGACAATCAAAATGGATTCCATTTTGTTGACTTTTACCTAAATGCATATTCGCGATTTAAATTAAATGTGTCTTAATCACTGTTTCCGTATGCAAATTTCAAGTATATCGCTCCCACTACTCAAAGATATCATCAAGATATCAAGATATGCTACTGAAATTATTAAAAAATATATATTTTTTTACTTTCTCCATAAAAACTCGTTTATTCCTTAACTCGGTATCTTTCATCACGCAACAAACTTTCAATCGCATCCATCCATTCCCTCATATACACTTGATCCATATCTCTATTATTCAACTTGCGTTCCATATGCTCAAATCATCTCATCTTACTCGTGCCCACGCATGTAACAACAAATCTTAAAAGATAAGAAAATACTTTTTCGTAACACATGCTCAAGAAACACGATCTTATTCCCTAATTTTAGAGAGAGAAACACTGCTTTCTCCCCTAGGGAAAGAAACATTATGTTTCTCTCCCTAGGTAGGATGTTTCTCTCCCTAGGTAGCATGTTTCTCTCCCTAGGTAGGATGTTTCTCGCCCTAGAGACTACGATTATTAGCTGTTTACGGCGTTTCCTAGGTAACTAGTTACGCAATCCATATTTGACATTTGTCTCGATAAGACAGTAATTTTTGTGCATTTGTTACGAAAAGTATAATATGCTTTACGGGAGGGCGCGATTATCTCTTGTGTGAAGTTGGCAAACTTCACACGCGGGAATAATCGCTTGTTTACTACTACTCCTTATTCCGGCAAGTACGCAAAATAATATTGTAGCGAACGAAGCGCAATATCGTAACATATTTTCTATGTAGTTTTTTTCTTGACGGATTTAATCTGTCTGATTAAACTGGAAATTAGTATTTCTGCGGCGTTGGACAAAACAGTCGTTTCAGTGATAATCTCGCGTTAATTGTGTTCTCATCACTACGATCTCGATCTCATCTAACATGCGAGTCTCGTGAACCATCGGTAAGTGAAAATATTGGAAGATGTCTTCTCTGGTAATTTTTTCCATCGTCTGCCAAATCTTATTTATAGTACGCGAGTTGCTTAAGACAATCGTTCGTCAATGATGAAGGGGCGGCAACGACGGGGTGATTGGGGCACATTTCCCTCACCGTGCTACCATCCCCCAAGCTCATAAATGCTACGAGACATTGGCGCACGTCAGAAACAAAAGAAGGAACTATTATTCTAAACTGAAGCTTGAGCTACTTTACAATAAGAATATATAAAATTATCAAGCTTACGAGTATTATGAATTAGGAAAACAATAAATGACAATAATTATTAGAAATCTTGAATTTTTGCAAACATTTTGGCTGGTAGCACAAGCTCTGTTTTTGGGTGTTCTAAGAGCACGGTTTTAACATGTTAGAGATAGCTAAAACACCCAAAAACACTGCTCTTAAAACAGGCAAAAACAGAGCTTGTGCTACCAGCCATTATCACTTAGTCTCTTTAGTTATATAGTATATAAAGAGTTTATAAAACGAGTCACATACTGTACTTTTTCTACAATCGCAAATTAAGACACAAAATGTAAAGTTTTATGAATTATTTAAAAAGTAAGTTACAATGACAGATGCCTGAAGCTAACTCCACCCCGTGCTTCATATTTTAAGTCGTAAATAAAAAGTTCGAAGCCTGTACTTGTTCACATGTGATGAGGATATTATTTAGCGCCATGAAAACAAGTACATTAAATGATATTTTAATAAAACAAGTTGAAAACAATATTACATTCATAATGTAATCTTCCATTTAATTTAACTCTGATTTTGTGAAACACTCTATATTACTACTGAATTTTTAAACTAAAATAGATTTGCAACTAAAGTTTTCACCATTTTTATTTCAAGCATATTTCCCTATCAGGTTCTTTTGAAAATTTTATAGTATAATATAATAAAATTACAAAAATTAGCTCGGTACTCGTAACATGCAAATTGCAGTAGCTCATATTGATAATGGAATCGTAATCATTTAAATTTATTTATATATTTTAGATACTTTAAACTTTGACAAATTTATTAGCGCAATTATGTTCTCATATAACATAAACTATATCTAATATGTTTATATTAAATTCAAAAGAAAATAAAAAACACGTTAGTTGTTATATAACTAAAAACCAATTTACAATAAATTCGCTGCCCCTTGGGTAAAATCCCTATTCTGCGACACTGGTCTCGCTCGCTATATTCTTTTCATTCAGTCTCCTCACGTACTTCTATCAATCAAACAGTATTTTCATAATATTACCGACTCGCGCGTTTCCGTTGCGCCCCCGCGCCACGGCCGCCGCTGGCGCGCGGTGCATGATGGGAAAACAATTCGGCCGTTTAGGGCGCCTCTTATTGAATTCTTCATATGAATTATTCGCGCTGCCCGCGTGGCGGATGGATGGACTTACATTGGTTTGTTATTGATTAAAAGTGGGGTTGAAACCCCCTCCCCCCGGACATTGATATCTACGTCTCTGGTGAGAATTTAGGGTTTTTTGGTTTTATGGATTTTCATATTGGCTGGACTGGGGATTCTATTACTTGTAGAGATATTGTATTTTTTAAATTATAAATTTCTGTAATGCACTTTTTGGTGGAGGAGCCAGAACTATTTATTATTATTTTGCACGATTCTGACAGAAAACTAATTTTTTTTCTCCTTCAAATGAGAGACAAAAGTGATAATTTTATCACTAAAACAAAAAGTGAATGTTTCTTCCTTATGAATGAAAAGTTGAAATCTTTTTTTGCATATTGATTATGGAAGTCGACTTTTTAAACTAAAATATCGTAAAAAATTTAACTATTTTAAAAATCGTGAAAAAAGTATAATACCACATTGCCATTGGTTTCATTTAACTTTTTTCACTATTTTCGTTTGACAAAATTATTTTTATATTTATAAAATCAATTTAATATCAATATGCAAAAGTAAAATAATACTAAAATCAAAATAAATATAAGACGAAATGAAGGCATTTTTTTAAACTTATTTCATTGATACAATCAGATTTCGCTGTCGTGTATAAAAAATATTAATTAAACTATACATATAAGTTTTTTTAATTAGCAGAAGAAAATGAGACTTTTTAGGAAAATTAAATATTTCATTTTTAGGAATGAAACTATGCCATGACAATTGTAAAACTTTTTTCACGACTGTCAGAAAGTAAAATTTTCTTACATCAATTAGCAATAGAAAATTATATTCTTCAGCACTGGTAAATTTTTCTTCCCTAGGGAAGAAAGGTAAAGTTTTCACAACTCTGTGAATATGATACTTTTCTCTCTAGGAAAGAAGAATCTTGCGCTACGCTTATTATGGCCGTTTTATGTCATTATAATTCCTAGTTTAAAATAATATTAAATTCATTTAGTTTGAACACATAAACTTTAGTTTTAAAACATTTTAAGGTTGTTTTTGAAACTTGACAGCTTGGTTACTTTCATTTTATTTAAAATAAAAATCGCTAGATGTCACTACTTGACGTACAAAATCTGCAAAAAAACTCAGACATATTTTTATACGACAAAACAATAGAACGTAGAATTGAAGTTGACTATTATTATTCGCAGGTGATATCTATCCAGAGAATAATGAAACTTATCAAATTTATAATTTTATTTCTGATATTTTTACTTGGTAATAGGGTAGTGAACATGTTTACCTCATAATAAAGTTTATTGTGCACGCTTAATAAATAATATACGTACACGTCATCTTCGTAAGTATTTACAAGTGCTCAGCTCAAAAAAACAAATAAAAATGATTGTTGTCCAGCTAATAAAATGCACATCTCAAGTACCAGAGTCCAGTTTTGAAAGAGGAATTTGTAAGTAGCGTTTCTAAATTTCCAGTTGACATGGTAGTAGCTTATCGTAGAATTTTCTTGGTCTGCTACTGCAGCTCCTGAAAACGCAGGCCAGCATGAAATCCTGCATTGTTATTCTAGATGTACGCTAGCATAACGTAAAAGAAAAATAAGAATATTGAAATAATGATTTTAAAATATAAAATAAATATATCATCACGTCTTTTACCCATTACTAGGTGTGGTACTCTGTCATAGAAGATCTCGGTAAATGATATATTACTTTGCGTGAAGTGCGGATGTTTGTGGAAGGGTACCCACAGGGATAGATTTAATTTGGTGAAAATTGTTTGTTTGCCTACTAGATACTACTGAGCCACCTACCCCATTAAAAAATGATTTAAAATGTTGAATTGTTATTTTCTTCCTGTAAACTATATTAAAAAGCCATAAGATGTCATTTAATTTAATATATTAGGCTACATTAATTTGCCAACTTAATTTCATGGAAGTTGCGTTTAAAAATGAGCTAATTGTTTGCAGAACATTAAAGCCAATTTAAATTGCATTAGCATAAAACCTTGACTCTCAAATGAATTCTATAATGCTAAGTAAACTGCGTAAATTTCGTCTTTTAGAACCAATACAAATTTCCTTTTGGAAATACCTTTAAATTACAATGAATTACTTAAAACAAATACCCAGTCGTCTAAAAATAAACAACAAGAAACAAAGGAATATTCTGAACAATAACAGAAATAATACCATGCGTTTTACTGCGGCATAACGAAGCGCACCCCTTCAGCCCTTCAGAAACAAAGGGTCTTCACCCTGCACCCCCCAGGAGCTAAAGGCTCGTTCACTAATCCTCCTTGAGCACGCATGTACGTCATGTAGAATGTGCCGAAAAAATCAAAACGTCACACCACATCCCATTCTCAAAATCAATAAATCTAAGAAATATTCATTAGTCATGTTAATTCATTTTTCTCTCTTCATATATGATATTATTTTTATTATTTGGAAGTGTGCGAAATGAGTGTTTTTTTATTTCGCCCACAAAATACAAACAACATTTTTTTATTTCGCCTACAAAATACAAACAACATTTTTTTACAACCGTCAAAAAACATTAATACAATAGTTATTGATTTTAAAGTTAAATTTATGACAGAAAAATTCGGATGACGCCTGGATTCGAACCAGGGACCCTCCGCTTGCCGGGCAGAGATGTTAACCGCTACACCACGTCACCTGTCTCCGACATATGGCATCAACCGAATTCTTCTGTCATAGCGTCTAACGTAGCATCGATCCCAAAGACTCCTATATCTATGATAGGCATTGACAACGGGTTTCGTCTACAGCGACACAGTTCTGATTATTAGGAAAACAATCAAAACTAATATGAATTTTGTACTACTGATGTGACTGATCACATATTTCGCGTATTGATTTTAATGAAAAAAAGTGAATATTTTTTGACAGTTTAAAAAAAATCTAATTTATTGCAATACTATCAAATTAAATCATATGTACTGGTAGCTATACTTCTTAATATTTTCCATTTATAATAACAATAATGTTTGTTTTAAAAAGTAAACTGTTCAAGTGCCAACTTCCGATCCAATTAGACGCATGATTTACTTTGAACCTGACTAACTTCAATTAATAACCACCAAAAACGCAAGTTTGTCCGTGTATTTCTAATTCTGCAATAAGCTGTTGAGAGCAATTTCCTGTAGTAAATAAATAATGACTTCTTAATCTTGAAAACTGATCGTGTGTTAATTAGTCTAATGGTAGCGGGAATGCAGATTTGTGAAACGTGTGTATAAAGCACACATGTACAATACTATGCGTAAAAAATAATCCTACGTAATAGGTGGCAAGTTGCCAGAGCCGTTCAACAATGAGCCACAAATAAAGGCCTCTCACGGCCGCGTCCAACAATGGCTCGCCTCTGTGTTCGTTGTTGATTGTAATGAAAGGGCACGGCGAAGTTGTTGCGTTGTTGCGTTGTTTCGTTGTTAGTGCCCTTTCCTCTGTCCCCTTAGCCCGCCTCTGTACACTCTTCACTCTCGTGTGTAGCTGGGTAATTGAAACGCTGGGCTCTTTACGAGTACCTAGCGTTCTTTGTTATATTAACTTAATTAGGTTGAAATTTTATTAACATTTCGTTGCATTTAGCATAAATAGAGTTGCGAGTTAGCGCGTAAAATTTAATAGGATGTGTGTGAAAAACTATTTCAGTTTGGAAGGGTTCGTTCCGTAAAATGCAGTTGCAACTTTATTGTATTTTTTCTTTTTTTCAGTGATATTGTTGATAAAATGTTGTAGCAATTAGGCTGGATTTTACTTTTAATTTTACAAACTTTTGCGGGTTTTAATTTTTAATTAATGAGCTAAATATATGCTAACGTTTTAAACTTTTCACTAAAGTTTTGCTTTGTTATATGATTCGTATCATATTTCGTATACAGTGTAGTTCAGTTGAAATGGTCGGATCCCGGAAAGAATTGGATCAGATCGGAGCAACTGGGCTTTAATTTTTAGTTAATATTCTACAAAAGAGATGTACTTAACAAATTTGTATTGGTTATTATTGGAGATAATTTAATATAATTTATAAAAATATATTCGTTCATTGACAAATATACCGGATGTCTACTTTTTTTCCGAACATAGGAAATTCAATGTTAAAATTTTGATTTAGCGATAGCTCTTTACCTATTAATTTTAAAACAAAATTGTACGGATGAAAAATGTTCAAAATAAAAAACTGCATCCATAGAGTCTAAGTTTGTTGTTCAATTGTTTCTTATGTCCGAGTTAGAAATAAAAGAAAATACACGCTTTAAAGCAATTATCAGAGTGCCATGAGAAATAAAATAATAATTTGTTTGTTGTGTCTGACATTATTTGACATTATTTGACATATTTGTACATAATCTAGACAAATAAATACCTATTATTAAGTTATCTAATTTATTTTATTTCTCATGGCACTCTGATAATTGCTTTAAAGCGTGTATTTACTTTTGCTTCTAACTCGGACATAAGAAACAATTGAACAACAAACTTACACTCTATGAATGCAGTTTTTCATTCTAAACATTTTTCTTCAGTACACTTTTGTTCTAAAATTAATATGTAAAGAGATATCACTAAATCATAATTTTAACATTGAATTTCCTATGTTCGGAAAAAAAAGTAGACACCCGGTATACATACCAATAGGAATATTTCGAGAAGAATAATTGTAGGTTGAATATCAATAATTAAATTTTAGTTAAATAACTACAGTTCAGTAAACTATTAGTCGCTCTTCCCGTCTGTAACAGTGCAACTGCAATCCAAATTCCAAATGATCCAAATTTCGTACATGCATCGGAAACTACAAGACGGAACAAAAGTTATTCACATTGGAGAACCGGTCAAATTATCGGTTAGTTGCAACGAATTATCAGCAGAAGCAGAAGCAGAGCAGACGGTCTGTGTAAAGTGTAAACCAAGCCTGAGGTATAGTACAAACGAATCCTTCGCGCAGTGCATCGCCAGCATTTGGTTCTGGATACATTTTAACGAGATGGGAATTTAAATTTTCTCGAAAATCCCGGTTTGTTAAATTAGGCCAATAAATGTTCATGTTCACAATGGTCTAATTTCACCACATACTCACACACGGAAAAGGAAAGCTATCGACAGTATGTTCCAATTCAATTTTAACATATTTTTTATTATTATAAAAAGAAAACTTTAGAAAATCTGGAACATAAATGTTCAATAAAGTATTAGTGTAATACGTAAAGCCCGGATATTTAGGCTCTTAAAAACACCCAAATAAGCAGGCATATAGGCCGGTAATTACTCTAAAATAGGCGGGATTTTAGGCAGCCTAAATGTAAATAATTTGTTTTAAAAAAAAAGAAACAAATAATTTTTCTAATATTGATACTCGTATCTACTCTTCGTTAGAAAAAAAAATAATTTTAAACAAAAATTACCGGAATCTGAAAAATAATAATGTAGGGTTCTCATTTTATTAACTATTATGCAAATTCAAATTATGTAGTATACTTTAATTCACAAAATATTAAGAACAATTGCTCTATGAAATTTTCGGAAAGGGACTGTCTTCGGTCAGTCAGAACTTGCTTGTAAGTTGAAAACTTCGTTCGACATCACAAAATGTGACAGAGGCGTTCTTATATTTAGCCATATTGTCTAAAGTTACCTCAGCTCCATTGATTAATGGCAAAGACAATTGAATTGCCACGTCAAATTTTGACTAAAAAACTTTTTTCTTTCGGCATTTTAAATTCACACACAAAAACTTGATTAAAGTAAGTACTTTAAATATTATAGGTTAGGTTGAAATACTTTGTCGAGTGCTGAATTAAGTCAACGAAGTAGATGATAAACCTTGTCTGCTCAATAAAAGTTAGAATAGGCAACAAAAATAGGCAAAATAGGCTGAATAAGGTAAAATAGGCACAATAACCAAAATATTGAAAAAATAGGCTCTAAGGCACGAAAAAAAAACCTTCCATTACACGTAAACATATTACCTATGTATAGAAAAACGAAATTGCCTGAAGTATATTAAAATTTGAATCAAGACAATTGCCTAAAAATCCGGGCTTTAGTAATAAATGTATAATGGCGAAATTGAGGGTGAAAAATTACGTGGGTGAGCTAGAAATAAATGAATGTATATAATTGAAAGTTTGTTGCGTGAAGGCGTGAACGAAAGACGATACAAACTTTTATGAAAGAAATTATTAATGTGAATGAAGCAAAAGTGGTATGTCAGGATGCAGGATAAAATTGTAAGATAAATATAATGTTTGGATGAGAATTTGCCATGTATTTGTGTGAATCAATAAAATCACGAATTAACCAATGAAAGCTATTTTCATAATTTTCTTCTAGTGAAATTAATAAGAAATAATTTTTCATTGCAATTAAATCTGTCTTGGTTACTTATAAAATAAATGATATTTTCATAAACGTGAATTTTTGATCTGAAACTGCAAAACGCAAAAAATAACTCGTAATATGATAATTGTCAGATAATGGGGTAGGTGGCTCAGTGGTATCGAGTCGGCCTGTGGATCTTGAGAACTCTGGTTCGATCCCCACAGCCGACAAACAAATTTCACCAATTTAAATCTACCGCTGTGGCTCTCCCTCCACTAATTCTTTGAGGGCCGTGATTTGACGACTGGTAACCGCACTTCAAGCAAAAGAATATATCACTTACCGAGATCTGCTTAGGCAGAGTGCCACACCCAGTAATGGGTAAAAGGCGTGATGATATATTTATTTATTTTATTTATTTGTCAGATAATATTTTGACATTTGAAATATAACGAATGCGCATGTCAAAATACTATCGGCTATTATCAAATCAATTGTTAAATTTGTTATGACTGTAATTAAATATGTATAAATGAAAGAGAATTCGAACTAGTATGAGAGAAATTATACATACATATATACGGTGATATATATGTACCATTTTCAAAATATTTATTTACAAATAACTTTTTTCAATTATCAAAAATACTTAAAATAAAAGTTCCGGAAAACTAAATTACTTCTTTTAATTCAAGCAATCTTTTAAATAAATAAAGTACAAAAATTTGACGGGTGAACATATACGATAATTCTGCTACGGCAGAGTACTACACCCAGTAATGGGGAAAAGCGTGATGATATAATGATTTATCTATTTTATATACTACATCTTTTGTTATAAATGTTCGTATACATTCATTAAAATCATCCTAATATGTCCTGATTTTAAAATATATTTCCTGCTGAAGTAATATTACCTATCTGTAAAAAGAAATGTATGTGCCGTCCTAGTTTCACACCCCGTATTTGCAACAATCCTCCCGAAGTCACATCCCGCGTCTGTAGACACGTCACGCTGATAATTTGCGCGGAATCCGCAAACGGCGCCACCGTCTCCATCATCCCCCTCTCGACTGTAGCGGTTGGTTAGACGCGTCGAGCCTCAAATTAGTTCAATAAGAATAAGTTCACGTGTACCGATCATTATCCCTGCCGATTGTCCTGATCTGCATACGCACACTGCTTGTACCCTTAACATACCCCCCATCCTGGGGTGAACTGGCGGGGACGTTGTTAGTGACGTGGAAGGGGTGATAAGAGTGATTAGAGTATCTATACCTTGTTCCACAGAAGAATACACTCACTAAATATTAATTTACAAAATAGTTTTGTCATCATTTCAACATTTTGATAACTTACTAAAATTCAACCATTCCTTTCTTATCTTATTAAAATTATAAATAAATATATCATCACGCCTTTTACCCATTACTGGGTCTGGCACTCTGCCTAAGCAGATCTCGGTAAGTGATATATTTCTTCGCGTGAAGTGCGGTTACTAGACATCAAATCACGGCCCCCAAAGATATTAGTGGAAGAGGAGCCACAGGGGTAGATTTAAATTGGTTAAAATTGTTTGTCGGCTGTGGGGATTGAACCAGGGTTCTCAAGATCCACAGGCCGACTCGATACCACTGAACCACCTACCCCATAATAATAATAATCATCATCATCTGTGGCGCTACAGCCCGAAGTCGGGCCAGGGCCTACCGGACACACCGAGCCATAGTTTTTACGCTGCCGTACTGCCGGTCTTTGTAGTCAAATGCTACATTATTTAAGGCGTATAAGTGACTAGCTTATAGCGCCCGAGTATGATAAATACATGTAACTTTATTTTATATTTTACGACAAATCACACATTGTCGACAGGCGGATTCGAACTGACGAACCTTGGTTCGGGTGACGTCACAGTATGTTAAGAGATGTGCCTTAACACGCTCGGCCACCGCGCCTGTCATAATAATAATAATACAATAAAAAACCAAAAATATTTTTAATATTATTAATACTTAAATAATGATTTGTAAATTTAAAGGTCTTCAACCTTCAACCAAGAACCCTCACTTACTGCTTCTAATAATTATTGTGGTTGTGTAATGAAGTAACAATATAATTACATTATTGTGTAATGATGTAATTATAAGGAAAATGGAAAATTTACTGCAAAGACATAAAGCAAATTTCATTATTTTGCAGCAATTTCCAATAAAATGTGAAAACACACTAACATTAGCAAAAATGTGTATGTATATGTGTCTTGTATGTCATGTGTTTACATTGGAGATGGTTGTCTCATCTCTTAGGATATCAACTCCATAGGCGGTACAACCACATATACTGCGCGGGAGCCACACAACATATACATACATAACATCATACTATGTCACATTAAATGAGGTAGTATGAACCCTTGAACACATTCCCTCAACATTTATTAATTATTCCATCCTGCAATTAATCTTCGCTGACTCAAACTAAATTTAAAGCTTAAAGCCTAATTCATAGGCCTTAATATAATCACTATTTTTGCCATTGTATTTGTCGACTTGTTTTCTGTTTTTTGTTTTATGCTCGTTCGAGTTCGAATCTCACTCAAGCTAAAAATTATATATATTATCACACTGCGGCTCGGTGAGTGCGGACCCTGTACTATAATTGGGATTAAGTTCCTGTTGTACAGAGTAACATAAATAAATAAATAAATATGCAATAAATGTTATAATAATTGTTAACAGTTTATAATTGATCACTATTCTTTTGTTTAATGCCAGTTATTGAAGTAAAACTTCTTTACGGACGCTGGAAAAAATGCCATTAGATAAACCATTGAACAATATTTTTGTTGTTTCAAATATTTAAAAAGAAAAACTAAACAAAAACGACAAAATTAGAGCTTTGATTGAGCCTTAAGTCTTCTTTAAGAATGCAACCAATAATAGTAAATAAATAAAACATAATTTAATTTTTTTTAATATTTTTTCGCTTTCGCTGTCGCCGCCACTGTTCGTATGAGAGCACTTTGCGAAATTATGCTCCCCGGACTCGCCGGAGTCAGCGTAACTCTTTCCGGAGAATGCGGCCGGACCTAGCCAATCACGGTAATGACACTCCGTCAGATACACTTATTGAAACTCGCGCGCCAGCGTCGGACTAAGGAGGGGGCGGGCAAACGTCATCGTAAATGACTTTGCTAATCAGTATTAGATACAGATACATTTACTATCGCTGTAACTTTGTTGTTTAGCAACAGTGAGTAATAATAAGAAGCTCAGTATAATTGTAATTGATGATACAGGAGTGGATTAAATTACTTCTTGATCTTATGTTGTAATATATTATTTCAGGAGATTTTAAATATACAAAAATTATGCGCTAACATTCTATAGAAAATCCCCTATATTTTAAATTAAATTATAAAGATAAATATTGATCTACCACCAGGATTTGGACCTGTGACACATAACAAAAACGGATTTATTTTATTGTATTTTATTTTTATTGTAACTGACTTCACAATCGAGATATAACTGAAGATGATCTAAATTAGATCAAAACGTTCAAACATAAATAAATCTTTTAAAGAACTGCACTTTACTAATTTTGATTCTGAGACCTCCGTTCATATTACTGTTTTCCAAGAAGGATCGACAAACAATTTGGTAACTTAAAAATAATTTAGGTTTTATATTTTGCTTAAAATAATCAAGTAATGAAAAATATCCAAGAAATGTTTATATTTCCATAGTCACTATGCTTAATTCAATGTTTATATTGACTGTTAATTAGTGTCGTACGATTTTCTCCAAAAAAAGTCCGGAAAACTTTGACAGCGAGAAAAATAAAACGTTAAATATTTTGAATGAGAAATATTTGTGTATTTATTTCCATATTTATATTTGAAAATATTATTTTCAACCCTAGAAAATATAGTAAACAAAATGGTATTGATCATATAAAGTCAGGATAATTTCGTGATTGTTTAAAAATGATTGAAATATACGTGCAGGTAAAATACGTTATTGCAAAATAAAGTAGTGACTTAAACAATGGAACTAAAAATAAAATTAAAATGTACGCAAATGGGTCCGAAGCTGAACAAAATTTAATATAATTTCCGCTGCACAATCATTACCAATTTCTGTTGTGATTTCACAACAGCACAACAATGCGTTCAAATTACATTGAATATTTGTTCGTACATAAAAATACAGTGAAAAAGTAAAAACAATATCAGTTGCCTGTACGTCTATACATCAAAAACTAGAAACAGATTAAATTACAATTTTTTCCGAATAATGCAGCATGCTTCGTGAAAACAAATATCGCGTTTTCCTTGTAAATGAAAAGCAAACAGTGTTAAAATGGACCGATAAAAAACACCGAACGCTTTTTTTTATTAAATTCAATCAAATAATTCAATCAGCAGGTGCATTTTTACTAATAACAATGATTCGAAAACTGATCTTTTGTGCTCGTTCGGCCGCCGCGCTCGAGTTTCAAATCATTTCGCATTCATTTTTATTCATCAACAGCCCCTGGAAAAATACCGCTGATTTTTTGGTAGGAAATTTCATTTTAATTGCGATCTTCTTTATTAACAATTTTTATTACTGTTTGTCAGAGCATCCTTCATGCGGATAGATTAACGTGGAAATGACGTTTTAGTAATTGTTTTCAAACCGTGCATAGATAATTTATATTGCACTTTTTTGTTCTATCATACTTTTTTATTTTCTCTCTAATTCCCTGATTACAGAGATATTCTTTGTCAAATGAAACGCATTTTTTCACATTGTTTAATATCGCCATTCTTTAATCAATATACTAAAATATTTATTTATGTTACTCTATACAACAGGAATTTAATCCCAATTACAGTACAGGGTCCGCACTCACCGTTTATATAATTTTTAGCTTGAATGATTCGAATTCCGTATTGTTATCCACACCACCGTACTGACGAACTTATATCTTATATTTATCAAAATTAACTAAATAGAGAGAGATAAACATAAAAAGCTCTTTAAAACAGGTTGAGCTAGTTCATATTTGTTGAAAATAATTATCAAACTAAGCTATTATTTCTTTAGTAAGCGCTTAAAATTAACTTTTGCACATTTTTTTCTACATATTATTTATATCTCTTCTTTAAACCTCATACATTCTCCTCCGTTTGCCATGATGCTATGTATGCATAAAAATGAATTAAATGAATTAATTAATAAATGAGATTAAATATACGTAATACGGTTCTGATAGGGCAGCCTCGTGCGTAAAGCGATTACTTCCAGCAAAGAGGTCGCGAGAAATTCGAAGCTTCGTTTAAAACTTTGTCGTTAAGAAAATTGATATGTGTAAGTTTATTAAAGACTGCAAACGAACATAAATATAGCACCAAACAAGACTAAATCTGAGTGCTTTATACAAGGTAATTCATAAACGAATATCAAACTAACCTATAAAGGAGACACATAATAAAAAAAAAATATATCATCACGCCTTTTATCCATTAATGGATTAATGGGTTGTAACACTGTATTTCGATAAGTGTATTATTTATTTATATTAATTTATTATAAAGTCGTTTAAAACTTTGTCGTTAAGAAAATTGATATGTGTAAGTTTATTAAAGACTGCAAACGAACATAAATATAGCACCAAACAAGACTAAATCTGAGTGCTTTATACAAGGTAATTCATAAACGAATATCAAACTAACCTATAAAGGAGACACATAATAAAAAAAAAATATATCATCACGCCTTTTATCCATTAATGGATTAATGGGTTGTAACACTGTATTTCGATAAGTGTATTATTTATTTATATTAATTTATTATAAAGTATGTTTAAAAATTATTGCAAAAACAACTAAGGTTATATATTATTTGATCTACTGATTGCAAGGCAAAAATAATTGCACATTACTTGAAGCATAATAATAAAAAAATTAGTAAAAATTAGAATGTATTTTAAATGAAATTATGAAACAGTTCTTTGAATGTTGAATGTTTTACTAATTTTTATTCTTTACTGTAACTTATCAGTCCTAAAATTTAATTTGCAATAATTTTGAAACAGCTTGTATACAGGGTGTTTCAGGACTAGTGTAACAAACTTTAACAGCTTATTCCTGAGGTCATTTTGGGCCAAAAATGTCATCTGAACATAGGTCCTATTCCTTCTAGTTATCAAAATACAAGAGGTTGAAGTTCTATAAATAACACGATATTTTCAAATTTTTGTAATCAAGATACTTTCGGAAAACGAGAGTTTTATTGAAAAGTCATACCTTATTTGTCTTAATTAATTTTATTTATTAATATTAACGAATACGATTTAGAGAACAAAACATAAAATGACACAATTAAATAGACACAAACAACATAACCAAACATGGAATAGGTTAACACAATATGAAATAAGATAACGAATTCAAAATGAGCGCCTTGAACTCGTATGCATGTTATTATTAATAAATAAAATTAATTAAGACAAATAAGGTATAACTTTTCAATAAAACTCTTATTTTCGGAAAGTATCTTGATTACAAAAATTTGAAAATATCGTGTTATTTATAGAACTTCAACCTCTTGTATTTTGATAACTAGAAGGAATAGGACCTATGTTCTTATGACATTTTTGGCTCAAAATGACCTCAGGAATAAGCTGTTAAAGTTTGTTACACTAGTCCTGAAACACCCTGTATAAAGGACTGATACTTCAATCTCACAAAGTTGATAAAATTAATCCTGAAATGAATATCTTATCAAGAAAGTGGCTCGAGATTCAATATTATTCGCATAAACAATGCGGTGTGAATATCACGAACACACTGTATACATCCTCGCAATGGCTCGCTTCGAGGTAAAGTAATGGCGTCAGCCCCGAACAGCGAAAGAGAGAGAGACAGCAACAAACAGAGAGAGAGAAGTACACCAGCGGATAATAAACACATTAAAGCGTGTGTTGATTAATTATAACCATGTTCAAAATTAACAAGTTTAGATTAGAATTCTTGTTTAACATTTTGCGAAGTTTCTCCTCATGGAACTCTTCCCGCATCTTCGCTCCCTGTACCCACCCCCCGCGTCGCACCGCCACCACCGCCGCCACTGGAGTCTCAGCTACACGTGTTAACCAACTATTCATTATCGTCGGCGCACTAATTAGCATCAGTGCTCATGTAACGATGCTCCCTGGTCTTACGACAAAAATTTCATTATTTTATTTTCTCTTTGCGCGAAAATTCAGAATGTTTGGCTTTTGTTACATATACAACTTCTAAAGGTAGAAAATGTGTGGTTTTGTCACAGCTACCTAAATGAGAAATACATTCCATTCAATTTAACATTCACGGATTTTTGTCCACAATTATATTTTTTTATAAGCTCGTTTAATCTTTCGGTCACGCAATAAACCTTCAATCACATCCATCCATTTATTCTTTAGTCGTCCGCACAATTTTTTTGTTATAGTTCGGAAAAATAATTCAGGGTATATATTACGAGATGACGTACTGATCACAAAATATTATTATATTTAATATTTTTGAAATTAAGAAAATACTTTTTGAAGTGCACATTTTTAGTGCCATTTGCAGACACTGCAATAATCGCAAAACGAGTACGAAAATTGGAGCTCAAGCGACAGCGAGTGTTCCAATAGTACGAGTTTTGTAATGGCCCTTTCCTACGTGTGTTACATACTATTTTTTTCAACATTAAACGTTAAAAGTACATTTTTACGTTTGCAATACAAAAAAATCTGATGTGGACACCACGTGACTTCCTTGTACGCGTATTAAACTATTATATATTTTTTTAATTGCACGTATTTCGCATTAAATCTTTTATTTTTTTAATTTTTTGTTCTTATTCATAGCAAACTTAATTAAAAGAAAACAAAAAATATATAATATTTAAATTTAGATTTCTCGTTTATGCAAAAGGCTAATTTAAAAATTCTTAATGTGCTAGACGCAGAATTATCTAAAACTTTTATTTGAAGCATTTATTTCTAAAATTAAAATAATACCTTTTTTTTCAAGGAATACTGTTAGTAGCTTCATGTAATGTGTCACTTCCGGTTAGTTTATTTTAACCAAAACCTATTATGTTATTTCCATTGATATAGTTGTCTTCTATACCAAATTTGGAAAGTTTTAAATTATATTTGAATATAGTTTTTCATGAAAATCTATTATATTCTTCAAGTACAGTACCACTTTTGGAAGTTATATAATGACCAAAAAGGGAGGTGCACAACTAGATGTTATAACAGTCCTAAATATAAAATTTCAATTTTCTACGACTTACCGTTTTTGAGTTATGCGAGATACATACGTACGTACAGACAGGGATGGCCAAAATGCGTATTTCCACTGAAATCTGAGAACCGAAAATTTTCGTACAAGGAAGTAAAAAAATTAATAATTATTTCATATAAATTATAGGAGTTGTATTTGCAAATGCACATCCCATTTCTTTGATCAACATGTCAATTGACATTTCCTTCACTCAATTTAGTTGTGATAGTAACTGTTTTTGAAAGTAAATAATTTCCCTAGCTAGTGAGAATTAATTGTATTTTATTTATGTTGCAAAAATTATCTAACAAACCAATGGCACTGCAAATGTTTACTTAAGGTAAGCCATGATAGTACGTCATATAATTTATATACTCGAAGTATAGAAACTTCCTGTAGAATCTAATTTACCTGAAACCCGCGTCTGAAAAAATGTGTCAATAAATACAAGAGATATTAACTTTAATATATACTGAAATCCAATTATTTTCTGTTATATTCATTTGGAAGTTAATTAATATGTATAGAAATTAATTTCTTGTCAATTATTAAACCAAGAAATGTCTATTTTCTTTTTAATATATAAAATACCTGTATTTAATGATAGAAAATTACACTTAATTGATAAATTAAATCAGTATACATGAATTTACATAGTTCAGTAATAATAATTAGTTAATATTTTTTTGATAACGTAATTCCTTTTGGTTCTGTATAGAATGTCGTTATAAAGTCTTTCCAGTTGTATGTTCCCTGAAAAGCTCATTTCTCTCATTTCACAATACCATTGCTAGAACAAAAAATCTCTATTCACTGAACCAACATAAGATTAAAGTTAGCATTAAATAAATAACAAAAACCACAGAGAGGTTACAGCAGTCCGTGTGCGGTGATTTAGTTAATTAATTTACTTACTAAATTAAAACATTCTATAAATTATTAACAACAACATAAAACAAAGGAGCGTACATATACACACTCACACAGCCATACATTCGCGAATGCAGTGAATAGCTTTCTCTAAAAGAAAAAGAGCGAATCGTGGTAATGAACGAGAAAGAGGGAGAGACGTTATTATAAATTCCACGCTTGGTCAGAGTCAGTGCCGTACACACTGGGGCACTACTTATTTTTCAAAGAATTCTTTCTATATTCATTATTATTTCTTTATTGTTCTAAATTTAATTAGTTTTCTTTATTGTAACATACTGTATATTTCTAAAAGCAAATAAATTAATGAAACATATGCAATGATACTATAATATTTTATTAAATATTTGTATTGAATATTTGACACCACCACATTTCCCTTAAATTCATAGAAAAATGTGACACTTTCCTTCCTTAGGGAAATAAAGTAAACATATCGCTGGCAACTGCTAATATTTATTTTTACAAACCTATCGGAAAATTAAATTTTCTTCCCTCAGTTGAAAGAAGAAAGTGATACATTTAATCCTGAAGGAAGAAAGTAAAATTTCTCTTCTTTAGGGAAGTAAATTTATATTCATAGCAACTGGACGTATTTAAAAAATATTAAATAAAACTCTAGGCAAAGTCTCACAAAATTCAGCCTCCGAGTCACCTTATGAGGGCATCGTCGGAGGCCGGCCATGTCATCTTACCGTTTGTTAGAGATCTTATTCTCTGCTGGCACAGTTCTTCACATGAACTTTGTTCTAGGTGAAGAAGTGAGTTATACCATGCTGATGAGCTCTAACAAGAGCGAAACGCGTCCATGGTTACTAACTGTGCTGGCCGGCCTCCGACGATGCCCTCATAAGGTGACTCGGAGGCTGAATTTTGTGAGACTTTGCCTAGAGTTTTATTTAATATTTTTTATTATACCTAGTCTCACCAAATGCATGAATGACAATTAATTTTGTCTTTGTTGTTGGACGTATTTAGTTTTAGTACATATGTATACGTTTTTAATAATTTAATATGCAATCTTACAAAAATTATATGTCTACCACGAGCGTAAAATGTCTTTGTTATAACAGATCTCGAATTCGGCTCGCATAAATACATAAATAACTGTCATGTATCGATTACAACGCAAAAATAATTGTACTTAAATTAGCAAATATAATTGCACCAATGAAATAATTGTTACAGAATTTCAATCAAATTCAGCTCAATTTAATGTTTAATAATATTTATTAGTAGGCGCGGTGGCCGAGCGTGTTAAGGCACATCTCTTAGCATACTGTGACGTCACCCGAGCCAAGGTTCGTCAGTTCGAATCCTCCTACCGACAATGTGTGATTTGTCGTAAAATATAAAAAATACAGTTACATGTATTTATCACACTCGGGCGCTATAAGCTAGTCACTTATACGCCTTAAATAATCTGACTAAAGAAACCGGCAGTACGGCAGTGTAAAAACTGCGGCTCGGTGTGCCCGGCCCCTATGTTCCGAAACGGAATGATGGGACTCATCATCAATGTAACAATTATGTAACTAATATAGTTTTTCCAACTTTCCAAATTATGTTAGCAGATGTAGAATAAATTTTCTTTGCATCTTTTATTTGAAAGTTTTTCTTATTAAGTAATCAGGAAAACAATGGTAATACAAACATTATTTCCTATGTTTATCGCATATGGAGCTGTTGTCTTGGGACATACAGTATATCATATATCTGTTTGACGAACTTTTCATTCGACATTCGACCCACATGTTTAGTTAATAATTTTGCCAGATGTTTTAAAAATCTGACTGAACTCTGTTCTGAAAATTCTGAAATGTTATCCTCATGAAAATTTGAGTGTGTTTTTTAAAAAAGTAGAAAATCAAAGTTTGGATACATCCAGTACAATTTCCAACATCCTAGTTTGAAAAAAGTTGAAACCTACGCCACTGGTCAGTCATTGTATTTAAATTAACTAACATACTTGTAAAACGGTCCTGGTTTATTAACTCCGCTGGCAAAGAGGGGCAACATCCGCGGTCCAGACGGGCGGAGGGGGTGGTAAATGTCTAAAAGAGGTGGGGGTTTCATGATAATACCCGGCGTCGGTACAAAGTTTTAGTTAGCAAACAAACCAGGTTAATTAGCAATTGATTCAGGTATATTAGCTTGTCAAAAGCATCAGCAGCAACGATAGAATTTAAATTAGAGGCACTCGCACGGAGTTGGATTAAAATCGTTGTCCCGCCCGTTCGCTCCTTGTGTATTGAATCTGAAAATGTAGAAGCGACATACCATTGCTACGTAATAAGGTTTTATCGGCTCGGGAAATTATACATACGGTTTATTTGTTTTATTAGATTTTAATTAAATTTTAATTGAAATTTGATGATTCTCAGTGATTGTTTTATACGTGTTACCTGTTTAATTAAAAATTATTCGTTCCTGAGTTTAAATTCAGCTTTTACCTTCCTACTTCAAGAGGGTACTTGCCTATATGATCTATTTTCAATTGAATATTTCTATTTACCTTCCAACATTTATTCTAAAAGTTGCAAGTACTAGACCTTATTTATTTATCATTATTTTAAATAGACTTAGATCACCTTTATCAACACTGTTATAAAGGAACAGTTAACATGTTTCTCAGGCAGGTGAAAAATATCACATCAATATAATATGAGAGTTAATTTAATTAATACAATTTTGGTTTGATAGGAACAAACGTAAAATTAAAAATTATATAACAATAAAGACAAAATTAATTGTCGTTCATACACTTGGTGAAATTAGGTTTAATAAAAAATATAAAATAAACACTTGGCTAAGTCTCACAAAATTCAGCCTCCAAGTCACCTTATGAGGGCATCGTCAGAGGCTGGCCAGCACAGTTAGTAACCATAGACAGTTTTTCGTCACACAGCTTCTTCACGTGAACTTTGTTCTAGGTGAAGAAGTGAATTATACCATACCATACTGATGAGCTCTAATAAGAGCGGAACGTGTCTATGGTTACTAACTGTGCTGGCCAGCCTCTGACGATGCCCTCATAAGGTAACTTGGAGGCTGAATTTTGTGAGACTTAGCCAAGTGTTTATTAAATATTTTTTATTAAAAATTATAAATTTAAAATTAATTATTTGTTACAATTGATACATTTTATCTATTGTAATTGACAACGAAAAATATCACCGATTGTGGAAAGCTCAGATAAACTCACGATTAGGCGTATTCTGTAACATATCTGCTAATTTGTAACGGCCCGTTATAGTTATTTACATTGCAAGACTGTTATACAGAAATTTACAGGCGAGCATAGAAAGGTTATCTGTTATCTGTGTGAGCCTGTAAATTTCAGTTAACGGTCGAGCATTGTACAATGTTTTATGTGCATTTGAATCGCAATATATGTATATTTAATAAAATTAATTGCAATAGTATAACGCAATAACTAAAATGTTCAATCAAGGTAGACTTTGAAAATCTGACAGATTTTGTTTAATCAAAAAATATTTAAGTGTCAAACGTTTAAAATTAGATATGTTGTCATGATAACCAATGTCAACAGCCCGTTATAATTTTTACACGGGCTAGCATATTATAAGTCTCGTAACCCCTAGAGACAGAGTTAAGTAAACAGTTCATTACGATTCAAATATACGTAAAAGTATTTAACCACTGACATTAGATAGCACATAATAAAAAATGAAAATTCCATTTGACAGATACATTTTTATAAAATTTGTAACCGGCAGTTGCAGAATACGCTCCGGTATTTAATTCCGGTACCAACTTCAACCCGATTTCACCCTAAACTCAGTCTACTCTCATTAATTATGTAATTTATTTTTCTCATTATAATTCATTAATAATTACCGACAATACACAGGATGGCAGCAGCCTCGATTGTAAATACATTTGTAAATTAAAGGTATCCATGACAATCCTAATTCCTCTATTTAATTAAGGCTTATTGAAAATTTTAATGTAATTTAAAACATGTTACTCAAAAATTCATTAATTCTAAAAATCACTCGAAAAGAGTTCGAAGTAACCGAGAAAGAAAGAGAGCGAATCCATCACATTTATTCCAACACGGTTCATTCATTTCTCACCATTAGTTAAGACTCGCCGCAACGATCGCAGGGTTGAACCGCGACCGGAAGCTCGCATCATCCTGGTGGACGGGGTGCGGGGACCTCCCGTTACGTCTAAGGGCCGAGTTACAAGGGCGGTAATGGAATTACAGACCGTGCGAGATGTCATTACAAGAGTGTAACCACAGAAGCATGGACTATTAGCTAATAAAATCGATACAGACGGCGAGCAGAGGGATGGAAAAGGGTGAAGGGGGTTCCTGCCGTGTGGCGTAATCTTCGTAAAGTGATGTCGAGGAGTAAGAAGGGGCAGGGCAATCTATGATCTGTGTACTGATAAATGTTATGTTTGTACGTGTGGGATATGATGACTATATTGTGATACGAGTAGACTCATACACTTGTACGTATTTACGAGTATGTGGGTATTATGGAATGAATTGATATATTTACTTAATGTTATTACTGATTTGTCTGTGAGTTAGAAATTCAATATTTGATTATCCACACGAAGTATAATTGGATAATATAAGATTTACTTCCATGGTTTGTCTGTGTAAAATATTTTCCAGACAGATTCATAATTTTAATTTATTCCGAATTGAAATGATTAGTATTAAAGCTATTTTTCCACGACCATTAAGTAATATATACATTATTTGTACGTTTAGACAAAATGATTCATTATTTAAAAATCCCAGAATAATGAAAAAAAAATAATAATGAACCATGATTTAAGCACGATTTAAAAAAGTCATTGTTTAAAAGCAATAAAATATATTTTTTCTACGATTGCTATGAAAAGTTGACAATTACGCTCTCATGTTCAGTGAATGTTACAGCGTAATATTGTGTATGTTTGGGTAAACATATGTATAATAATTAAAATGGTAAACAATGTCTAGTCTAGGACATAATGAAACGACACATCTTTAAAATCTCCAACACATTGAAACTTTTCCAAAAGCAAGTTTAATTTCGCACAACAGCACTAAAACGACCAAGTCTGTCAGTGATTTCATTAGCGCTATGTACATGAATGGCTGTTTCAATTCTAAATTCATGTAACACATGATAATACTAATAGCTGAACAAGAGGCAACCTATTACAGTCACCCAGAACAACAGTGACATTGTGCAGTAGCACAGACAACAGCAGGAGTAAGTTGGACAACTACACAAGCGACGTGTTCCATAGAAATTGCGACGCCGCCAACATTTTAATCATAGAAAGTGCGCCCGTCGACAATTTGTGATAATTACAAACATGAATAGCTTCTGTACTGCAGGAGGGCTGTGTTGAGGTGCTCTGCTCTTGTACCTGTGAGAAGTTTGGAACCTCTTTCCTCTTTTCTTAGTTTGTTCTTTGGGTGCGTTTTGTTTGGTTGTTTCTTAAAATAATTTAGAAGCTTTCATAAACTGCGGATGAAGCGAAAGTGGAAAGTGTGTGGCAGGTTTTAGAATAAAAATATTACCTTAAGTGTTTGCCATTAGGAAATAGTTAGAAATGAAGCATTTCTTCGCGAAGATGCCTTTTCATTTCTCAAACCGGAGGCGAAGGATATAAAGCGCTTGAGGGAAGAATGATACTTTCTTCATTAAGTATACATATCTATTTTTTTTAATTATCAGAAACTGGAATTTTCAGAAATACATTAGAAATTTATATAAGATTTATTATTCTTTTAACATATGTCATCTAGATGTCATTAATGTCAAATCATACCGTTGTTTCTAGTGCCATATGGCTTTACTTTCCTTCCATAGGAAAGAAATATTTACTTTTTTCATTACGCATGAAAAGGCATTTTCTTTTTACAAATGTGGAAAAAAAATTCACACAAGATTGTGCAAAAGTGTATTATTTCTTTCTGAGGAAAGTAAATATTTTCTTCCTTAGCCAACTTTTGATCCACATATGAGGGAAGAAAAGCCAACTTTCGGTACAGGTACAGGAACCCAGTGAATTGGGCAGAGTAATAGACAAATAAAAAATAAACTTTATTTAAGTTTGCCTGTAGCATTTTTCATTGAAGTGAAAATTTTGTTGTACATACCCTTCTCGTAGCAATATTTAATTTTTTGTGAATATTTAATTTTATTTCGTGTAAAGTTTGTAAGTAATTAATCAATTTAAAAATAAATGAGCGCGTCACATACCCTTCAGTGCAACGCACGAGTGTACAAGCACGCGACATAGTATTTTTTCACAGTCATTTTGTTTCAACTTTCAAAAGTCACCTTTCTCATAAAAAACATTAAACTTGTCGCGTAGCTAATTACATTTTTTTCACACCGTCGACTCAACTAGTCGCCCAGTGAACTCGCACACGTGCTTCGGTTAATTGAAGGTTGAAAATTAATCTGAGCGAGCGGATTTAGCTAACTGCATTGAAAATGTTTTTGACAACTTAAACTACAAAGGGCCTCCATGTATACGAAAACCGCGTACTGAAGTTGCCTTTGCTCACTGGCTTATATTTAAAATTTCTTTTATATTCGAATAAAAATTTAATTTTCAATACCTGATTAATCATTTTACTTTGTGTGGTATCGTATGGTCTGCACGTTTGATCGGACTAATTAATATTTCAGACTTGAAGTTTTACCTTTACAGGAGATGTATTCGTTGATTAATTTTCTAATTAATTTTGTTTCAATCCAGTCAAGCGTGTATGTTGGAATAGTTTTTAAAGTTATTTTCACATTTTTACGTTACTCAGCTTCTTTTAACTAAACCTTCAGTGTACTTCATACACTCAATAACCAATATGCATTCAACGAACTCCAACTTTTATTTTATTTATGCGAGATGCAAATGACAACTTTCTATTTTTTTTTTACAATACAAATCGAGCGATAATTTATATTAATAATTTTTGTGGATCTATGGTCCGTTTTCTGACAGGTTACACAATGTTTGTTTAAGACGTATTTGATTATTGATTGGTTGATCAAATTGTCAAAATAAAGATATATAAAACTCACCGAATACTGTTTTTTTCACATCCCTATCAGAAAGTAAAATTTTCTTGCCTTGATTGAGAAAATAAAGTGATACTTTTCATTTCTAGTTAAGATATAATTTTATTATCTAAGAAGAAAATAGTAAATCTTATCCAAATTTTTTTATTTATTTCAGACAATTTTACTTTCTGATAGGGTATTGAAACAAGTTATATGTATACCTTGTGAAAAAAGTATTATTTGTTCCTCAGGTGTTTTTGTTCTAAAATAGTTTTTTAACAATATCTAAAAACCTAGTAGTCATACAATTTGGAAATTTCACCACTGGATTCAGTGAGTCAAAATACATATGTACATGTACATTTACGTTACAATATTCGTGCAAGAGAGAAATTTAGGAAAAATAGTCTAAAAAAAAACTCCAACGGTTCCCTGGATGAAGTTAAGAAAATATAAATTGCTAAAAAAATAATTCATATAACATATAAGTCAATTCTGAAAAGAGAAAATTTAATGCCTCTTGACATCTGTCAAAAGAATAAATCTTTCTAATTTATTTCTGGAAATGTTAATTTCTGATAACGTAGTACACAATTATATATCTTGTGAAGAAAGTGTCATTCTTCCTTGAGATGTTTCATATCCGATGCCTCGGAAAATGATTTGGGAACCTGCGAAAGAAATGCCTCATTTTCTTTCCTTGATATACAAAGAACTATTTTTGGCATGTATGGTTCTAACATTTAACAATGAATGCTTCTTTTTCAGATGACTATTATAATATGCACATAATTAACATTGTTATAAAACTTTAATAACGCGAATAATTTAGAAGTTTAAATATTGAACGTACCGTAAAATAATTAATTAATTCCTCAAGCTTTTCAAAGCTATCTAGATCGAACTATAAGAATATCAGTCTTTTCATCATAGTTCCAATTTATTATAACTAGCAACTGTTTACTCAAGCACCGCTGTATTCATTAGTTTACAAACAAAATTTGAAACCTCACCTTTATTAACATATAGCAAACTGTAAAACATTCATAACATCTTTGTGGAGAGCTCCATGCATACTCACATTACAAGGGAAGTAGACGACATTATAGCGCGATCACAAGAACGAGGCCTTTCTGCTATGGACGTACACAGCAGCCCACTTCAATTAGTTATAATGTGATTTGGCCGGAAGAAAAGAGTTCGTTATGTTTTGATGAGGTTGACCATTCTTCTCCGAGTCAGCGAGGGCGAAGAAGCCTCCTACTGGACTACATCCATCCCCTTCTAACACACTGCGAAGCTAACTCTCACGTAAGGGTGGAATGTGTGAGAGCATACCGACTACACATTGCTTACTTTACATTGTGTGTTGGTCAAACCTTGGGGCAAAGCACCCGGCCAGAGCCCCTTGAATACGTAAACTCGTTAAAAAGTAAATGCTTCTGAAATTGATATGGCCCCCCTAATGGTTACTCTCGAAGAGTTCTTTTTTATAACAAAACTCTGGTGGTTGTAATGAAAGTATATTCTGCTGTTGTGTTATGTTTTTCTTGTAATTAAATTAAAAACGGTGGATTCAGAAACATGGGGCTAATTGCATGCCACTCGCTCTGTCTTTGTTTCATTTTCTCCCACGCGCGTTACAACGATGTTATTTCTACGTTAATTAATTAGTAATTAACCCTTTTAAAATGAGTACTTAGTCAGTTTACCTTTGGCTTGTTTCGAATGCATTATTTGCCATAGACAACATCCATATTTAACTGCATTGTAACACTTTTCTATCTATACAGGATGTTTCAAAATTACTGCAAAAAATTAAGAGAATATGTTACTTGATGTACTGATTTTAACGCAAAAAGAATTTTTCACAAATTCACACAATTCTTGCACTTTACTTGAATTTAAAATGAGCTTTTCCAATATAAATAAACGAATCCAATAGTGAAACGATTATCGTATGATAATAGTAATATTTTTGGTGGTTATATTCGAAAAATGTTATGCTGCCATTAATTTGTGGCTAAATCCCGATATACAAAAAGTGTCTCATAAGTCAATGAACTTATAATCCGGTAATAAATTAAATTAATTCCATAATCATACAAGATCCAGGCTCTCGTGCTGATGAAGACGGGCCGGGCCGGGCCGAGTCGGGTTCCGCTGACGAGAAGTGTCACTGTCGGAGGGTGCAGGAGGGATGTTCGAGCGTAACAAAAGACTGCCTGCGACTATCTAATCGCGCCGCGCACGTCTCTAGCTGCTCCCGAATACTTTAGCGATATTTTAGCCGGGGATTAGCCGCTCCGAAAACACGGTATAAACTGTGCGGATTACTGTTAAGAGTGTTTTTGACAGTAACGCCCCTTGCATGTACGGAATTTAATAAGCCAACTCCAATTAAATTGTGAACAAAACGCCGGAAAACGGAGAACGGCTACATACACGTACGAATATACATCGGCTTCAAGTGGGTGGGGAACTGGGAGCTTTACCCAAATTGTTAAATAAATGTGGAATAAGTTTAGCAGGGGGCTCTGCTATATAGTGTTCCGGATTCAACAGACTCCTACGAATCCTTCCATAACTCCTTCAAATATTTTTGCGCTAACATTGCTTGTAACATTCATTAGATTCATCTTGGAGTACATTTTGATAATTTCCCTTGCCCTGTTTCTTCTTCTTCTTCTGATGGCACTACAGCCCAAATCGGGCCTGGGTCTACCGGGCACACCGAGCCGCAGTTTTTACACTGCCGTACTGCCGGTTTTCGTAGTCGAATGCTACATTATTTAAGGCGTATAAGTGACTAGTTTATAGCGCCCGAGTATGATAAATACATGTAACTGTATTGTATATTTTACGACAAATCACATATTGTCGACAGGCGGATTCGAACTGACGAACCTTGGTTCGGGTGACGTCACACTATGTTAAGAGATGTGCTTTAACACGCTCGGTCATCGCGCCTGTTTTCGGCCAATCATAATGCAAAACATTTGAAAGTACACCCAATAACTATAGTTTTATATTAATAAATCCAATTACCAAATTACTTGTGTACCTAGAGCAGAAAGTAATCTATTTCTGCTCGCGAAACAAAACATTCAAGAGCGACATGTATCATTTATTTTCAACTTTTCTGCAATGTTGTTACTCTTCATAACTTATTTTTTATTGTTTATTTTTAACATTACATATATTTTTTGGTCCTGCATTATTAATAAAAATGTATTATGTATCAGTTGAGATGATTAGTCTATGCAGAATGTATGTCGAATGCAAGACTGATAAACAGGTATATTATATTGCTGAAGTGGATGACAGAAATATATAAATAAAATTAAAAAACGAGCTTGAATGAGAGGAAATATGTATGTGTATGGTATGCCAGAATAAGAATGTTTGAGGAATGTTAAATAATAATTGAAGGTTTGTTGTATGAAAGCAAAAGTTTTAAATGTGAAATGAATACTTGAAGAGTTCGTTCTACGCCATTTAGAGGAAGATAGCGTGAAGAAGACTTATTTTATTCCGCTGCTGATTTATTTCGAAATGCAATATACGCGCGAAGTAATGTAGCATCGTTTTGTGGTAGAGTGAAGGACACGGGGAGAGAAAGTCGTTACACTTTGAACAAATCCTGTATATATTGTTTTTAATTTAAACTTAACATCTGTAGCCTGGTCTCTCTGGACGTCCGTACATTTAGGACAGTTGAGCATGAACACCACCAAATTGTAATTACTATTTAACAAAAATCCCTAAATACTCTTAAATTTGAGAGTTACCCGCAGAAGATTTGGGGAAAATAAGTGGAATCATTGTTTCTAAATTAAGGAGTAAATTTAAATTTAATCACTGCTATAAGGATTGTATATTGAGTTGAAAATTTGTTTTCTACAATCTGATTGTACATTATACATTTTCTCAAACCTTTCTAAATTAGTAATATAAAATCGAGTCGACCTATGAATTTGAGAACCCGGGATGTAAATCGATTCCACAAATTTCACTAGATTAAAAACTACCCCTTTGGCTCTTCCACCACTGACATCTTTCGGGGCAGTGATTTGACGACTGGTAACCGCACTTTACGCGAAAATATGTATCACTTACCCAGATCTGCTACGGTGGAGTTCCAAAAATGTGTACTTCATATGAAGTGCAAATAACTGCGGATTTTAAATAGTTATTTTTGATTATAGATTGCGAAATGTTACTTTTGCATTCGAGAATGCAAAAGAATTTCGCAATCGAGTATCAAACAACTTTTTTTTTTCGAAAACTATATCCCAAAATTAGTAATAATGTAATGAGACAATTTTGACGTTTAGGATTAATTAATGTGACATCTAATGTCTCCATGACAACAATGTATGTAATATAATTGCTATCAAATCTGGTATTCTCTGACCAGCAATTGACAGCTGGTTGGCAATAGAAACCAAACAAACGTTCTATTTTTTTTCTGCGATTTATTGGGATTCGCATTGCATTTCGCATTGCATTTCTCAAGAAACTATTCCAGTACACCAGTTAGTTTCCTCAAGCGGAATAAATATGAAAAATTGCTCAATTGGAACATTTAATATAAATTTTGTTAAATAATAGAAGTATTGTTTCTAAGCAAAAAAATAAAGTGACAAATTTTATTAAATTGTGAACCTTTCTTCTATCAAAAAATTGCGGAATGCAAAAGTCTTTTGCGTTCTGTAGACAAAAAACACTCATTTCCCTTGTTGATAGTTGTCATGTAAATTTTAACTTTATATGACAGTTTTCGAAAAAAATAGTTTTTGATTCGAGATTAGTAAATCATGTAAAATTAGCCATTTAATTATTTTCCCTGTACAACCTCGCTCCACTTCCGATTCACATGCATATATAAGGGATGGCTTATAAATATCGCAAAAAATAAAACGAAAATAAAGTAACATTAGAAATAGGTATCTTATATTCCGAGATTCATTTTCCGCGGCCATACATAATGTAGTAGAGAACGAATACAGAATAGCACCCAAAGTCGATGGTTGAACGATATTAGCGACGTAATACAAATTGGCAATTTAGAAACGAGTAAGAAGTACACGAGCACGAGATTTAATTGCATCCCACTTGCGAATTCAGTGCGGAGGGCGGGGAGGCGAACCACTCCCGGACGGAACGATACACTGATTTCCTTGTTAAATTTGTATAAATCACAATTGAAAATTTATGTGAAAAGATGATGGGGTAAGGCTCGACCTCCACCAACTCTCGTTATGTAATTACCGAGACGCGCGATGATAAAATTACAGGAGGACTAACCGAGAGATGTGAGGTTTTTACCTGCAGCTGGAGGGTGCATCAAAAGGATTACATTCAATTTATGTGCAGATTAAATGCATCTGCATTTTTGTTATACAGGGTGTTTCAGGACTAGTGTAACAAACTTTAACAGCTTATTGCTGAGGACATTTTAAGCCAAAAATGTCATATGAACATAGGTTTTATTCCTTCTAGTTACCAAAGTACAAGAGGTTGAAGTTCTATAAATAACACGAAAATTTCAAATTTTTAATCAAGATACTTTCGGAAAATAAGAGTTTTATTGAAAAGTCATACTTTATTTCTAAATTAATTTTATTTATTAATATTAACGAATACGATTTAGAGAAGAAAACATAAAATGACACAATTAAATAGACACAGAACAACATAACCAAACATGAAATAGGTTAACACAATATGAAATAAGATAACAAATTTTTTTTAAATTACAGCATGTGTTCAAAATGAGCGCATTGAACTCGTATGCATGTTAATATTAATAAATAATATTAATTGAGACAAATAAGGTATGACTTTTCAATAAAACTCTTGTTTTCAAAAAGTATTTTGATTAAAAAATTTGAAAATTTTGTGTTATTTATAGTACTTCAACCTCTTGTACTTTGGTAACTAGAAGGAATAGGACGTATGTTCATATGACATTTTTGGCTCAAAATGACCTCAGGAATAAGCTGTTAAAGTTTGTTATACTAGTCCTGAAACACCCTATATTATCTTCACAAATGTATGCATTTCAATATTGCTGCCAAAATGTACGGTGGTGTGGATAGCAATATGGAATTCGAAACCGGAGATCCTGAGTTCGAATTTCACTCAAGTTAAAAATTATATGATCTACCACACTGCGGCTCGGTGAGTGCGGACCCTGTACTGTAATTGGGATTAAATTCCTGTTGTACAGAGTAACATAAATACATAAATAAATAAATAAAATTCAAGATTTTGTATTTTGTCCGCCATCTTAGACTTTGGATGTATTCTATTTCTAATTCATTTTACAGGGACATCACGAGACCTGCAGTCATCTCCAGCTTCATCTACATCTTCAAGCACTCGAAATTCCTACCAGCGTCGCCGCAGCTATTATCGAGGACGTCACCGGAGCTTGTATCTTCATCTTAGAGCAGCTGGTGTTCTATCTACAGTCATCGTCACTGGAGCTTGCATCTTTTATTTCAAGTAATTATACAAAAATTATTAACAGTTCAAAGCAGAAAAATAAAGTTAATTATCCCTAATAAAATAAATAAATAAATATATCATCACGCCTTGTACCCATTACTGGGTGTGGCACTCTGCCGTAAGCAGATCTCGGTAAGTGATATATTTCTGCACGTGAAGTGAGGTTACCAGCCGTCAACTCAAGGCCCTCAAAGATGTTAGTGGAGGGGAAGCCACAGGGATAAATTTAATTTGGTGAAAATTGTTTGTCGGCTGTGGAGATCGAACCAGGGTTCTCAAGATCCACAGGCCGACTCGATACCACTGTCAGTTACCAAGATCTGCTACAGTAGAATACCTCCCCAGTTATAGGTAAAAGGTTTGATAATATTTTTATTGATGGTCAGGGAATTATTAAATCACCTGGGAGATTATTTAAGGTAGCTGATTCTATGTATCATAGGTAGGCTTAGAAACAATTCGCCAACTTGGTATTTTGGAAACTCTTCCAGTAGCCGGTTAGGTATTTGGGTGGCAAAGCGAAAAGTCGTGGATATGAAATACACTCATTTTTTGATAAATTAATAATAGAGATTGGCGAATATCAAATTTCGCGAATTCGAATATCGAATATGAATATTAATCAGATCTCGAATATTCGAGGTACTCCAATATTCGAATACTTCTAAAAGTTATTCTATTTATTATTAATAATTATTTATGTCCTTTTCATTATTTGAATAAAATTGTTAAGAAAAAGACAAAAACTTCAAATTTAAGGTGAAACAAATTTGAAATATAGTACGTCTTCATGGTTTTCAAACAAAATATCTTTGCCATTAATAACTTCTAAGTATTGTAATAGCTTTAAGTTTCTGTACAAATGATAAAGAAAAACATAGTCAAAAATTGAGGTCAACATATGACACGATATTCGAGGTATTCGAATGTTCGCTATACTGACGTTAATATTCGAAAATCTCGAATATCGAATAATGGCAAAATTCGCGGCATTCGACTATTCGCAGATGATATTCGCCCATCTCTAATTAATAAGCATATCCAAGTTGTTTTGTCGTAGCTTCAATTTGCTATAGATTATAAGTTAGCTATTCTTAGATAAAACTTAATAAAAGACAAGAAAAAAGCAAACAAACAACCCAACAAAGGAGCCAGTATTGAAAACAATATGAAGAACAAAATGTGTTCGAATGTGATTCAATATAATTTATCCATTGATCTATTTGATTGATTTGTACACTGAGTTTCTGATTTTGTTTCAAATTAATCACATGTCTTATACATGTTTATTTTAATGTTTCCTGTTATTCTATGTTACTAATACAACGATTTTATGTTCGTAGTGACATCACGAAATCTGTACTTATCTCCTGCGGCCTTAACATCATCTTGGAGCAGTTTATATACATTGGAGCTTATGTCATCATTTGGGGGCACTAGTGTCACCATGGATAACATCATCGGAGCTGTTGTTGTCGTAGACAAAGTCACCAGAGCTTGTATCGTCATCTTGGAGCAGCTGGACCTCTTACTAACGTCACTGGAGTTGTTATCTCCATGGGAAACTTTACCGAAGCTTGTATCATTATCTTGAGACAACTAGTATTCTTATCAGCGTACCTTCAATGTTATCATTGTGAATATCGTCACCGAAGTCAACGTTTTCTTTTGAAATAATAACTTTCAGGTATCAGTAAATGTTAAATCGAATGTTAGGTTCGCTGCTCGCAATATCATTTTAAGAAAACTAAATAAATAAATAAATATATCATCACGCCTTTTACCCATCACTGGGTGTGGCACTCTGCCTAAGCAGATCTCGGTAAGTGATATATTTTTTCGCGTGAAGTGCGGTTACCAGCCGTCAAATCACGGCCTCCAAAGATATTAGTGGTGGAGGAGCCACAGGGGTAGATTTTTTAAATTGGTGAAAATTGTTTGTCGGCTGTGGGGATCGAACCAGGGTTCTCAAGATCCACAGTCCGACTCGATACCACTGAGCCACCTACCCCGTAATTTAAGAAAACTATTAGTTCTATATTATGTGGGTAAAAGTCTGTCAAAAACGATGTTGTTTTAAAGTTACAATTCCACTCATAACCTTTCATCCAATCAAATTTGTCCGTCAGTACGATGGTGTGGATAGCAATACGGAATTCGAATCCGGAGATCCCGAGTTTGAATCTCACTCAAGCTAAAAATTATATGAACTACCACACTGCGGCTCGGTCAGTGGAGACCCTGTACTATAATTGGGATTAAATTCCTGTTGTACAGAGTAACAAATAAATAAATAAATAAATTACAGTATTTTGCTGAATTGAACCAATCACAGTAGTATTACAGCGACAATTTCACTAGTGAAAATTGTCACAAATCGTAGCTTGATATAACGTTTTTTAATTATTTTGAGTAGATGAATATTGTTGAATTTTATTTGACTTAGTTATGTCAAAAAATTCAACAATGTAAATTGATCACTAAGGTAATAGTAGTTCAGACATTGTTTTAAAAATACTGCAGGTAACATTTTTTTTTTGAGTTAATAAAATATTTCGAGGAATTGTCAAGCTGAATACCATACGTGACTATGATTTTCCTTTGGTAATTTTTGCCTAGAACACTCCTGCTTGTTGCTTTGAGAAAATCTACACTCGTGCTGTCGCACTCGTGCAGATTTTCGTCGCAACAAGCAGTCGTGATCATGACGACAAAATCATAGTCACTAATGGTATTATATATGCTAATTTACAATATATTTATTATTTGTTCAATATTTATTTAAGAATTTTTATATAATGTTTCATTTTGAAATTTTAATGCTGAATCTTTGTTTGTAGCACAATATTTTATTAGCTGATAAATTGGTACATATATTTTAATAATAACGCTAGTTGTTCAACGTGCCTGAATTATTTTGTACAAAAATATTTGAAAAAACAGACAAACATGAATAAGTTTATATCACTTTTATTTTGAGAATTTTTTTCTAAATGAACGGTTGAAAATAGTAAATAAAGTAAATCATCTTTCACGGGTTGTTTGTATATCAAAATTAACATAAATTTTTACTCAAAATAATTGTTTTTAACTTAATTGATTTTTGTTTGAAGATTGAGGAAAATTGATTGTATTCATATTTAATCATTTAAAATAATTATTTATTCGCAATTAAATCTAAGGTTCTTTAAAACAGTATTTAAATAGTAAACAGCTAATAGTTTCAATGATTTTTGGATGTCCGAAGTAAATACGATTAATTTAAACATGTCAAAGATAAATTCTAAAACCATATTCACAGACTACTAAAAAGCCGAGCTTCTAGTATTAGTCAACGATTTTATTTTATTTATAATTTTATATTATTTGCAATTTATTATAATTTTTGTTTTGTGTGTTTGTAGTTAGTTGCAGCGGATAAAGCCAACTTTCTGCTAATCGTTTTTGGAGAGATTTTTCATTAGCACGTCAAGTGATGTACAGCTTTTGCCTCTCAAGTTTAAAATCATCGAGGATGCAGAAACCAGGATTTATATTTAAAACAAAAATTGATTCCACAAATAAACAAAATGTGGTACTAATAAAATAAATATTATAAATACATACAAGAAAATATCTTACACATGATTTAGGAAAATTAGCCGACCTAGTGCCCGTCTGAAACAGTCAACCAAGTAACCGAAGCAGTTATGACTCTCCAACAACTTAATTAAAGTCCTGGTTCATCTTTAGTAGCATCGATGTGAGTAAGTTGATATTATTTATAATCCATTTTATTTATAATTATTACAAATTTGAACTAATTGAATGTTTTTATACTTTTAAGGCTTCCATGAACCTGGAATCGTCTTTGGTGAAACACGAGACTCATCTTGGAACCACTGATGACTTGAATAGCGTCACAAAAATTAACTAGAAGACTCTCGAAAATTAAATAACAGTTCCAAATAACATTGTCACCCGTTGTATACTGTATTAAATTGTACTTGTAATGTAAATATTAGTGACTCTTATATACAAAATATGCTTATACATTTTATATGGGGTAGGTGGCTTAGTGGTATCAAGTCAGATTGTGGATGTGAGATCTCAGGTTCGATTCCCACAGCCGACAAACAATTTTCACCACATTAAAATTACCGCTTTGGCTTTGGAGACCGTGACTTAATGGCTAAATCGCACTTTACATGTATAAATATATCACTTACTGAGATCTTTACACCCAGTAATGGGTAAAAGATGTGATATATTTATTATGTCTGTCAGTGTGGGTAACGTTACAGAATTCAAATCCGGAGATCTCAAATTCAAATTCTACTCAAGCTAAAAAAATATAAAAAAATGTCACTGTAACTGGGATTAAGTTCCCGTTGTACAGTATAATGTAAATAAATAAATAAATATATTAAATTGTACTTGTAATATAAATATTATTGTCTTTTATATACTGAATATTGTTAATCACATTATATTGTATTAAACTGTAATTGAATATGTCATTGTTATGTTATTGTATTTCTTATAGTTTTAAAAATATAAATAAATTTAAAATAACTGGCATTCTTATATTTATAATGTTTTCTAATAATCAATCCTTCATAAATGAAATGATAGTTTAGACGCCAAAAAGATATCCAAGATGTGCTGTGTACAATTCTGACTTGTATCTCACAACAGAAATATATCAGTGGATTACCGTCAAATTGTATTAGGATGTTTACCTCTTCAGTAATCTGCTGCCCGGATATAATATTAAAACATTAGGAATTTGTCGTAAAAACCTTTTCTGGAATGGTACATCTGGCGACATCTGTTGTGTATTGTTTGAACTAAAGCGAACCTGGCTTGATGTGCGATCAAAATTTTTGTACTTGGAGAAGGACTATAATTAGTCCTACGTCCTTGAGACTATGTTAGGTGGTAGAGAAGGGTCGGTTACAACATCCTAATATGAAAAACTAATGGTAGTGTGTATTACTTGAGCTAAATAGTAGCCCTACGCCCTTGAGACTTCGCCATGTGGTAGAGAAGGGTCGGTTTTTCAAGAGTTCTATGAAGGGACGGCGGGATTTCGTTAATTTTGCTCTATTTTTCACGGTTTTCGAGATATTTCACTTTAAAATTTGTAAAGTGCTACTTTAGCGCAACTAGTATGTATTGTTTGAACTACATCCAAACAGGCATGATGCGCCATCGAAATTTTGTAGCAGGGGAGAGACTATAATTAGTCCTACGCCCTTGAGACTTTGCTAGGTGGTAGAGAAGGGTCGGTTACGAGGGTAGTTCCTTGGGGGGCGAAATTTCGTTATTTTTGCTCTATCTCTTACGGTTTTCGAGAAATTTCACTTTAAAGTTTTCCAAATATTTTAAGGGCAAAACTCCATTAATTTTTGTAATTACCCATTGTTTACTACGTATTATTGTTTATTTACTTAATATACGGTCAATTATGATTCAAATTAATTAATTACAACATCCTAACATGAAAAACTAATGGTAGTGTATATTACTTGGGCTAAATAGTGGCCCTACGCCCTTGAGACTTTGCCATGTGGTAGAGAAGGGTCGGTTTTTCAAGGGTTCTATGAGAAGACGGCGGGATTTCGTTAATTTTGCACTATTTTTCACGGTTTTCGAAATATTGAATTAAGCCATAGTTTTAACGTAAATTTCTAATTAATATTTTATTAATCCCAATAGGAAGAATGTGAAACTAAAGTGAACCCTAAATACATGTAACATTAGATAAAAAATCGAATACAATACATGAACAGAGCTACATAAAAAAGCAATAGTTTTTTAACATTTATTCAAAACTATGAGGTTTTTTAATGAAATGTTTCAAATAAAAGTAGCTTATTATTTTATTTTCTACAGCTTTTGGTTGAAACATTTTTCTCTACAACCCTTAACTTCGGAGATACAGAAAACCACCCTTAAAGTGAAATATCTACCCTACTAATGAATATTTTGGCCTCGGTCCCGGTTCCGCATCGAATATAAAGCCCTAGAACATGCATGCAAAATTTCAGCGCGATCGGAGATACTTTAATTTAGAAGCAAAAAAGATGGTAAGGCAGTCCATCGATTTGAAACGCTTAATTTGTACCGATATATGCTATTTCGCTGAAATTTTGCATGCATGTTCTACGGCGTCATATTTGATGCGAAGTCCGCGGACGACCCCAAAATTTGCATTAGTAGGGTAGATATTTCACTTTAAGGGTGGTTTCTCGTATCTCCGAAGTTAAGGGTTGTAGAGAAAAATGTTTCAACCAAAAGCTGTAGGGAATTAAATAATATTTATCTTTTATTTGAAAGATTTTATCAAATACTCTCTAGATTTTGAAAAAAACTTAAAAAACTATCATGTTTTTTTGCAGTTGTAATACGGTTTTGTATGCGATATTAAATCTTAAATTATATTTACTTAAGGTTCATATTAGTTTGACATCCATCCTATAAGAATTTTTAAGACATTAATTAGTAATTTACCCAAAAACTAAGGCCCAAATAATTTTTTAACTAGAATTTTGTAAATCAACGGTATCGAATTAGGGAGATAACATTGTTATCTCAATTTTTATTATTTTTTACAAATAATAAAGCTTTGATTTCGCCGAAATTTTTTATTAATCTTCTAGGATCTCAGGCTAAATGTATATTTAATGAAAATCCCCTAAATTTTTATTAGTATAAAAGATAATTCACTTTAAGGGTGGTTTTTTATATCTCTGAAATTAAGGGTCGTAGGGAAAAAAGTTTCAACCAAAAGCTGTAGAGAATAAAAGAAGAAACTAGTTTTAGTTGAAAGAATTTTTCAAATAATGTCTAGTTTCGATGGAAATTGCTAATATTTTAACGTTATTGTTAGTTCAAAATTTCGACACATAAAGTGGTGACGCCACTGAAGTCACAACAAAAATCGCACAATAGTAAATTCAGTGGCGTCACCACTTCGTGTGGCACAAAACTGAACTAAAAATCACATTCATAATTTAGCGATTTACGCCAAAACTAGACGTTATACAAAGAAATCTTTCAAATAAGAATTATTTCTTGTATTTTTCTCTACATCTTTTGATTGAAACTTTTTTCAATACAACCCTTAATTTCAGAGATACAAAAAACCACACTTAAAATAAATTATCTTTTATACTAATGAAAATTCAGGGGAGTTTAATAAAATATACATTTAATCTGAGGTCCTAAAAGCTTAATAAAAAAATTCAGCAAAATCGAAGCTTTATTAATAATAAAAAATAATAAAAATTGAGCTAACAACGTTAGCTCCCTAAATAGATATCGTCGATTTCGAAAATACTACTGAAAAAATTAATTAGGCCATAGTTTTAACGTAAATTTCTAATTAATATTTTATTAATCCCAATAGGAAGAATGTGAAACTAAAGTGAACCCTAAATACATGTAACATTAGATAAAAAATCGAATACAATACATGAACAGAGCTACATAAAAAAGCAATAGTTTTTTAACATTTATTCAAAACTATGAGGTTTTTTAATGAAATGTTTCAAATAAAAGTAGCTTATTATTTTATTTTCTACAGCTTTTGGTTGAAACATTTTTCTCTACAACCCTTAACTTCGGAGATACAGAAAACCACCCTTAAAGTGAAATATCTACCCTACTAATGAATATTTTGGCCTCGGTCCCGGTTCCGCATCGAATATAAAGCCCTAGAACATGCATGCAAAATTTCAGCGCGATCGGAGATACTTTAATTTAGAAGCAAAAAGATGGTAAGGCTATAGTCCATCGATTTGAAACGCTTAATTTGTACCGATATATGCTATTTCGCTGAAATTTTGCATGAATGTTCTACGGCGTCATATTTGATGGGAAGTCCGCGGACGACCCCAAAATTTGCATTAGTAGGGTAGATATTTCACTTTAAGGGTGGTTTCTCCTATCTCCGAAGTTAAGGGTTGTAGAGAAAAATGTTTCAACCAAAAGCTGTAGGGAATTAAATAATATTTATCTTTTATTTGAAAGATTTTATCAAATACTCTCTAGATTTTGAAAAAAACTTAAAAAACTATCATGTTTTTTTGCAGTTGTAATACGGTTTTGTATGCGATATTAAATCTTAAATTATATTTACTTAAGGTTCATATTAGTTTGACATCCATCCTATAAGAATTTTTAAGACATTAATTAGTAATTTACCCAAAAACTAAGGCCCAAATAATTTTTTAACTAGAATTTTGTAAATCAACGGTATCGAATTAGGGAGATAACATTGTTATCTCAATTTTTATTATTTTTTACAAATAATAAAGCTTTGATTTCGCCGAAATTTTTTATTAATCTTCTAGGATCTCAGGCTAAATGTATATTTAATGAAAATCCCCTAAATTTTTATTAGTATAAAAGATAATTCACTTTAAGGGTGGTTTTTTATATCTCCGAAATTAAGGGTCGTAGGGAAAAAAGTTTCAACCAAAAGCTGTAGAGAATAAAAGAAGAAACTAGTTTTAGTTGAAAGAATTTTTCAAATAATGTCTAGTTTCGATGGAAATTGCTAATATTTTAACGTTATTGTTAGTTCAAAATTTCGACACATAAAGTGGTGACGCCACTGAAGTCACAACAAAAATCGCACAATAGTAAATTCAGTGGCGTCACCACTTCGTGTGGCACAAAACTGAACTAAAAATCACATTCATAATTTAGCGATTTACGCCAAAACTAGACGTTATACAAAGAAATCTTTCAAATAAGAATTATTTCTTGTATTTTTCTCTACATCTTTTGATTGAAACTTTTTTCAATACAACCCTTAATTTCAGAGATACAAAAAACCACACTTAAAATAAATTATCTTTTATACTAATGAAAATTCAGGGGAGTTTAATAAAATATACATTTAATCTGAGGTCCTAAAAGCTTAATAAAAAAATTCAGCAAAATCGAAGCTTTATTAATAATAAAAAATAATAAAAATTGAGCTAACAACGTTATCTCCCTAAATAGATATCGTCGATTTCGAAAATACTACTGAAAAAATTAATTAGGCCATAGTTTTAACGTAAATTTCTAATTAATATTTTATTAATCCCAATAGGAAGAATGTGAAACTAAAGTGAACCCTAAATACATGTAACATTAGATAAAAAATCGAATACAATACATGAACAGAGCTACATAAAAAAGCAATAGTTTTTTAACATTTATTCAAAACTATGAGGTTTTTTAATGAAATGTTTCAAATAAAAGTAGCTTATTATTTTATTTTCTACAGCTTTTGGTTGAAACATTTTTCTCTACAACCCTTAACTTCGGAGATACAGAAAACCACCCTTAAAGTGAAATATCTACCCTACTAATGAATATTTTGGCCTCGGTCCCGGTTCCGCATCGAATATAAAGCCCTAGAACATGCATGCAAAATTTCAGCGCGATCGGAGATACTTTAATTTAGAAGCAAAAAAGATGGTAAGGCTATAGTCCATCGATTTGAAACGCTTAATTTGTACCGATATATGCTATTTCGCTGAAATTTTGCATGAATGTTCTACGGCGTCATATTTGATGGGAAGTCCGCGGACGACCCCAAAATTTGCATTAGTAGGGTAGATATTTCACTTTAAGGGTGGTTTCTCCTATCTCCGAAGTTAAGGGTTGTAGAGAAAAATGTTTCAACCAAAAGCTGTAGGGAATTAAATAATATTTATCTTTTATTTGAAAGATTTTATCAAATACTCTCTAGATTTTGAAAAAAACTTAAAAAACTATCATGTTTTTTTGCAGTTGTAATACGGTTTTGTATGCGATATTAAATCTTAAATTATATTTACTTAAGGTTCATATTAGTTTGACATCCATCCTATAAGAATTTTTAAGACATTAATTAGTAATTTACCCAAAAACTAAGGCCCAAATAATTTTTTAACTAGAATTTTGTAAATCAACGGTATCGAATTAGGGAGATAACATTGTTATCTCAATTTTTATTATTTTTTACAAATAATAAAGCTTTGATTTCGCCGAAATTTTTTATTAATCTTCTAGGATCTCAGGCTAAATGTATATTTAATGAAAATCCCCTAAATTTTTATTAGTATAAAAGATAATTCACTTTAAGGGTGGTTTTTTATATCTCCGAAATTAAGGGTCGTAGGGAAAAAAGTTTCAACCAAAAGCTGTAGAGAATAAAAGAAGAAACTAGTTTTAGTTGAAAGAATTTTTCAAATAATGTCTAGTTTCGATGGAAATTGCTAATATTTTAACGTTATTGTTAGTTCAAAATTTCGACACATAAAGTGGTGACGCCACTGAAGTCACAACAAAAATCGCACAATAGTAAATTCAGTGGCGTCACCACTTCGTGTGGCACAAAACTGAACTAAAAATCACATTCATAATTTAGCGATTTACGCCAAAACTAGACGTTATACAAAGAAATCTTTCAAATAAGAATTATTTCTTGTATTTTTCTCTACATCTTTTGATTGAAACTTTTTTCAATACAACCCTTAATTTCAGAGATACAAAAAACCACACTTAAAATAAATTATCTTTTATACTAATGAAAATTCAGGGGAGTTTAATAAAATATACATTTAATCTGAGGTCCTAAAAGCTTAATAAAAAAATTCAGCAAAATCGAAGCTTTATTAATAATAAAAAATCTGATGTGGACACCACATGACTTCCTTGTACGCGTATTAACTATAGATATTTTTTTAATTGCACATATTTGACATAAAATCTTTTATTTTTATTTTTTGTTCTAATCCATAGCAAACTTAATTTAAAAAAAACACAAAATATATACTATTTAAATTTAGATATCTCGCTTATGCAAAAGGCTAATTTAAAAATTCTTAATGTGCTACACGCAGAATTTAATTCTCTAAAACTTTTATTTGAAGCATTTATTTCTAAAATTAAAATAATACCATTTTTTTCAAGGAAAACTGTTAGCAGCTTCATGTAATGTGTCACTTCCGGTTAGTGTATTTTAACCAAAATCTATTATATTATTTCCATTGATATAGTAGTCTTATATACCAAATTTGGAGAGTTTTAAATTATATTTGAATATAGTTTTTCATGAAAATCTATTATAGGCTTCAAGTAAAGTACCACTTCCGGAAGTTATATAATGACCAAAAAGGGAGGTGCACAACTAGATGTTATAACAGTCCTAAATATACAATTTCAATTTTCTACGGCTTACCGTTTTTGAGTTATGCGAGATACATACGTACGTACGTACGTACGTACGTACGTACATACGTACATACGTACATACGTACGTACAGACGTCACGACGAAATTAGTCAAAATGGACTCAGGGAGGGCCAAAATGCGTATTTCCACTGAAATCTGAGAACCGAAAATTTTCGCGATAACAATACTTCCTTTACTTCGTACACGGAAGTAAAAATAATAAAAATTGAGCTAACAACGTTATCTCCCTAAATAGATATCGTCGATTTCGAAAATACTACTGAAAAAATTAATTAGGCCATAGTTTTAACGTAAATTTCTAATTAATATTTTATTAATCCCAATAGGAAGAATGTGAAACTAAAGTGAACCCTAAATACATGTAACATTAGATAAAAAATCGAATACAATACATGAACAGAGCTACATAAAAAAGCAATAGTTTTTTAACATTTATTCAAAACTATGAGGTTTTTTAATGAAATGTTTCAAATAAAAGTAGCTTATTATTTTATTTTCTACAGCTTTTGGTTGAAACATTTTTCTCTACAACCCTTAACTTCTGAGATACAGAAAACCACCCTTAAAGTGAAATATCTACCCTACTAATGAATATTTTGGCCTCGGTCCCGGTTCCGCATCGAATATAAAGCCCTAGAACATGCATGCAAAATTTCAGCGCGATCGGAGATACTTTAATTTAGAAGCAAAAAAGATGGTAAGGCTATAGTCCATCGATTTGAAACGCTTAATTTGTACCGATATATGCTATTTCGCTGAAATTTTGCATGCATGTTCTACGGCGTCATATTTGATGCGAAGTCCGCGGACGACCCCAAAATTTGCATTAGTAGGGTAGATATTTCACTTTAAGGGTGGTTTCTCGTATCTCCGAAGTTAAGGGTTGTAGAGAAAAATGTTTCAACCAAAAGCTGTAGGGAATTAAATAATATTTATCTTTTATTTGAAAGATTTTATCAAATACTCTCTAGATTTTGAAAAAAACTTAAAAAAACTATCATGTTTTTTTGCAGTTGTAATACGGTTTTGTATGCGATATTAAATCTTAAATTATATTTACTTAAGGTTCATATTAGTTTGACATCCATCCTATAAGAATTTTTAAGACATTAATTAGTAATTTACCCAAAAACTAAGGCCCAAATAATTTTTTAACTAGAATTTTGTAAATCAACGGTATCGAATTAGGGAGATAACATTGTTATCTCAATTTTTATTATTTTTTACAAATAATAAAGCTTTGATTTCGCCGAAATTTTTTATTAATCTTCTAGGATCTCAGGCTAAATGTATATTTAATGAAAATCCCCTAAATTTTTATTAGTATAAAAGATAATTCACTTTAAGGGTGGTTTTTTATATCTCCGAAATTAAGGGTCGTAGGGAAAAAAGTTTCAACCAAAAGCTGTAGAGAATAAAAGAAGAAACTAGTTTTAGTTGAAAGAATTTTTCAAATAATGTCTAGTTTCGATGGAAATTGCTAATATTTTAACGTTATTGTTAGTTCAAAATTTCGACACATAAAGTGGTGACGCCACTGAAGTCACAACAAAAATCGCACAATAGTAAATTCAGTGGCGTCACCACTTCGTGTGGCACAAAACTGAACTAAAAATCACATTCATAATTTAGCGATTTACGCCAAAACTAGACGTTATACAAAGAAATCTTTCAAATAAGAATTATTTCTTGTATTTTTCTCTACATCTTTTGATTGAAACTTTTTTCAATACAACCCTTAATTTCAGAGATACAAAAAACCACACTTAAAATAAATTATCTTTTATACTAATGAAAATTCAGGGGAGTTTAATAAAATATACATTTAATCTGAGGTCCTAAAAGCTTAATAAAAAAATTCAGCAAAATCGAAGCTTTATTAATAATAAAAAATAATAAAAATTGAGCTAACAACGTTATCTCCCTAAATAGATATCGTCGATTTCGAAAATACTACTGAAAAAATTAATTAGGCCATAGTTTTAACGTAAATTTCTAATTAATATTTTATTAATCCCAATAGGAAGAATGTGAAACTAAAGTGAACCCTAAATACATGTAACATTAGATAAAAAATCGAATACAATACATGAACAGAGCTACATAAAAAAGCAATAGTTTTTTAACATTTATTCAAAACTATGAGGTTTTTTAATGAAATGTTTCAACTAAAAGTAGCTTATTATTTTATTTTCTACAGCTTTTGGTTGAAACATTTTTCTCTACAACCCTTAACTTCGGAGATACAGAAAACCACCCTTAAAGTGAAATATCTACCCTACTAATGAATATTTTGGCCTCGGTCCCGGTTCCGCATCGAATATAAAGCCCTAGAACATGCATGCAAAATTTCAGCGCGATCGGAGATACTTTAATTTAGAAGCAAAAAAGATGGTAAGGCTATAGTCCATCGATTTGAAACGCTTAATTTGTACCGATATATGCTATTTCGCTGAAATTTTGCATGCATGTTCTACGGCGTCATATTTGATGCGAAGTCCGCGGACGACCCCAAAATTTGCATTAGTAGGGTAGATATTTCACTTTAAGGGTGGTTTCTCCTATCTCCGAAGTTAAGGGTTGTAGAGAAAAATGTTTCAACCAAAAGCTGTAGGGAATTAAATAATATTTATCTTTTATTTGAAAGATTTTATCAAATACTCTCTAGATTTTGAAAAAAACTTAAAAAAACTATCATGTTTTTTTGCAGTTGTAATACGGTTTTGTATGCGATATTAAATCTTAAATTATATTTACTTAAGGTTCATATTAGTTTGACATCCATCCTATAAGAATTTTTAAGACATTAATTAGTAATTTACCCAAAAACTAAGGCCCAAATAATTTTTTAACTAGAATTTTGTAAATCAACGGTATCGAATTAGGGAGATAACATTGTTATCTCAATTTTTATTATTTTTTACAAATAATAAAGCTTTGATTTCGCCGAAATTTTTTATTAATCTTCTAGGATCTCAGGCTAAATGTATATTTAATGAAAATCCCCTAAATTTTTATTAGTATAAAAGATAATTCACTTTAAGGGTGGTTTTTTATATCTCCGAAATTAAGGGTCGTAGGGAAAAAAGTTTCAACCAAAAGCTGTAGAGAATAAAAGAAGAAACTAGTTTTAGTTGAAAGAATTTTTCAAATAATGTCTAGTTTCGATGGAAATTGCTAATATTTTAACGTTATTGTTAGTTCAAAATTTCGACACATAAAGTGGTGACGCCACTGAAGTCACAACAAAAATCGCACAATAGTAAATTCAGTGGCGTCACCACTTCGTGTGGCACAAAACTGAACTAAAAATCACATTCATAATTTAGCGATTTACGCCAAAACTAGACGTTATACAAAGAAATCTTTCAAATAAGAATTATTTCTTGTATTTTTCTCTACATCTTTTGATTGAAACTTTTTTCAATACAACCCTTAATTTCAGAGATACAAAAAACCACACTTAAAATAAATTATCTTTTATACTAATGAAAATTCAGGGGAGTTTAATAAAATATACATTTAATCTGAGGTCCTAAAAGCTTAATAAAAAAATTCAGCAAAATCGAAGCTTTATTAATAATAAAAAATAATAAAAATTGAGCTAACAACGTTATCTCCCTAAATAGATATCGTCGATTTCGAAAATACTACTGAAAAAATTAATTAGGCCATAGTTTTAACGTAAATTTCTAATTAATATTTTATTAATCCCAATAGGAAGAATGTGAAACTAAAGTGAACCCTAAATACATGTAACATTAGATAAAAAATCGAATACAATACATGAACAGAGCTACATAAAAAAGCAATAGTTTTTTAACATTTATTCAAAACTATGAGGTTTTTTAATGAAATGTTTCAAATAAAAGTAGCTTATTATTTTATTTTCTACAGCTTTTGGTTGAAACATTTTTCTCTACAACCCTTAACTTCGGAGATACAGAAAACCACCCTTAAAGTGAAATATCTACCCTACTAATGAATATTTTGGCCTCGGTCCCGGTTCCGCATCGAATATAAAGCCCTAGAACATGCATGCAAAATTTCAGCGCGATCGGAGATACTTTAATTTAGAAGCAAAAAAGATGGTAAGGCTATAGTCCATCGATTTGAAACGCTTAATTTGTACCGATATATGCTATTTCGCTGAAATTTTGCATGAATGTTCTACGGCGTCATATTTGATGCGAAGTCCGCGGACGACCCCAAAATTTGCATTAGTAGGGTAGATATTTCACTTTAAGGGTGGTTTCTCCTATCTCCGAAGTTAAGGGTTGTAGAGAAAAATGTTTCAACCAAAAGCTGTAGGGAATTAAATAATATTTATCTTTTATTTGAAAGATTTTATCAAATACTCTCTAGATTTTGAAAAAAACTTAAAAAAACTATCATGTTTTTTTGCAGTTGTAATACGGTTTTGTATGCGATATTAAATCTTAAATTATATTTACTTAAGGTTCATATTAGTTTGACATCCATCCTATAAGAATTTTTAAGACATTAATTAGTAATTTACCCAAAAACTAAGGCCCAAATAATTTTTTAACTAGAATTTTGTAAATCAACGGTATCGAATTAGGGAGATAACATTGTTATCTCAATTTTTATTATTTTTTACAAATAATAAAGCTTTGATTTCGCCGAAATTTTTTATTAATCTTCTAGGATCTCAGGCTAAATGTATATTTAATGAAAATCCCCTAAATTTTTATTAGTATAAAAGATAATTCACTTTAAGGGTGGTTTTTTATATCTCCGAAATTAAGGGTCGTAGGGAAAAAAGTTTCAACCAAAAGCTGTAGAGAATAAAAGAAGAAACTAGTTTTAGTTGAAAGAATTTTTCAAATAATGTCTAGTTTCGATGGAAATTGCTAATATTTTAACGTTATTGTTAGTTCAAAATTTCGACACATAAAGTGGTGACGCCACTGAAGTCACAACAAAAATCGCACAATAGTAAATTCAGTGGCGTCACCACTTCGTGTGGCACAAAACTGAACTAAAAATCACATTCATAATTTAGCGATTTACGCCAAAACTAGACGTTATACAAAGAAATCTTTCAAATAAGAATTATTTCTTGTATTTTTCTCTACATCTTTTGATTGAAACTTTTTTCAATACAACCCTTAATTTCAGAGATACAAAAAACCACACTTAAAATAAATTATCTTTTATACTAATGAAAATTCAGGGGAGTTTAATAAAATATACATTTAATCTGAGGTCCTAAAAGCTTAATAAAAAAATTCAGCAAAATCGAAGCTTTATTAATAATAAAAAATAATAAAAATTGAGCTAACAACGTTATCTCCCTAAATAGATATCGTCGATTTCGAAAATACTACTGAAAAAATTAATTAGGCCATAGTTTTAACGTAAATTTCTAATTAATATTTTATTAATCCCAATAGGAAGAATGTGAAACTAAAGTGAACCCTAAATACATGTAACATTAGATAAAAAATCGAATACAATACATGAACAGAGCTACATAAAAAAGCAATAGTTTTTTAACATTTATTCAAAACTATGAGGTTTTTTAATGAAATGTTTCAAATAAAAGTAGCTTATTATTTTATTTTCTACAGCTTTTGGTTGAAACATTTTTCTCTACAACCCTTAACTTCGGAGATACAGAAAACCACCCTTAAAGTGAAATATCTACCCTACTAATGAATATTTTGGCCTCGGTCCCGGTTCCGCATCGAATATAAAGCCCTAGAACATGCATGCAAAATTTCAGCGCGATCGGAGATACTTTAATTTAGAAGCAAAAAAGATGGTAAGGCTATAGTCCATCGATTTGAAACGCTTAATTTGTACCGATATATGCTATTTCGCTGAAATTTTGCATGAATGTTCTACGGCGTCATATTTGATGCGAAGTCCGCGGACGACCCCAAAATTTGCATTAGTAGGGTAGATATTTCACTTTAAGGGTGGTTTCTCCTATCTCCGAAGTTAAGGGTTGTAGAGAAAAATGTTTCAACCAAAAGCTGTAGGGAATTAAATAATATTTATCTTTTATTTGAAAGATTTTATCAAATACTTTCTAGATTTGGCAATAAACTTAAAAAACTATCACGTTTTTTTTGCAGTTGTGTTACGGTTTTGTATGCGATATTAAATCTTAAATTATATTTACTTAAGGTTCATATTAGTTTGACATCCATCCTATAAGAATTTTTAAAACATTAATTAGTAATATACCCAAAAATTAAGGCCCAAATAATTTTTTAACTAGAATTTTCTAAATCCACGATATCGAATTAGGGAGATAACATTGTTATCTCAATTTCTATAATTTTTGACAAATAATAAAGCTTCGATTTCGCTGAAATTTTTTATTAAGCTTCTAGGACCTCAGGCTAAACGTATATTTAATGAAAATCCCCAAAATTTTCATTAGTATGAAAGATAATTAACTCTAAGTGTGGTTTTTTATATCTCCGAAATTAAGGGTCGTAGGGAAAAAAGTTTCAACCAAAAGCTGTAGAGAATAAAAAAAGAAATAACTTTTATTTGAAAGAATTTTTCAAATAATGTCTAGTTTCGATGGAAATTGCTAATATTTCACCGTGATTGTTAGTTCAAATTTTCGACACATAAAGTGGTGACGCCACTGAAATCACACAACAAAATTCGAAACTTTATTAATAATAAAAATTAATAAAAATTGAGCTAACAACGTTATCTCCCTAAATAGATATCGTCGATTTCGAAAATACTTCTGAAAAAATTAATTAGGCCATAGTTTTAATGTAAATTTCTAATTAATATTTTATTAATCCCAATAGGAAGAATGTCATACTAAAGTGAACCCTAAATACATGTAACATTAGATAAAAAATCGAATATAATACAAGAACAAAGCTTCATAAAAAAGCAATAGTTTTTTAACTTTTTTTCAAAACTATGAGGTTTTTTAATGAAATGTTTCAAATAAAAGTACTTTATTATTTTATTCTCTACGGCTATGCATGCAAAATTTCAGCGCGATCGGAGATACTTTAATTTAAAGATAAAGTAGATGGCAAGGGGTTATGAACACAACTCCAACAGCACATAAATCCCGCGAATACAACCAGAAACTCCAACACTGCCGACCAAGTGCAGGAGCCAGTTATTGGCAGGTGTCAGTAGATCCCAGTAGGCCAGGTCCATGGATTCGAAACACCTAATTTGTACCGATATATGCTATTTCGCTGAAATTTTGCAGGCATGTTCTACGGCGTCATATTCGATGCGAAGTCCGCGGACGACCCCAACATTTGCATTAGTAGGCTAGATATTTCACTTTAAGGGTGGTTTCTCGTGTCTCCGAAGTTAAGGGTTGTAGAGAAAAAAGTTTCAACCAAAAGCTGTAGAGAATAAAAGAAGAAACAACTTTTATTTGAACGATGGAAATTGCTAATATTTTAACGTTATTATTATTTTTGACACATGAAGTGGTGGCGCCACTGAAATCACACAACAAAATTCGCACAATAGTAATTTCAGTGGCGTCACCACTTCATGTGGCACAAAGCTAAACTCAAAATCACAGTCATAATTTAGTGATTTACCGTAAATCATTTACGCCAAAACTAGACGTTATTTGAAGAAATAAGAATTGTTTCTTGTATTTTTCTCTACATCTTTTGGTTAAAACTTTTTTCTGTACAACCCTTCATTTCGGAGATACAAAAAAAACATACTTAAAGTGTATGATATATTTATTTATTTTATTATTATTTCCTATATCTGGTTGATATATAACCGCAACTGTAAGGCCCAACAAAACATTAGATTAAATTAAGCAAAATATAAATTATAGATGAAGTAATCAACTGTCCATAAAAACTCATATTTGAAACATAGGAAGCAAACAAATGAATTAGTACGATATAATGTCGCACCATGGTTCGTTTGGGCTTCGATCCCCGTTCCAAACTAAGCCTCGCGCCCCGGCGCCCTTATTAGTACCACCCGCGCCCCAGACAAAATACACTTTAAGTATAGTCACTGTTAGATTATTACAGCATTCATTAGAGTTCGCTAATTACTCCTTGCTTTAATGAATAAGCTCTAATGAACCACTTTCTGTTAATTAAAGGAGCTCACGGCGCTGCCGCCCTCCCGTTTCCACCCCCGCGTTGCGCTCGCTCGAACAGCGAAGCCGGGAGAAATGGAAAAGTCTGATGGCGATGCTTGTAAAACTTGAAAATGGGATTTTATTTTTGTAGTTTAATAGTTGTTGAACTGCGAGGTGTACGAGAAATTTTGTGATATTAAATTTTGTTGAATTTGTTACTGTCTTGCTGAATATCTTTATACTTGAATATTATTTTTTGACTAGCACAATTTAACTTGATTGCCTTAAGTTTGTTTTATCTTACACCAAGACAAGAATGTTCTATTTATTAAAGGTATCATTATTTTCTTGTGTTCTATTCTCTTTCTTAAAGCTCTATCCTGCCCTATATGCAGACAGAAGTAGATTATATGGAAACTAAAGATAGCTCACCCGTAATTAGTAATCAATATACAAAACAAAATTAAATACAAAATACATAACTAATTTATCAATTCAATAATTTTTTTACATACGATATAGATATAGATTTCATTAGAATTCGCTATCTATTCATCTACATTCATAATTCCTTATATACAGGGTGTTTCAGGACTAGTGTAACAAACTTTAACAGCTTATTCCTGAGGTCATTTTGAGCCAAAAATGTCATATGAACATAGGTCCTATTCCTTCTAGTTACCAAAATACAAGAGGTTGAAGTTCTATAAATAACACGACATTTTCAAATTTTTGTAATCAAGATACTTTCGGAAAATAAGAGTTTTATTGAAAAGTCATACCCTATTTGTCTTAATTAATTTTATTTATTAATATTAACGAATACGATTTAGAGAACAAAAAGTAAAATGACACAATTAAATAGACACAGAACAACATAACCAAACTTCTAATAGGTTAACACAAAATGAAATAAGATAACAAATTTTAAAAAAATACAGTAAGTGTTCAAAATGAGCGCCTTGAAATCGTATGCATGTTAATATTAATAAATAAAATTAATGAAGACAAATAGGGTATAACTTTTCAATAAAACTCTTGTTTTCCGAAAGTATCTTGATTACAAAAATTTACAAATTTCGTGTTATTTATAGAACTTCAACCTTTTGTATTTTGGTAACTAGAAGGAATAGGACCTATGTTCATATGACATTTTTGGCTCAAAATGACCTCAGGAATAAGCTGTTAAAGTTTGTTACACTAGTCCTGAAACACCCTGTATAACAATATGACTTAGTGGCAATATATACCGAATGTTGCTATAGGCATTTAACATGGGAAATCAGTTTATTCTTGGGCAAATGTGGCCACTTAATTTTAGACAAAAATACTTCAAATATAAATTATAGATACTTAAATTCTGCATCTAAGTTTGTAATCACATTTTATTTTGCATAATTAGTAGCCGAAATAACCGAATTAAAAGTTTTATAAAAATAACAAACTAACAAACAACATTTGGCATCCTTAAGATAATTTTAAAATAAGTAGTGCAATTTATATTTAATAAAATAACATAAATATATCATCACGCCTTTTACCAATTAGTGGGTATGGCATTTTGGCGTAGCAGGTCTTAGTAAATGATATATTCATGAGCGTAAGCAGTCGTAAAATCACGGTCTCGAATGATGTTAGTAGAAGAGTAATTTTATTATAATAAAATAAAAAGAAAATGGTAAAAATATAACTTAATATACGTTTGGGACTGAAATTAATTTAGTTTAACAAAAAATAAAGTCCGAGTAACACGGATGGAGGATATAACATGAAACAATTAAAATAAACGATAATATACCAAAAGTGTTGAAAAATTAGAAAAAATATAATATAAACTGTAGGAACATAACAATAAAGATGAAGTGAAATGATCCCGTCGAGCAACCAAGAGAATAAAACGTAATTATGTATAATGTCGGTTGTAGCACTCGTCATTTTGTCGGCCGCTCTTAAATACACAAATACCGACGCTACAATATTAATTAAATTTCAACACCTGTTTGTCGGCAACGAGAGATGCTCGGTTAAGGGAAAAATTAACGCGCATAATCGGCCCCCTGTGTTCTTCACTTATTCCCTCTCTGTCGCTTTATTTTCAGCGCGTTTCATTACAGCCTGACTTTGTCTTGTTTCAATGGTTCCGTGGTCATTTTTACAGTGCTGGATTTCATGACACTTCATGATAAATTAAAATATTTCAGAGCCACAATAACTTATCTACCAGATAATTAAATACATTACAGATCTCGGTACCTAACTAATAATATAGAACATTCCAAATTTATTGCAAAAAAAATTAAGGATATATATTATTTGAACTATTGATTACAATGCAACGCATTTCTTGAAACAAACATTTTTCATGCCACTGGAAGCCAGTCCAGTTGAAAAAAGACTAATTTATAAATATAGTTATAACTAAATTGAAAAAAAAATATCTGATGTGGACACCACATGACTTCCTTGTACACGTATTAAACTATAGATATTTTTTTAATTACACATATTTGACATTAAATCTTTTATTTTTTGTTCTAATCCATAGCAAACTTAATTTTTTTAAAAATCAAAAAATATATAATATTTAAATTTAGATATCTCGTTTATGCAAAAAGCTAATTTAAAAATTCTTAATGTGCTAGACGCAGAATTTAATTCTCTAAAACTTTTATTTGCAGCGTTCATTTCTAAAATTAAAATAATACCATTTTTTTCAAGGAAAACTGTCAGCAGCTTCATGTTATGTGTCACTTCCGGTTAGTCTATTTTAACCAAAATCTATTATGTTATTTCCATTGATATAGTAGTCTTATATACCAAATTTGGAAGGTTTTAAATTATATTTGAATATAGTTTTTCATGAAAATCTATTATAGGCTTCAAGTAAAGTACCACTTCCGGTAGTTGTATAATGACCAAAAAGGGAGGTGCACAACTAGATGTTATAACAGTCCTAAATATAAAGTTTAAATTTTCTACGGCTTACTGTTTTTTGAGTTATGCGAGATACGTACGTACGTACGTACGTACAGACGGCATGACGAAATTAGTCAAAATGGATTCAGGGAGGGCCAAAACACCTATTTCCGTTGAAATCTGAGAACCGAAAATTTTCGCGATTACAATACTTCCTTTACTTCGTACAAGGAAGTAAAAACAGAGAAGAACTAAATATTTTATTTTTAAATACCATAATCAGTGATTAAATTAATTTGCAAAATATTTCAAAAGAGATTTATGTATCATTTAATTCTCTAAATTTTTGGTTTGAAACTTTTCGCTGTAAGAATCCTAACAATAACCACCCAAAAATATCATTAATTTGCACTATCTCTCGCTGTTCAACTTTTAAGTTTGAGAAAAGAAAAACCGAATGGCGTTAGTAGGCAGACATTGGCATTACTTACACTAATTGATTTCCAGCGCGGCGTCATTTCTGTAATACCCTTTCTTCCGAGTCCGCGCCCTCGCCACCCGCCATGATTGAACGACGGACCCGCTATTATTTGAAACATTTTTAATTTAATAATGAAATCGACAATTAACCGGAGCGAGCACCAACTCCGAGCGTTCCGGTGTTTCACTGTTCCGGACCTAGAACTCGATTCGTAATTATGGAAAATTGAAATTATAATTGAAATAGTTTTGTACATACGTACTGGTACGATTAATTAATTAAATAACCTGATTTTATAGACACTTCAATTAAGTTTTTAATTTGATATGAGTTCGCTTTTGTGTATTGATACTTTGTTATTTGCAATGTGGTTTCATTCAATTTGCAGTTTATTTTTGATCTTGGTTTTCATTTACTTATCCAAGAGATACTGTCATTTATTTTTCTATTCTACACAACAGGAACTTAATCTCTATTACAGTAGCTTATAGTGGAATTCGAACCACTAAATTTCAGTCGTATTTTCTGAATATAAGCGCGAACTTTTGATTGGTAATAACTATATTTCAAGTTTTCTGCAAACTAAATATTCACTTTTCTGACCCACTCATATTGTAATTTATTGAGCTAATTAAAACTGCCTTTACAGACACACAATTAGTAATTACGATTAGCAATTATAATTATCAATTAGTGAAAACGGTTTAAAATTTGCGATCCAAATTATAATTACAGCACTACAAGTAAATTAGTGAGAAATAACGTTTGTAAAATACTTTGAAAAGTAAAAAAATAAATAAATATGTCATCACGCCTTTTACCCATTACTGGGTGTGGCACCTCTCGGTAAGTGATATATTTAATCAATTTATTTGCGATAAATTTTTCATTATTATTAATGAAAATAAAAAAAGACTAAGGTCTAAATCTTTTCATTTATATATTAAGAGAATGTCTAGAAAATTCGTAAGTTTGCAACGGTTCTGAAATGAATTCATGATTCGGTGATGAAGTAATCTATAATTCACGAAGCCTTTTCCATTCAAGTAGGCTGTGTGTGGTTTTATTGTTTTTAAAACACTCTGTCAGTATTCTGTCCTCTGGGGTCACATCACTAACACTATTGCATCAGTGTTTATGTGTCTGTCACCCCACTATGGATATCACTTACATAACATGACTTGAGAAATTGTTTTTCATTTTTATATCACTTAATAACAGCGCGAACTAAACCGGAATATATGCTCAGTATCAGACTGAAAATAATGTACATTTTTCATCAATTTTGTAATTTTTCTGGAATTTCGAACATGGTTAAATGCTTTTTCGCTATGTAAAATTTACAATAAGACATACTATAGTTAACTAAATTTGATAGTATTTTCATATATAATATAACAAGCAGTATGAAAATTGCTGAAAATATTTTGACATAAATTATGAGTGTGTTTCCTATTTCCGTAACAACGAATGTATATTTATGTCAAAATATTATCTGTCAATTTTCATACTACGAGTTGTATTCGGCTTGAGAATTTATCAAACAAGAGTTAATTAACAAAAATAGTTAGGTATTTATTTGCACATTATTAATTAGGTATTACAGTGATGAAAATTTTGAATATTAAATGTACACTGAAAAAATGACGTTTATGAAAATATTGAAAATATTATTTATTTTATTCGTAACCAAGGATATTATTAACAGTAGTATTTCCATTATCAATTGCACCAGCGATGAATTTCCGACGAAATGTACATTTCATTGGTTCATTTTCAAACAAATTCGTGATCCTATTGGTTGACAGTGACGTGTGGTGAATTCTCAAAATAATTCTAGTATTTTTGAAAGATTGTTCAAATAATTGAAATAAGAATTAAATGATGCAAGCTTATATGAAGTATTTTTCTCAAAAAAAAATAAAAATAGAGAAACATTTGACAAAATGATCTGTATATACAGAACCTAAAAACGGACAGAATTTATATAACTGAGTAGACTTACCGATTGACGATATGTTTCCTTAGAACCTACAAAAACCTAAAACTAAATAAAATAAAATTAACAAAATAACAAATGTGGAAATATGTTTTAAGTGTCATCTATTAATAAAGATATATGCGAAGATTGGCAACATATGTAAAATTGCATAATGTTGTCAATGCTCTGCGTATATACTAATGAATGATAATGTTATTAGTAATTAAAAAATAATGATAATGGGAGCAAGTAATTATGAATAAGGGTCGTGACATTCAATGAATCTCAAACTTTTATTGGAATGCACACAAAATGAAAACAAATTTCCATATAGAAACATTTTGAGCAAATCATGTCTGTGTACAGATTATTTTTCATTTTTACATTAAAATTAATAATTCTGAAACATGTACCTTCATACAACAAAAACATGTCGCATTCATTCGTCCTTATCTTAACCTACACACGTCTTGCACCAATCTCCCCACTCTGAAAACAAAAAACTAACAACGTGTAGTGAATCTGTTCTTCTTAACAGAGCCGACGGTGAAGAGTGAAACCATTGATTCACAACTATTCGACATGTCCCATGAAAACTATTTAATCGATGCTTTCTTCACAAGACAAATATAAAAACCGGCATCATTATCAATACTACTTCAGTATTTTGCGAACAGCAAAATTTATCCTGATAGTTTTAGGTTATTTTCATGCATTTTACTTACTTACAAAAGTAGCTGTTATTAGAAAAAAAAGAACATAATGATAGCTCATTGACAGTTCCGTAAAAAGTGTGATTAAAAAGTAATATTTTTATACTGACAGCTTCATACAAGAACAAAATGCATAAAAGGTAAAAGTTAAACAAAAGAAATTAATTGTTTCCAACATTAAATGAAAATAAAATGACATTTCCCTCACTCAATTTAGTTGTAATAGAAACCGTTTCCCTCACTAGTAATGAAAATAAAAACTTTCCTCACTAGTGAGGGAAACGGTTACTATCACAACTAAATACGTGATATGCATTTGCAAACACAAGATGTAATTTTCATGCTTAATGTTGAAAAAAGTAATTTGTATCACATGTGGGAAAGGGTCATGCAAAACTCATATTATTGGAACGTTCGCTGTCGGTCGTGCTCCAATTTTCATACTCATTTTGCAATTGAACCCTTTTCTAACTAGCATTACAATATACTATTGTAACAGAATTTTGAAATGGTGGTAATCTAGATCAGAAAAATATTAGTTTCACATTTGTTGCAATTGTACGTAAATAAGATGTTTGAAACTTTATTTGAAAAGTAAAATTTCGCGGGACATCATGTATAGTTGTGAATCATTGGTAAAACAAAAAGAAAAGTCCCTACTGACAATTTACAATGATGAGAATGGGGAGACACACTTGCTCGAAATTTGTGATCTCCAAAACGTTCAGAATATCTATTTACAATAAGATGAAACAATGCTATTTTAAAATTCAAACATACATATCTTTATACAATAATTACCATAATAAGAATAATAATTTAATTTTAAAAAACAATGCTTATTGCTTGCAGAGCGACGAAGATCACTGGGTCCATATCGCTACGAATTGTCAATGATCATTTGTAATTAACACAACCGATTAACAAACACTAATTTTAAAACACGTTAACTGAAAACATGATTTGAATATTTCACTAACACATTTGCAATGTGTGTTCAGGATTCTGGTCCTTGCGCGAGAACTGTACAAGTAACTTCGTTGTTGTATCACCACCACTGGCGAGTGAACTACTCCACGACCACGATGTCGAGGATCACGTGGAGATGGAGTCCTCACGTGCCAAGTGGACTCTGGAATCTAAACACAGAAACATCAAAATAATTTCATTACATATACATATAAAACTCATGAAAAATGTAGATAGTTTAGGATTTGTAAATTTAAATAAAGTATCAATTGGGAAAATGATCAACCACATTTTTAATTAAGATAAATGTGTATTAAGATTTAATATTTAATTTTGTGATTAATTGAGATCTGCAATTGCAGAGCTGCTACATATACGTATGATTATTTTGGGCAGGAGTTTCGATTGTAGATAGAAGACAATTTAAATTGTCGGACAATGGAATCGAATTTCCACGAAGCTATGTATTTACGTATTTTGATAAGTTAATTAAAGTGAACATCTAAATAGGGGCAGTAAACCTCCGTGTTAGATTGAAAGCAATATCTTCCATTTCATCTTCCCAAACAAATTTGCAATTAGAGAAATACTACATCATCAAATCGCATAGGTCCTAATACCTCTCGACTCCTGCAGCATTCAGCCAATCCTATTTAATGCGGCACTCCTGCCGCCTCCACCTCGCCAACCCGCCGCCCCGCTAACTTATACCGAGCACTAAGCGCTTAAGTTGCCAAACGCATAGACAAATTGATACAGCTCACTAACGAAGCACACATAAATTTCACGGACTTAACTAAAACAGGGAACAGCAAGACGGCAATTCGCAGCGTTCAAAGAAAGAAATTGGATGGATTTCAACCATGTCCTCTCTTTACGATGCTTTCTTTGCTTAATTACGACTTGCTTCTGGTTTTACTCATTCTCTCTCTACATGTAGTGTTATTCATTGCCAGCTTATTTTACGTATATCATACATTCAATTACTTCCAGAGCGCACAAGATTACCCAAGAGTAATTCACAACATTTTACTCACTATATTATTGCTCATTACTTTACTTTCAGGTATCTTATCGTACCATTTGAAATTATAAATATTAAAAAAAATATAAAGTAAACATTTGGCTATGTTTCACAAAATTCAGCCTCCAAGTCACCTTATGAGGGCATCGTCAGAGGCTGGCCAGCACAGTTAGTAACCATAGACGCGTTTCGCTCTTGTTAGAGCTCATCAGTATGGTATAACTCACTTCTTCACCTAGAACAAAATTCACCTGAAGAAGCTGGTGACGAAGAACTGTGCCAGCAGAGAATAAGATCTCTAACAAACAGGTAAGATGACATGAGAAGTTCTGTGGAACAGGTCATGCCATCTACCGAAAAAAGGGAAAGTTACGCAATAGCAATTTAAATAACAACAAAGACAAAATTAATTGTCATCCAACACTTGGTGAAACAAGGTTTAATAAACAGTTCTTCGTCATCAGCTTCTTCACATGAACTTTGTTCTAGGTGAAGAAGTGAGTTATACCATACTGATGAGCTCTAATAAGAGCGAAACGCGTCTATGGTTACTAACTGTGCTAGCCAGCCTCTGACGATGCCCTCATAAGGTGACTTGGAGGCTGAATTTTGTGAAACATAGCCAAGTGTTTACTTTATATTTTTTATTAAACCTTGTTTCACCAAGTGTTGGATGACAATTAATTTTGTCTTTGTTGTTAATTATACTTATTTTTTAAATACATTTTCTAGTAATGAGATCCTATGATCAGAATATAAGATTAAATATACTCTTCATTCTTTCATATAGAAATATCCAGTTTCGGAAATTAATGAAATAAATGTTAAAATATTTAATTCTGTGTTTACGAATAATAAAGTTAATTACGCTGGATATTTCTGAAACCTTTTATAATAAAAAAAATTAGTAGTTAGTGATTTCTAATTCGTAAAATGAAAGCAATACATTACTTCCGTATATCTCTGAAATGATTTGATAGTCATTATTAATGTACAAGCAAAAATGAAAGTACTAGCATGTTATATATTTCGAATTCCCTTATAGCGAGTGAAGGAAAGAAACAAACGTCCGAGAAAGACAGAGGTTAGCGTGGGAGTGAGAAAGAGCCAGTCCACTTCCGGAATGAGCAGGGCACTTCCTGTGATTGACTGCGTAGTTTACGTATCTTGTCTCCCGCCGTTTCGACCGAGACGAAGTCCGGAGGCCGGGGCAAGACGATGACCGGAACTCAGAGTTTATAGCCACGCGCCATGATTAAGATGGCCTGTGTTCGATGCTTTGGAACTGAGATTGGACCGGCAGATATCGGATTACGCTAATTAAATCAGACCCAATGTAGACTCAATTAATTCTATTCTAAAAATAATCACTATCAATAAGCCAAACTATTTTTTATAACTGACACATCAGTTTACGATATTTGCAAGGAACACGATAACAACGTACTTTTTATAAATAAATATATCATTACTGGGTGTGGCACTCTGCCTAAGCAAATCTCGGTACATGATATGTTTTTTCGCGTGACGTGCGGTTATCAGCTGTCAAATCACGGCCTCCAAAGATATTAGTTTTCTCAAAATTGATGCGTACATATGAAATAAAAATTTACTGAAGTATACCTCAGTTTTTATAAATATACTAATCTTTTTTTATTAACTTTCTTCGAACTATTTTTGAAAAATTAAATATGGTGTCTGTCAGTTTCAAAATATAAAATTACAGAAAATTTAAGGGTTATTTAGATATACTTGTATATTACAAAGAAAATATTGCCAAAATAATTTTCATGAAAATTGCTTCAAAGTTTTAAAGAATAAAATTCTGTATCTAAATAGCTTTCAATTTATTTGGTTAATTACTGTACAAAGTGGATTACAAATTGCAACAAATAACTATATTTTCAATTAAATGGAAGACAATTGCAGTGTACAAATTGATTTGCCTGAATAACCCCACATGAAAATAAATTAAACAATTATTTTTTCACTCTAAATAATTTTATTTCATACTGTATCGTATTTTTATGTTTGCAGTAGGGATTTCAGTCCGCAAATTCAGACTTTACAGTACTAGTACAGTAACAGTTATTGACATTTAATTACAAATATTTTAGGATGTCACTTTCAAGGTTAGGAGATGAAAAATATTTTACAATGCTTATAAAAAAACCTAATATATACTAAATAAAAGTTACCTCATCTTTGGGGTCCGTGATTTAACGGTTGGTAACTGCACTTCATGCGCATAAATATATCACTTACCGAGATCTACTACAGTAAAGTGACACGCCCAGTAATGGGTAAAAAGCGTGATATATATTTTATGTTTATCAAAATTTTGAAAACATTTTCCATTATTATTTAGAAATAAATGCAATGTTATGAGTGATATATTTATGCGTGTGAAATATAATTTGAATGTGGTGAAAATTATCGGGCGATATCGCGATCTCAAATCAACAGTTCGCCAAAAATTATAATTAATTTATCGTATGCAATGGTTTTCAGAATAGTAGCAAAATCAAATTCTTAAAGATGACATTTCATTGCTGATTGTGTGAAAGCAAGGCAAGTATGTATTATATGTATGGGTTTGCTGTGTCCAATATCTTATAATAATATGATTGCCATAATCGCTGGTTGAAGCTATTAGGTAAATTAGCGTGGTTTAATTTAGTGGTTGCATTCAAGTAGATCATTTATTTCCCATTTCAGCGTTTATTTCTCTCTCAGTCGTCCTCGTCAATCGATTTTTCGTATCGTTACAATTATTACTAGCATTTTCTCTCTTTAGAAAATAAACTTTGATACCATGAAAGCGCGGGGCACGGAACAGGAAAGAGAAACGAAAGAATTAATCTAGATGGATTAAACAGCACGGGCCAGATTACCAGTTTCATTAAACTAAGTGCCTTTCAGCACTGATATATACATGCATACGTACAGCCAGCGCCTCTGACGGGGACAATTCAACTAACATGAATTGGGATATGTATTAAAAATACTTACTTCAATACATCGTGATTTTTACCCTACTTTCACAGTTTTATATATGTTTTATTTTATTTAAAAAGATCATTATAAAATTAATCTAATGTTTTAAAACGGCATAAGAACTTAGTAATGCGTATTCAGCGTGTTTACGTCATATTATATAAAGTTTGTTTTCATATTTATATGTTTTATATTATTAATAAATGTTTAAATAGCTATTTATGAAACTAGTAAGGAAATGAAGGTTATTACCTTACGCATGTGAAATTTGCAGAACGAGGCGTAGCCGAGTTATGTAAACACATAAGTTAGATAATAACCTATTTCCTTACTAGTTTCATACAATATTTTTTCTACTTCCGTTCTAATAAATACGAAAGAGCGTTTTTGAAATTTTAAAATTTTGACATAGTAATGACAGTTATAAATTCAAAAACTAAAAGAATAACACATCAGAATTCGTCTACCAAGATATCTGTTGCTATATTACCTCATTATTTCACTAGTTAAATAATGCAGTTCATTACCTAACTCAAATAAGTGAAATAAAACGTCTATTTCCTAACGGAAGTACAAAAATATTTTAAACGACTTCTAAAGCCTTTAATTATTAATATAAAATAATATATTGAATCCTTGTTATAAAACCATTTGAGAATTAAAGTTTTAACTGCAAATCAGTTTTAGTTTGCTGTCCTGTATAATAAAGTCTAACATTTCAAATAAATTCATACGAATGTCAAAATTTAAAAATAATAATACGATTTGATAAGACTGAGCGGTTTTTATAACATGTTGTCGAAGAAATGCGTGATACAAATATAAATTTGATAGTACGAAATATGACGCAGAACCGAACTCAATGAATTGCTATTCAGATAACGTACTTCACGTCTTATATTGTTATATATTCAGTATGTATTTTCATTTTCTTTTCAGTTATATTACTGAAAGAAATTGCATGCTTTTGTTTACTGATATAAATTTCGGAAGTCTTTTACTCAAATTTATCTTTTTCAATTATTTCAAATAAAGAACAAAAATTTCTACTACTTTCACGAAACTGATGTCACTTTCACGATTAACAAAAAATACTGTCTCAATCAAATCAGGTGATAAAATCTAACATTTTATTATTTTGCTTAGATGCTTCATTTTATATACAGGGTGTTTCAGGACTAGTGTAACAAACTTTAACAGCTTATTCCTGAGGTCATTGTGTGCTAAAAATGTCATATGAACATAGGTCCTATTCCTTCTAGTTACTAAGATACAAGAGGTTGAAGTTCTATATATAACACAAAATACAAAATCAAGATATGTTCGGAAAACAAGAGTTTTATTGAAAAGTCATACCTTATTTGTCTTAATTAATTTTATTTATTAATATTAACGAATACGATTTAGAGAACAAAACATAAAATGACACAATTAAATAGACACAGAACATAACCAAACATAAAATATGTTAACACAATATAAAATAAGATAACAAATTTAAAAAAAAATACAGCAAGTGTTCAAAATGAGCGCCTATAACTCGTATACATGTTAATATTAATAAATAAAATTAATTAAGACAAATAAGGTATGACTTTTCAATAAAACTCTTGTTTTCCGAACGTATCTTGATTACAAAAGTTTGAAAATTTCGTGTTATTTATAGAACTTCAACCTCTTGTATTTCGGTAACTAGAAGGAATAGGACCTATGTTCATATGACATTTTTGGCTCAAAATGACCTCAGGAATAAGCTGTTAAAGTTTGTTACACTAGTCCTGAAACACCCTGTATATTCTAGAGAGATAATAAAGTTCAGTTTTTGTTGAGAGGATCATTTCCAATTGGTTACACTATATTTATCGTTTGCCAGATCTTCTAGCCACATTTCATGTAACAAACTACAAATTCGAAATTCAGAACCGCAATTACGAGCGCCCTTTTCTATTTTTCCGTCGCCACCGTCACTGAAGCTATGTACTGGACCTCGGACAGAACATGAGCACTGTACGCAGTCCAGTGCGGTTCGTGCCTCGGGGCGACAACGCGTACATGAAACCGCTTTGATGTTGAGATAATTAGTAATGTGTAAACACACTGGAACTTGTTCCCTGCACCACTGTGCTTACCAGGGAATTTTTGTCCTGAACTCACACATTGTTTGTGTTTTCATACGTTCATCTGAAAGACTCGATGGACTGCATATTGTTCAAACATTTATTTCGAAAGTATCACAAAAAAATCTACGCTTTTTACAGATCTATCCTGGCACACCATTCACATTTATATTTCTTTTCATATTACCTCGTTTCATCTTTTGTTCACGCAATAAACTTTCAATTATATTTAACCATTTATTCCTAGGTTGCACCTCTAATTTTATCAATATTCACCAATTTTACCAATACTGGGAGTTTTTTTAATCAGTAAACATAGGGATATGCCATTACCATAGTTGCAGTTACAGAGTTTGACAGCAATGCATTAGAGCATTTATTTTAAAAGTAAACATAGGGAAAATAATATTGCTGTCATCTATAGTTGTCAAAGTAATAAAACTGTCCTCTTTCAAAATCAGACCGGGTTAATAGAGGATCAAATAGTGGGGCGTTTTTATATAAATGGAAATTTAAATGGGGAAAATTATTTCGAGTTGTTACAAGAGAGAGTAATATTGAGTAAATATTGAGAAAGTGTGGTTCCAACAAAATGTACGAAATTATCTACACCGGATATTCCCCCATCGATGGCTAGGACGAGGTGCAGAAGTAGAGTGGCCTGCAAGGTCACCAGATCTTGGCTTTTTTAAGGCTTAACTTTGAAAGCACATAACTCAAAAACTAAAAGAGATATTGAAATGCGGTTTGAACGAGTGTATTTCTCGTGCGCTACTTAACTTGTACATGTATTTTGAAAACTTTACAAAATTTTCAAAATACATGTACAAGTTAAGTATCGCACGAGAAATACACTCGTTCAAACCGCATTGCAATATCTCTTTTAGTTTTTGAGTTATGGGCTTTCAAAGTTGAGTTTTAAAAAATTCAAAAATCGCTGTAACTCAAAAACTAAAAAAGATATGAAGATGCGCCTTGTGTCATTCGATTTCTCGTGGTCTGAATTATATAGAACCACATTTTAATAATTTGCAATTTTGAACTGGTTCAACCCAAAATTCTCATTATTTGTATGTACGAGCTCTTAAACGAAGAATTTGCGAACAAACCTCTACACAAAAGAACTTTTGGATTGTTTTGAGGTTCTAAATTTATACCTAACGTTTAGTTAATGTAATTTAAAGTAATTCAAATTAATTTAATTTGTTTAAACTTAAAATGTTTCTTTTAGACTATAGACTATTACACTTCAATGCATTGCTGAAAATATTATTTACACTATTTTTACTTTTAAAATAAACGCTCTAATGTATTACTGTCAAACTTTTTAACTGTAACTATGGTAATGATATATCCCTATGTTTACTGATAAGAAAAACTCCCGGTATATCATTTGACATACGATCGACAAATTAGTAAGTCATAACTTGAACAAGAGGATGGAGTCCGAGAAAACTAAATTTTGTTTTAAAAATTTTAAATGCACTCTTCATTAGAAATCTCTGACTCTGCCACTAAAATGTAAAAGAAGTTCTATTCAATAGTATTTGAAAAATCGAAAATCTAGTAATAATATGAATAGTGCCAGTAGTTGGCATTCTGCAGAGTATAATTAGCTAGAGGTGCGAGGTTACAAGAAGAATTTGTAGCAAATCATGAAACGAATAATAAAAGAAAAGTTGTAGTTAGAAACTTGAAAGCTTTAACAAGCTGGTAACCAATGCATAAATAAATCAAGTAGAAATAATGAATGCACAGTTTTAGAAAGAAAGTGGCAGGTCTCGTGTATACCTGCCTACAGAGAGCAAAGCTGTAATCAATACTTTTTAATTAGCCCCGTACGGTTAATTTCTAATTAAACCTGTAAAAAACAAAGAGGAAACCAAGCTAGACTAACGAATAAACGAACAGTCGCGCGAGGGCCGCGGGGGTGAATCGACGTTAACAGATCTAAAACACAAAGCGTTTTGAATTACATTAAAGGAATCGATAACTAATTACGTTTAACACGACTCGCATAATGTGTATTCATATTGTGCACGTGTTTTAACCCAAACACTTTTACAACTTACACTTATTTTACAACTCCTAACCAACAGATTTACATTTGTTCTATACGCTGGCGCTTTTACATAAACAAACATTCTAATACTATTATTATTCTGCCCCAGCTAAGAACGCAGTAGATGGCACTGCAATCGCAATCCTTTTCAATATGAGAAAAATAGTACAACCAGAAGCTTTAATTTATTTCAATTTGACTCAAACAAAAATACTCAATTTATTTGACATCGGTCAATTGTTAATCATTTAGGCTGGTATCACAAGCTCTGTTTTTGCCTGTTTTAAGAGCAGTGTTTTTGGGTGTTTTAGCTATCTCTAACATGTTAAAACCATGCTCTTAGAACACCCAAAAACAAAGCTTGTGCTACCAACCTTATAAATTATTTTTTCTACTCCCGTTATTAAAATGTCATTTAACATCTTAATCACATGTTTAACAAGCCGTGGCTTCGAATGTTTCAGTCATTGCTTGAAGTATTAAGCTCGGCATGAAGTTAGCTTTAGGCATCTGTAATTGTAATTTAACCTTACTTCTTAAATAATTCATAAAACTTTAAATTTTGATCTTAAAAAAAGTATAGTATGTCACTCGTGTTATAAACTCGTTAGATCCTCGTAACTAAAGAGACGTTTAAAAAACTTGTGACATAATATACGAGTAAAAAAGATAGCGAGATTTAAATTTTGTACTAGTTTTATTTAAAGCATTTGAAAATAATTTTAAAACGTTTTTCTACTTCCGTTAGGAAATAGACGTTTTATTTCACTTATTTGAGTTAGGTAATTTAACTAGTGAAATAATGAGGTAACATAGCAACACAAAAAAGATAAGATATCTTGGTAGACAAATTCTGATGTGTTATTCTTTTATTTTTTGAATTTATAACTGTCATTAATATGTCAAAATTTCATAATTTCAAAAACACTCTTTCGTATTTATTAGAACGGAAGTAGAAAAAATATTGTATGGAACTAGTAAGGAAATAAGGTTATTCCCTCACTAGTTTCATAAATAGCTATTAACAGCGGAAAATATACACATTTTCTATTCGTTTTCTGTTCGAGTTCTTATAAGTTGCAGGTTCAAATCCTACCCAAGATAAGAATGATTATGATGTCTTTATTGGGTTAAATGAAATAACAGTCCTGAAAGCTCATCTTTGACAACTGGTTAATAAAAAAAGGAATAGCTATAAATTTGCAATAATACTTGAATGTTTTCGTTTTCTTTTTCTCCCGCTTAAAATTTTGATATTAAACGCTAGATGGCGTATCTCCAGAAAAAAAAATGTCGCTATTATATACAACATATTGAGTAATACTCGTAGCAACTTTGCGTGTTGAAGTATGGCTGCTCTAGTAGGATACACGGTACATAATGAACGCATTGTTATTAAAAATTTGATAACTATCGTCAGGCCGCGCAGTGTATGACAAGCCGAGTAGTCCAATCATTGTTTGCATCAAAGAGATATTTTATTAATTAAAAATTCATTGAAGCACGGCGACATACGAGACGCATACATACACAACACATGAGTGGACGAGGACATTCTGTTGATGGTGACATTGAAATGAATAATAAAGCTCTATTAATTCATTATACCTGTAGCTATTTTCATATTAGCGTCATTATTATTTACTTATTCATATATACTAGGGCAGTTTGTATTTTTTTTTCAATAGTTAAATGACCAAAACTAATACTAATTTTAAGACGATTTCAACGGCCTGTTTGTTTTTTTTTAAATAATGCTAAGCTGATAATATAACAACTTTTGCTTGGAATATGTTGATCCTGAGTTTCAATTTTGGGAAGGAATATACTCGTATGTCTTTAGACTCCTTGTATACTTTTATTTATTTATTGGACGTTTCGATGGTTAACCCATCATCTTCAGCATTTATTTGAAACAAAAATATTTTCCAATCTTAATACATATCTGTTTTTTACATAGTCAATTTTTATATTGAATATTATGTTGAAATTAACTTCAACCGTAATTAAAAAATTTAAAATGTAAAAAACATATATTTATTAGAATTGGCAAATATTTTTGTTCAAATAAATGCTGAAAATGATAATCCTAAAGCCATATATTTCTTCCCAAAACTGATAAAACAACATTAGAAATATCGATTCGACGATTTTCATGAAAGAATATTTTCTATTCTCACACTTTAATTTATTTATTGATTAACTCTCAAAGACATTTTTCTACGATTGCTATGAAAAGTTGACAATTACGTTCTCATTTGTCATCGTAAAGTTGACGTTTTCTGTGGAACAATCGAAAAATATCTTTTTTGCGCGTCTCCAATGGCAACGCGCGAAAAAGACGTTAAATACGCGCGTTTCCAATGGCAACGCGCGAAAAAGATTATAAATGCGCGTTACCAGGGATACAAACAAAACAGAAACTTGTCATATTGACAGTTGACAGAACGAATTTATTTTCAGTACGTAAACGTTTTTAAATAATTTTAAGATGCAATCGTAGAAAAAATTATGTGTGTATCACGAGCGTAAAGTGTCTTTGTTCCTCTTACACTATTGCAGCTCTCGCCTTCGGCTCGCGCTGCAATTACCGTGTTCGAGTAACAAAGAATCACTTTACGCTCTTAATACACAAATAACTATTTTGTTACGATACAGAGATTTATAATGAAACGACCGAATTGACCAAAACGGCGTAGCATTAATTAAATTAAATGAAATAAATATATCATCTCGATATGTGATATATTTCTTCGCTTGAAGTGCGGTTACCAGCCTTCAAATCTCGACCCCAATGATATAAGTAGAGGGAGGGCCACAGGAGTAGTTTTAATGTAGAGAAAAATTTGGAAACAAAGCTAACATTGATATTAATTTAAGTTGTGTATAATGGCTATTTATATACAACTAAGCTGGTATCAGAAACCTCATACTCATGTATTAATATGCACTTGTTGCATAATATACAATTTTCTACAACTAGCACAGTAAGTATATCATTACATCTTTGGCAGTAATGCTAACCACACCACCGTATTGCTGGAATCTATGAAAAACTGTGATTTTTATTCTGGATTTATCTTCAAAAGTAGACGAATGGGCGGAGCATGCCCCATTATCCGTGCGAAATCTCCACCACTGTGCTGCCTCCCCACATGAAATCAGCGGTCGCGCACGGGGTAGGTAAAACCCGCGGCACTTAAACACTTTAATTACATTTTTAATTAACTTTTATTTGCCTATTTTTCACACACGCGCTGTCAACAAGAGCACGCATGCGCGAATCGCTTCGTACACCGGAAACAAGATGGCGGCAAGCGGAAACATTCGACCGCCGAGCGGTGGCGTTAGTTTTCATTTCCAATTTAGAGTGGCGCTAATTGGAGACGCTAGAGCCATCACCCGGCGTGGATGTAAATCACTAATTAGTCTCATTTCGAACTGTGAATGCGCGGCTCGTTTCACTGTATTGGTTGGCTACCCTCTCTTCCTCTACACCCCTCACTCGCTGTGTATGTATGTGTGTCTTTGGTTGGTCTCTCCGCAGGGAAAACTTTTTCAGGGTGATAATTATTAGGTTAATTTCAACTGTGGAGAAGTCGTTTTTCATGTTCCAATGTTTCAACGAATTTCTTTTTACTTAATATAGTTTTGTGGCCTTATGAATGTTTCGCACAATTCTAATTGTACTACTGTTACTGCAGTTTTGATTTAATTTAAACTTTCATTTTAAAATTATTAGGATAGAAAATACCGACATATAATATAGTACTTTTTATGTAACATAAAAAGTAGACATCCGATATATACTCGTATATATCACATCAAATAGCTTGACAATTACGTCACTGACTTTATTGTAGTACAAGACAAACGTTACTTTTATTTTAAGTAAAATAAATTCTCCTCCACAACTTCAGGGGTCGTGATTTGACGGCTGAAAACCGCACTTCACGCGATAAAATATATCATTTACTGAGATCTGCTGAAAAGAATACGAAATAAAATTTAAAAATTAATAAATGACTATAGAACGCAAGATATGTCTTGTGTGTGACCAGCTTGACATTTGTGTACGGCGTAGTGGAATGCGGTTTCCATTGGGCGCAAATAAATTAAAATAACTCCAACATTAATGAGTCAATAATTAAAATATACTAATTAAAAATGTGTTTTTGATTATATTTACAATTAAACAATCAATTTTAAATATTTAATTGCATTCATTATTAATTACCTAATTAAAAATGCTCCCCATCAATTAAATAAATTTAACACGAGACATGCTTGATGCATCGCATTTGCAAGAGCTTTTATTAATATTGCAGTTAACATCACATTATTAAATATAAAATTTTAATCTACTGTATTATTAATGCAAACAATTCTATATTGAAAGTCATTTTTATAAAGTTAAAAAAAGAACTTGAAAATGATGGCAACAAAAAAATGTGCAAAAATGTCTCAAACTACTTGAAATGAAATATATTTTCAATAATCACAGATGAATTTATGATAATGAAAAAATTACGTTGCTAAGTTCTTAAGAAATATTGTAAATATAAATTAGTAGAAACAAAGTGAATTATGTATGTTTTGTATTACAAACAAATTCAATGAGGTAAATTTAGTGATATATTTGTTGAAAGCTTCAGAGGAATTGCGAAATAAAAAGCGAGAAAGCAGAAAAAATAAGCAAAATATTTATACGTTCGCATGACGAACACCTTTTTCTGGACGAACGCTAATCTTTCCAGAGGGCATATTTTCATCCACAATGTTGGCAACGCTAATAAACACAGTGCGAAGAGAAAGAGAGAAGGCAGAAGTAGCCCTTTTTCCCTCAACATGCTAGATATGTACAAGAGACCACTTGTGTTTCTCTATAGCCACGTAAAATGCAGGTAATTACTAATTTGCTTACACGTACGCAGCACGTAGTTTTTCAAGCCCTTTTATATTCCGTTTCCGCTCGAATTGTCTCTTGGAATTAATGCAGCATAAACCTAAATAGCTTTATATCCGTCGATTAGCGAATTTGCCCCTGATTACCAGCTCTATGATACGCCCATGTCTGCTTGTTTTCAAGCGAAAACTTTCTGCCAACACACGTGTAGACTTCCGGAAAACACACAGCTTTGAGCCCGCAAGTTAGGACGTAAATTGCGTTGCTTAGCAACGGATATGTTTGTGCTATTGTTTAAAACTAGCTCGTTAATTACCCGGTTTACTTGTTGGTTAAATGCCCGAAGAACCGAATTTTCAATTACAATGCACAGAAAGGCTTCACTCATTGTTTTCCAAAAGCTACTTAAGTTTCATTTTATTTCTATTTACAGCACTGAAAATAAATATACCAACAATAGCTATGGTTTTACTGACTTGACAGCAAGAGGGAATTACGTTAAAAAAAGACAATATACCGGGTGTGTCACGAAAAGCAGTTTACATGAGATAAGAGTTTTTAATAATTATTAATCGGAACCTACGGGATACGTTTTATTTCGTAATATTTATTACAATACTAGAACTGTAAACTCTCATTTTTCGTACAGAAATAACTAATGTAAACATGGAAATACATTGCAGTATGTAATAAAATAATTTCTTTTAATTTTCATAGCCCTCTGCAAAAAGCTTAAAGATGGCTATTTAAATTTAAATTGTGACAGGACCGTAACACATCAATAAATTTATACTTATTGGATGCAGTTTTCATTTCTGAATAGATTTTATAATTACATTTTTGTTCTAAAAGTAATATCGTTGTATACTATATAATGTAAAGAGCTGGTACACATTTAACAAAAAATTGTTATGTTTTTATTTTGCCGAGGGATATTCCCTGTGGTCCTGCTGAAAAAGTAATAATTTTTTAAAAATATTTATCCATGTACGTACAAAGTAACAAATTAAGATTGAAACTACATGAACAAAATTGTGAAATATTAATTTCAAAATTGTCTACATTACTAAAAACACGAAACATAAATATTAAACAGATAAATTAGTACGAAGCCACTGTATAATTTAATTAAAAATCGAATATCTACAATGATTTATTAACACATGCTAGAAATTACACCAGCGTGTAAAACCAAAAATATATATTATTCATCAAATTCAAAATAACTTGGAATTTCGCGTGTCCCAGTGTATTCGTGTTGATAAGTGGCCCAGCATCGATTTCGATTTTGAATTAATAATTTATAAATATTCCGGTTATCGGCGGATTTATTACAGTTATTATGGTAATAACACGATCTATTATATCTGAGAGTTGTGGCGTGTCGAACCTACTCTCTGGGAAGCCAAAATTTCTTCACAAATAATACATTCCAATTCTGTGCGTAAATTTATTATTTAGAACGATACTCCCATTTATTGCCTCGAATATGATACTAAAATTATAATATAGGACAAGTTTGATTGTCCTTCAATGTATCAGAAATTGTAATGGGATAATTTAAACAAATAGACGAGGCGTAATCAAAGTTTCAAAGATAAACTTGTATTAATAATGAAAATTTATTGAGGTGAAAAATATCGATATATAAATGATTAAATCACATATTTTTCACTTATACGTCTTAAGTATGATGTATAGAATAATAATTATTAAAAAAATATTAGGTTAATTATAATAAAAATATTTTTTATTCCTGCTGAAATCTTTGATGAGCCATATCTCTAAAACTAGAAAAGATATTTAAATTCTGTTTGCACCGTTAAATTTGTCGTCATTTACTCAAACTAACAAAATAAAATTGAGTAAAATGTTTTAAGCGGAACAGCAACAAACTACATTTGAAATAATCCTGCTGATGTGCTATATCTCTAAAACCATTATAGATATTAAAATGCGGTTTACAGCGTTGGATTAGTCCCTATCAACTTTATATTTTAGCATAATATCCTTAAATTTTATCCATTAATTTTCCCACAAAACTAACTTTTATTCAACTATGGTGTTGTATACTTAACGTACACGGACGTTGTGTGTTATTTTTCTTTAAAATAATGAATAAATATTTAGCAGCGGGAAATATATACATTTGCGCATAATTAATTTAGATATAGTTTATTGTTCACTTTGTCTAATTAATAAAAAACAATTTTGAACTTGAAAATAAACCATAAAATAATAATAGACAAAAGCAAAGCGCGTCTAGTAAATTAAAATTTTCTGCAGCAACAAATCCAAACTATTTGAAATTTTAAGACAATTAGCGAAGCATTCATGTAAAACTTTATCAAATAACTAAATAACCCAACGCTTCCCTTAAAACAACTCGGAACAACGAACCCAAATAAGTGCAAAATACACAAGCAAACAGTTAGTCGCAAGTCCGACAACATTAAAACAACAAAGTGCTGCACGAATTTCCCTAAACACATTAGCCGAACAGGTGAGCACAGCAAAAGCCCCCGTGTGAAATGAGCTTGCACGCCGCTGGCGGCGGTCTGGTCCTGTGCTCTTTAATTTTATTTGTTAGCGAGAGATGGGCAAGTATTTCGGACGTAATGATTGGTTTGAGGATCGAGCTGTTGCTTCGAATGCAGTGTGATTATAGAGGTAGATTCTTGAGAATGTTTGGGGTTTCTTAACTCGGTTCTTTGAAGTGTCTGGCCCTGTCGGCTGTCATTAGAGTGTCATTAGAGTGCAATTAAAGCTATAGACCGAAAAACTAATACGTCAAGAACACGTATTTAGGACTAAATCAAACTTTTCTTCCATCTTTCAAATTATACCGACAGATTGTTTTAATTTTTAATAAATACGCATTATTTTCTGACAGAACATGTCATCAGTACAATAGCATATTGTCTAACTAGTAGAAAAAGTTAAATATTTCCGTCGACATATATTTCCTAAAAGTTATTAATGTCAATCATACTGTTTCTTTCCCGCTGCCACAGATATGGGGACAAAAGTGTTTTAATAGGAAATGTAAAAAAAGTGTTGTAACTTACCACACTACATCCTAGTCTCTGCTGCGCCTGGGCCGCCCAACCTTGCCCTTCCGCACCGTCGTCCCTCCCGCAGTGGTGGAGCCCTTCAGCAGCTTGTGCCAGTCCTGCTCGCACACCAGGCTGCCAGCGAGCATGTAGTAGCGGTCGCCGGGCACGAGGTGCGCCCCGCACTTGGAGCACGCGAAGCACTTGAGGTGGAACACGTGATGCTGGGGTGCTGGGTGTTGTGCTCCGCTGCCGCCGTTGCCAGCCACGCCGCTGCCGCCGCCCGTTCGCATCACGTACTCGCTTGAGGGGATGGTCTGCCCGCACGCCGAACACGCTCCACTGTTGCCGAATAACCTGCGCCGACAATTCGCACACATACCGATATGATCACACACCGTTCCAACACTGGGTACAGACACTTTCTTTACTGGACTTTCTGTCATAATTCACTGGGTTTTATTACTCTATTTCAAATTGAATCATGCTCTTAATTACCTCTGAAGACTTTCAAATAAAAGTTAACTTAATGACAACCTTTATTTTTCATTATTACTCTATAGATTAGTATTACTTAATCTCAATTAAATGTAATTTTCACAAGTAATGTTAATAGTTATTTGTGTATTAAGAGCGTAAAGTGATTCTTTGTTACTCGAGCACGGTAATTGTAAGAGGAACAAAGACACTTTACGCTTGTGATACACACATCATTTTTTCTACGATTGCATCTTAAAATAATTTAAAAACGTATACGTACTGAAAATAAATTCGTTCTGTTAAATATGACAAGTTTCTGATTTGTGTATCCCTGGTAACTATTGAAATAAGTGCGCATTTAATATCTTTTTCGCGCGTTGCCATTGGAGACGCGCAAAAAAGATATTTTTCGATTGTTCCACAGAAAACATCAACTTTACGATGACAAATGAGAGCGTAATTGTCAACTTTTCATAGCAATCGTAGAAAAAAAAATTACGGAACTATCTCTGAGCTGTTCTTATATATTTGTTATAATAACAACTACGGAAAAATAAATAAAATGCAGGAAAATAACAAAAATGTCAGGATTGATTGTTCCGATCACAGAATGCCAAAATTGTAATAATCATGAAAAACAGAAGTTGTCGATGATAACAAATAATAATCCAGTTATAGAATATAGGGAAATATTCTTATTATAAGTGTTTACACCATTGTATGATGACAGTAAGTCCAGTAGATTTCTAATTAAATAAAATTTCTTGTAAGTATTTTTTTTTCATTAAAAAATTACTCCTAATGAACTTAACGAATGATGACGTAAAACTATATTAAAACAATAATAATACTCCTTCCTGTCTATAATTTAGTAAGTGAAAGATTTATTTTCGGTATAAGAGTTTGATTTATGAAAGTATTATGGAAATATATATCTTCACGATCCACTAATAGCTAATTTAGCAACATGCTAACATCGCCACAGATAAATCACTCCTTGGAGACAAGAGACACAAAACTCCAAAAAACAGTTGAGATCGCGTGAGGCATCACACAGCGTAAGCTCGGCAAATTAGCACAGCACGGCGTAACATAACATACAGATTATTTACATAATTTCATTTGCGGACTGGAGCTGGGCCGATCGTAGTGCGGTGCGTTTAATTAATAAAACGTGCACATGGACCCCTTGCTCCGCAGCACTTCAATTAGCGCCCCCTGCTTTATGCGCTCCTCACCCCGGGAAACTTTCCCGTCCCCGGAAAGCTCTCCAATGGTGAAAGTTACGAGAGGAGAGAGAACATTCATGGATCTGATAATCAGCTCATGGCATCAATGCGACTAAGTAATGGGCTAATTCATACACGATATACAATCATAACAAGTACATAAAAGAATCTTACACTTTTACAGACCAATTCTCAATAGAGTTTTAAATCATTCTGAATTTTGGATTACTGAAATTACGTTTAATTATTGAAGTAACTTTTTAAAATCAGACTAGAATAAATTGAATATAAGTTGAAGTAAGTGAGACATTACTATTGCTAACGTATATTTAAAAATTGAACAGGAATTAAAGTTTTCATTAAACACGTAAACAACAAATCATAATGAATCTCTCCTGCGTGTGTCTCCTGCCGCCCAAATCACAAAATATGAGTATCACATTACAAAGCCACATCACCGATTCTCCGTCTAATTGGCATGGTGTCGCCATTCCTGCACCCCCTCCACCCGCAGCTGTCTGCCGTACAGTCCGGGCCGACTGCAGGGCCTGCCTCACCGGCGATCATTACCAAGGATAAAAAGCATTTGTGTACACGTGAATTTCGTCTCATTAAAAGTTCGGCGTTTGCCGCTCGTCTGCGATGCGGCCAGGGGCACTGCAATCCAGGGGCGTAGAAACGGATAATTCATTACAGTTGTGATTTGTTGGATGGAGTGATGATTGTGATAAATGTAATTAATTAGATTTATTACGTGTACAATGGTCTGTAAACTATTAATTAATTATACTGTTTCATTTCCCGAGCTGAAGGCGAGAGATATAAAGCACCTCAAGGAAGAATCACACTTTCTTCATGACATTCACATCATATTTTTCACAGCCCTATACAAAAGTTACATTTTCAGAAATAAATTAGAAATTTAGATATGATTTATAATTTCTAGTGGGCCAAAAAATTGTCTATTCTCTCCCTAAGGAGAAACAAAATAGGTTACAAAATTAATTATTAATCTATTACCGGTACAACAGCAAACATTTTCCTGTATAGAGAGAAAAGTAACTGTTTTTGTCCCCTATTTATGGTTAGTTTTGAAGTAATCGGGGTTGTGATAAATATTATAATAATTATTTGATTTTAAATGAAATAGAAATTGAAGTGTACCATAACGTACGCCACTGTTTGAAGAGTAGGTCCGCTGGAACTACCCTTTGCGGGGAGGGGGATAAAAAGACAGTTTGACCTTCGCGGCATCGCATCTGTAACGATACGCACCGGAGCCCGGATTCTACAAGCTTCATCGCTACTTCATCTAAAGCTTTCAAGAATCTACCACAATCATTACATCTAGTTCGCTATAAATTTCTTATCAAAATATTAAATTACCTTGAATTATTATTCTGTCCATTTAATTTCATATAAACCATATCTTTAAAATTATAATTAAATTAAATTAACCCTGTTATTTCTATCGAATATATTCAAGCCAATATAAATTTATCTTGCTAATAAATATTTTATGTCCTTGAAAAATCGACGGCTTTCTTAGTCCGAATTAGCAATTGGTGTTTCAGGGATTTTTATTACGTTCATATTTTGAGAAATTTAATGTATTTTTTTAATTAACTTGCAGCAATAAATGTACGGAAAAATTATATATGAATAGATATGAATGAAGTATATATGTGCCAGAAAAAGAATGTTTCGTAAAAATACTGAATTATATGGTTCATTACTCCATTTGATTGTGACATAGCGTAAAGATAAAAATATTTTTGAAAAATAAAAAAATAAATTAATTTGACGAGATCTTGTTTGAAATTTGTTTGCGTATGATAACCATAATATTGAGAAGAATGTTGTTAGACGAATGTCAGTTAAGATGGTTTGAGTTTGTGAATGTATGTTGAATGAAAGATTGGTAAAACTGCTATACTTGTAGTTTCCTTAAATTGTGAAAAGACGACCTAGGAATACATGATTGATAAACTGAAGGTTTACTAGGTGAGCGAAAGATGAGACGAACTTGTATGAGAGGAATTATGAATGTGGTTGAAGCAAAAGTGGCGTAGAAAGATAGGAATGTTCTAAAGAACGGTAAGATGACATGAGAAGTTCTATCGAACCAGTAATGCCATCTACCGAAAAAAGCAAAAGCTACGAAATAGCTATTTAAATAAAAAACAACAAAGACAAAATTAATTGTCTTTAAATGCTCACTTGTGAGACTTAGACAAGTGTTTATTTTGATATTTTATAGGAATATTTGTTAATTTTAGGATGAATCGAATATATAAATGATGTCCATTGAATGTAATTCTCCATTAGATGGAACAAGCGTGACGTTTATGCGTGCATGTATCAAGCAATTTGACCGATTACTGTTTGTGACTATACTAAATATGAACAGCTGGATAAAACTAAAAAATAATAATAACACGGTCGAGTGTGGTGAATTTCGCTAAATGAAAGCAATAAAACCGTTACCTGAAATATTTACGTTTATGTTATAAGCAAGTAATCAATTTAATATTATACATTTAAATCAAGCGTAAAATTTATATTTTATTGGTGCACTTGTCATTAAATTTATTTAAGTTTCTAATCAAAATTGTTCTAGAATCATATAAAACAAAATAGCTTCGTGATAAATAAGAATCGGAATGCATGTATTATAATAACGAAGAGCTAAAGCAAGTGAACAATCAAAATGCTGTTACAGAATCCGAGTTTGAGAGACGAGACGCTATCGGCAGCCAATTAGCGGATGCTGTGGTCCACCGATGAGATGAATCTTCATTCCATCTTTTCCTCTAGACGACGTTCAGGATTTTCTAACGAGGGATACGTTGTTTCGAATTTGGTTCTTGTTCACTTACAGATTATTTGCATGGAACAGTGCGAAAGTTAAAAACGTAATAATAAATAAGATGGCATCTTGAAACTAATACTGTGTCCCATCTTAATAGGGGTAAGCGATAGCTCGATCCATTGACAATAATATCTATCAAACATTCCATAGCTTTCCTTTCATTTATATTCATACTTTATTTCGTCCATTTATTCCTAGATTGTCCTCACAATCTCTCACCCTCAATTTCACCAAGATGACACATCTTCATGGTTCAACAATCTTTTATTTAAACAAAGACAAAATTAATTGTCATCCAACACTTGGTGAAACAAGGTTTAATAAACAGTTCTTCGTCATCAGCTTCTTCACATGAACTTTGTTCTAGGTGAAGAGGTGAGTTATACCATACTGATGAGCTCTAATAAGAGCGAAACGCGTCTATGGTTACTAACTGAACTGTGCTGGCCAGCCTCTGACGATGCCCTCATAAGATGACTTGGAGGCTGAATTTTGTGAAACATAGCCAAGTGTTTACTTTATATTTTTATTAATATTAGTATTTAGGGGACAAAAAAGTAGCACGAACTCCCGAAATATTCATCGTTGCACACTACTTTCGCTTCATCCACATTTCATTCCCATAACAAACTTTTAATCATATTCATCCATTTATTCCTAAGTTGTTCACGCTATCTTTCACCCTCAGTTTCAACAACATTCATCTGTTTTACACGACCAAATAATTTTAAATAGCTCACCCTTACTCTTCTAACAAAATTCTTTTTAATCTCATCTAAGACAATAATCAGGCCGATTCTATACAATATTGCTACGTTATTTACATTGCTAACAAGTCATTGATACTCAAATGATCTAGACAAACAATTTTCACCATATGAAAATTACCCTTGTAACTTTCCCTCCATTAACATCTTTGGGGAGAGTGACTTGACGCGCAATAAATATATCACTTACCGAGAACTACTTCGCCAGAATGCCACACCCAGTAATGGGTAAGAAGCGTGATGATATATTTATTTATTATGAGTTACAAATATATATAAAAATATTGTGAATTGATTAGAAAATATAAGATTGTAACTATTGAAAAGTAAAAAGATTTTGATTTGTGTAAATTTATGTATAGAATTGTCAGGGAAATTTCCTGTTGCGACGCCACTGGCTGTCTACACCACGACGACCGTCGGTCTGCGTGCGTGTACACGCGCCTTCGATGCGCCCCGTTCCGGGAATCATGCGCCCTCGCACGCCTTATCAACTCGTCTCTCATAATGGAGTAATTTTAACAGAAATAAGATTATAAATTGAAAGACATTTTAAATTTGCATTTAAATCAGTACTCGTGTAATTGAGTAAGGCGCTAGGCGTCGCGTGGGCCTTGTGGTTGCGCCGTTCCCTACACAGGGCCGTATTCCAGATAGTTCATTTTCAACACTTCAATCTTTGCCGAAGATAACAACATTAAAGAATGTCGTTATTTATTGATGTACATAACAGCAAATTGTACATTGGTTGCTACATAACTTTGATGTTGACATCAGCAAAAATGTCCTAAATTATTTTAGAGAAAATTATATTTTCTGAAATAATTCACGTAAAATTTGACATGTGTATTTTTAGTATCACTACCAAATTCCTCTGACTTATTGTAATTTACTTTACATAAAACTGACAGGAAAATAAACATTTGCCTGACCTTTAAGATTCAGGAAAGCTTCGCTTTGCGTGCCTAGGTAGGAAAATAACATATTGCATGCCTAGGCAGGTAATGAAACAAATGTGAGTGTCTAGTTACTAAGCAACATCAAATACTGACTGAATATGTAAGTCAGATATTTCTTTTAATTTAAATTAATTTAAAATATTTATTATTTGTTTACAAGTTTCAGGTAAAATGTTATGCGTAACAGTAAAGCGTCGTACAGGATTCGTAAGCTGTTTCAAGCCTCGCTGTTGCTCGGCATGAAACTATCTTACTCATCCTGTATTTGAACACTTTCCTGACTTTTTTCGTAAATAATTATTTTAGTAACTTATTTTTTCTTATGTCAAAGGTTTCTAAATTATTTGAAAATATATTTTTTCAAATAATGCTTGTGTGCAGAAATGAAATTTTATGTGTAACACAGTAAACAGACGTAAAGTATATCATGTGATGACATTTACATTACTGTCAAATATTTGATGGAATATTGTTAGTTTATATCAAACTTCAAATTTAATTTTCGGACATATGTACGAGTAAAAGTGGTAGAAAATATAGTTTTTTGAAACATTTTTTATCTGAAATAGTTTAGGAAAGAATTACAGTAGAAAACATGTACAGATTATTGATGATATCAATTTCTTTTAAATATACTGTAGAATTCTCAACTTTTGAACCATTTCCTTTTCAAATAATTTAGAAGCGTTTGACAGGAGAAAATATGTATACGAGTTCTTCTACGAATACTGACTCTAGATGTTCTAGTTTTAGACTAAATTAGTTTTTCTTGTACCTTATGTTCCTAAATTATTTTGGAAATAATAATTTGGAATGATTTGTTAGTAGAAAAGACAAGTTAATCAATTGAACTTTATCGTCTGTTTTGTCTTTTTGAAGAAGAAAATGAAGACTTATTTCTATTTACTGTTATGTAGCTTACTGGCAAAATATGATTAGATAATTAGGAATAAAAATGAAAATATCTGGATACGGGTCTGCCCCGCCACGATCGAAACATGCTCTAATTAGTTTCTTATACCGCAACAGAGAAAACGCACACATTCACAGCACACGAACACACGTACATCAGTGTATCATACAAGAGACACACTTACACACATACAGACAAAAGTGTTCTTATTAAACGAATCCAATTATGGGCCGAAGGAAATTATTAGTTTCGTTGTTAATTAGATTACAGACCGTCGACACACAGACACACACGCGTCCAGGGTCGGTGCAGGGGACAGGGACGGGCCCGCTCATTTAAACGTAATTAATGTTTTTGATTGGGGCCCGACGAGATAATGGGCCCTTGGCGTCGAGCGATGTCTGTGGAATGGGTAATAGGAAAATAGGATGAAGGTTGCATGCGGGGGCGCGGAGTGTGAGGGGCGAATGCAAGAGGGGGCAGCGGGCGTGAAAAGTAATCAAGATATTAATTGCGGTGAGTCCGTGTTTAGAAACTGTAAGACAATGTGGGTATAATAGCGAGCAGGGCTGTATTCAATCTGATTCATCATCCTCAAATTAATTTACACTAGCTTTTAGCGTTTTATTAATGTTTCGCAAATTTTGACAGCGTACCGTGCTAAGTTAAATTGTTGTTTCACAACATTTTCCACGTAATCGTAATCTTACATTCTTGTATCTTACACCGAAACACAAATCTGTTACCAAATAAATCAATTACCTAACTCAAACTGTAAGTTCCTTTTTTTTATTTCGTCACCAATATAGGGGTGTCATTTAATTTCTTACAGTTATCAAAATGACCCGCTGAGAAATTTTTGTATGGTGAGATCAAATCACTGTCCCCCCACTGAAAGAAAAAAATGTACGTATTGTGCAACCTCATTATTTGATAACTGACTATACTTCCTGAAAATTTTACATTAATTTTTAAAGAATCGATTTGATATTTTTTGGTGACTTCATTCTGATGACAGATCCATTATTATCAGTACAAACCATATTAATTATGAAATTCAACACTGATTTAATTGGTGGCAGTTAAAATCATAACAAAAAATAAATAATAAAAATGTGGAGCAGAACAAAACAATTGATGAGCACATTTTACTTCACCGGCCCTCATTTCTTTGGCAGCGAAATATATGTATTGGCATGTTTACATATTTGTTAATCGTAAATCGGGTTCAATCCTACATTATTCTATAGGATCTGTACATTATTATTATTATTATTATTATTACAATACACTGTCCAGACAGGAGAACCCAATTAATTGGACAGGAACAAAAAAAAATACAAAAATATAAAAGTAAGCACATATATAGTATGAAACAAAGAACAAAGAAAATTATAATTAGTACGTAAGATTATTGTATCTTACCATGATTTTATTTATTTAAACTAATTAAATTATTGTAGCAAAAAATGTTACAAATCAAAAACGCAGAGATCTAAAAATTCTACCTTTTTTATTTGACACATGTTTAAATAAAATTGACTGTGAGTATTTCGTTTGTCTATGAATCATTATCTTTATTTGTGTGTGACAAACTGTAGTAAATTTATGAGACTTCTTAGTAAACATGTGAATACAGTAACATACCACCCTCGAGTTCAGACCACCCTAGTGCAGTATACACATGCAACCACTTGAAACTGTGCCCCAAAAGACACTAAACATTAGTTTAAAAGTGTGTACATAAACCCAATGATCATCTCGCAGTGAGGACATGTCCATCACCACATCCACTGTTCGTGGGATAAGTTACTTATACAAATGATTGCCTGTTAGTAATAAATAACATTTTGTGAGGCGGACCACTTAGTGCAATTCTAAAACACGTAGAAGAAAAGTGCAGAAAAGTGGGAAAAAAACAACCGGCAGTTCGAGCCGCGTAAGTCAACAAATCATGGCCAACAAAGCACTTCTTAAATCCGTGGTAAAATATCTCTTACTAACAGCAAAGAGCAACAAGCTCGAACATCGTGTACATCATAAGCGGCGAGCGGGAAGAGAAGAAGCAATAAAGACGCCACCATCCAGCCCTCTGTAAGAGAAAGCGAGAGAACATAAACGGCAAAGAAGAAAAAAAAACAGGTGTAATTGAAAGTGAACATCGCGTTCTACGAACGCAAAGATGACGGGAATAAAGAATTAGAGCGCGGGAGAGCGTAAGAAACCGCGAGAGAGACAAACAGATTCAAAACAGAAACGAAAAGAATGAGATGGAAGAGTTTAAACTGTCGTCTTTAAAGAATTAACGCGTGGAACAAGGATGGAATCGAAATAAGAATGAAATGATTATAAAAGGAGCAAAGAGAGATAGATGTACCTACGAGCAGAAGAAGTTTAAACTGTAGTCGTTGAAGGAATTAGCAAAACAAACGAAGATAAAAATATGAAAGTGGAACAATATGGCTTTAAGAGGAAAGTTCGAAATCTGAAAAGTTGATACCGTTTTTGCATTCTAATACCCTTAATTCTATTATGAATTATTCATGATTCCATCTTTCTACCTCTTTATTTATGTACTCAGGACCTACAGTTTATAGCGGAATCAAATGTAGTATTCTATCAAACCAAACATTTATAATACTTGTTCTAATCACTACCATTCTTAACCAGAATCAATACTAATTGGAATGATAACTATACAGACTGTACAAACAATAACTTTTAAATGCATTTTTCAAATTATGCCTCAACTTTTGTAACTTGCAACTTCTCTGAAATTTGGCGATAATATCATCAAAATGTGTCTACCATACCCTGAACTTCATGGATATCTTGGAAACAAGTTTAGAATTAAAAAACCTGACTTCAATTTTTTAATTTATATATGGAAATACATAGTTACATATTTACGTTATATGTCCGGTAAACAAGTTTTTATGGTACGAATAAGATGTTTCTGTACGAGGCAACAAAGTAGCAAAGTCTTGAATTTAGAAATGATTTATTTCATACTGCGTCGCATTTAATTATTAAACATTATTTTCATATTCTAAAGCGACATCTTCCAATAATTATAATTAAATTAACTTGCACTTAAATTCTGCCATTTTTCTTATCCTGGTAAGACCGCTTTCGCTTCATATTCATAATTCCTTTACTACAAATTTGTTTATTCCCTCATAAGCCTTCAATCACATCCATCAATTAATTTTTACAATTAAAAATTACTCATTAATAATTAGCAATAAAACATAATAAATAAAATATTTGCTAATCGTAAGTAGATGAGTTTATTGTCGTAGAGGTCCTCAGTTTGAATTCAATTTTAGTAAATTATAAGTACCAATAATAGAAATGGAAAGAGTGACGTATTTCAGTAGCACTCTCGCCTACTAAATCCTAGTGTCAGTCTCTCTGTACAATTCTCTCCCGCACGCAGCGTCGAGACGCCCGGAGCGCGGCGCGGCGCGTCGAGCGGGGTCGGTATCCTCCGGGGAGTGCGCCCCATGCGCCGCCACCCCGCCTCCCCTCAATCAATAGAGCGGTCCCCCAGCATACACCAATTACATGCCCACTTTCCCAGTAACACGGTTTGCATACATTTGCAGACGGGACTCTCTCGCGAACGTTTGCGACACAGACGACAGTTTAAACTTTTCTCTCTCTCTCAGGAGAGCCTCTCCGAGAGGAAGAGAGAGAGAGGTTGCTGAACGGGTTTGATTGTTGCGAGTTATGTTCTTGTTCGGGATTAGCTCGAAGCTTTGATTCAAGCTTTTTATTATCTTTTTCTTCACTTATTCGCAAAATTCTTCTTTTTCTTGAAGTAGACATTTTTAGTGCCACTGGTCGACACTACAAATAGTTATTTATATAATGAATAAATTGACTATTGTAGTGTTTATAATTATAATTTACTTATTAATATAGTTAATGGTACTAAAATGTTTACTTAAAGTAAACTATCCATAATTGGACAAATTTTTAAAAATTTCTTTTTGGTTCTTGATCAGTATATCATAAAATATATGCTCTTTTTATCAGGGTTCGTAAATATCATGATATTTATAATAAATATCAAAATATCTGATATATAGGATATATATCAGATAAATATCACTTTTTGGATATTTATTTTTTAATTTTAGTTTTTGTACACATTTAGAAAAACTGAAAAATTCGAAAAATTTCACTTCTCCGGAGGCTATATCTCAAAAACTAAACAAGATATGGAAATGCGCTCAACGGCGTTGAATTCCCCGTGTCCGAATTGACTTATAAGCAAATTTTCATACAATTTTATGCAATTTAATATTTTTAATTATTTCCTAAGGGGTACCCCTTTGGTTTTTTCAGATTTTAATTCAATTATCCCAAAAATCCTTAATCGTAGGATTATAAAAACGAAAATTTACATACATATGTATTTTGACCCACTGAATCCAGTGGTGCAATCTTCAAATGCATATGACTTCTGGTTTTCGAGAAAATGTTAAAAAACCGCTTTTTGCGATTTTTTTGGCGGAAAATTGAAAAAAATAAAAATCGCTGAAACTATGTTTATAAGTTAACTGAAGCACGAGAAAATTAATGCCGTTGACCGCGTTTTCATATCACATTTAGTTTTCGAGATATAGCCTCGTAAAAGTAGAAAAACTGAAAAATTCGAAAAATTTCACTTTTCCGGAGGCTATATCTCAAAAACTAAACAAGATATGGAAATGCGCTCAACGGCGTTGAATTCCCCGTGTCCGAATTGACTTATAAGCAAATTTTCATACAATTTTATGCAATTTAATATTTTTAATTATTTCCTAAGGGGTACCCCTTTGGTTTTTTCAGATTTTAATTCAATTATCCCAAAAATCCTTAATCGTAGGATTATAAAAACGAAAATTTACATACATATGTATTTTGACCCACTGAATCCAGTGGTGCAATCTTCAAATGCATATGACTTCTGGTTTTCGAGAAAATGTTAAAAAACCGCTTTTTGCGATTTTTTGGCGGAAAATTGAAAAAAATAAAAATCGCTGAAACTATGTTTATAAGTTAACTGAAGCACGAGAAAATTAATGCCGTTGACCGCGTTTTCATATCACATTTAGTTTTCGAGATATAGCCTCGTAAAAGTAGAAAAACTGAAAAATTCGAAAAATTTCACTTTTCCGGAGGCTATATCTCAAAAACTATTTGATATTTTTATATAATGGATATATATCATTGCAAAAATATGATGATATATATCAAAATAAATATCATGATATATATCGATCGATATATATCATCGAACCCTGCTTTTTATAGACACAATTAGAAGTGCGCTAAATAAGTTTTTTCGTACGAGGCAACGAAGAAGCCCAGTCTGGAATTTTGAAATAAGTATCGTAAAAAATTATCACCGTTTTATTTTATACTGTGTCGCATTTAATTATTAAACATGATTTTCGTATCATAATCATCAAAGTGATACTTTAAAATAATTTTAATATCAAAAATTGTAACACGTAATATTTATTACAGTACTAGTACTGTAAAGTTTCACTTTCTGAACTGAAATCACTACTGTAAACATGGCAATACCATACAGTATGAAATTAATTATATAAACTGTCACTTTTCGATGTTCAATTTTTAGATAAATGTATTAGGAACTTTAATGAAGTTAGCGTTTTAAGAATAATTCTAGAATACTCGTATAGAGAAAGACAAAAAGGTGCCTATTAAACTTGGTATATATATTTAGTAATCAATAGTAATACTTACTTAATAGTTAATGGAATAGTAAAGGACTGTAATATTGTCACTATGTTTATTAATATTGCATTGTTAATCACCTAATTCAATATTAAATCTCATCTTTCATTATAGTAATTGTAATCAAAGATAATTAATTTCTAATTAAACAGGAATGCATTAATTAATTAATACTGTCCGTGTTGTATTAATTTCAAATATGGATGATGAAGTAGATTATAATTATCATCCTATTGATAAATAACTTGTACGTACGTTTTTACATAAGAGAAATGATGAAAAATTTCATATGAAATAATGTTATATTGTGGAATCAAATGTAAAGAACACGAGACTCATGAAGAAACCCGCTGTGTACCCCAACCACAAAGAAACGAACAGGGACGGACCTAACAGAAACGTTACGATACTTACTAAAACTAGCTAAATAATAGGGATGTTACTTCGTATGAGGATGAGATAATGAGTAAGTGATCTAGGAACATATGGATAAATGTAATTAAAAGTTTGTTACGTACACTAAACATGGGATAAGTTTACAAGAATGGAATTATTTGACATTTAGCAGTTTTATCGGACGTCGCCAATAGCACCGACTGTTAAAACAAGTTTGATGGCCAGTAGTAATAGCAACTTAAAATGAAGTAAAATTATACAAAAAGTATGAATTTATGTAACATATAATGCAGGACTTTATTAAATGAGTCGTAATTTATTGCCGAACGAGTGTAGCGCGCGATGCTGATAAATAAAGCAAGTCCTATAAAGTCCGATTATGTTCGACTGCCTTGAAGGTGCTTTATTTTCAAACTTAAATTTTATGATGTAGGTGATTCCCACAACCGACAAACAATTTTCATCATATTAAAACTACCCTTTGGTCCACTCCATTAACAGCTGGGAGGGCCGTGATTTGACGGCTAGTAACCTAATCTCACGCGAAGAAATATATCACTTACCGAGATCTGTTACGGGTAGGGCCACATCCAGTAATGGGTAAAAGGCGTGATGATATATTTATTTATTTAAAACTACTCTGTAACTCTCCCTCCATTAACAGCTTGGGAGGCCGTGATTTGACGACTGGTAACCTAACCTCAAGCAAAGAAATATATCACTTACCGAGATCTGTTACGGTAAAATTGCCACACTCAGTAATAGGTAAAAGGCGTGATGATATATTTATTTATTTAAAACTACTCTGTGACTCTCCCTCCATTAACAGCTTCGGGGGTCGTGACTTGACGACTGATAACCTAACCTCAAGCGAAGAAATATATCACTTACCGAGATCTGTTACGGTAAAATTGCCACACTCAGTAATAGGTAAAAGGCGTGATGATATATTTATTTATTTAAAACTACCCCGTGACTCTCCCTCCATTAACAGCTTTGGGGGCCGTGATTTGACGGCTAGTAATCTAACCTCAAGCGAAGAAATATATCACTTACCGAGATCTGTTACGGCAAAGTGCCACACCCAGTAATGGGTAAAAGACGTGAAGATATATTTATTTATTTAAAACTACTCTGTAACTCTCCCTCCATTAACAGCTTTGGGGGCCGTGATTTGACGACTGGTAATCTAACCTCAAGCGAAGAAATATATCACTTACCGAGATCTGTTACGGCAAAGTGCCACACCCAATAATGGGTAAAAGACGTGATGATATATTTATTTATTTAAAACTACTCTGTGACACTCCCTCCATTAACAGCTTTGGGGGCCGTGATTTGACGACTGGTAATCTAACCTCAAGCGAAGAAATATATCACTTACCGAGATCTGTTACGGTACGTGCCACACCCAGTAATGGATAAAAGGCGTGATGATATATTTATTTATTTAAAACTACTCTGTGACTCTCCCTCCATTAACAGCTTCGGGGGTCGTGACTTGACGACTGGTAACCTAACCTCAAGCAAAGAAATATATCACTTACCGAGATCTGTTACGGCAAAGTGCCACACCCAGTAATAGGTAAAAGGCGTGATGATATATTTGTTTATTTAAAACTACTCTGTAACTCTCCCTCCATTAACAGCTTTGGGAGCCGTGATTTGACGGCTAGTAATCTAACCTCAAGCGAAGAAATATATCACTTACCGAGATCTGTTACGGCAAAGTGCCACACCCAGTAATAGGTATAAGGCGTGATGATATATTTATATATTTTATTAGCAATAGTAGTAAGTCTTGTTAGTAAAAGTTGTGATGTGGTGTCGTGATCCAGCACCCCTAGATGGATCCCTGACATGAAGAAAAGGAAATAGAAGAAGACGTGAAAAAAGAGACCAAAGCGCTATATTAAATTACCTAATCGCCTTCCCGTCTTCCTACAAGCAATCATCTACATCCGCTGTCTTTCGTATTTGCTGTCAAATTACGCGAAGGCTCCCGTCCGTCACTGGCGACGAACGCCTGTGGCCGTCGCGGCGTCCGTCACTTCACCAGGATGACTTTATCCAGGGTAACACCGTTCATATAGCAAGTGGAAGGATTAACATCACTTTCTCAAGTGTTGTTTACCGGACAATAGGAGAATGTTGTATGTGTGCGTGTGTATTTACTAGGCCGTGAGGAGATACGAGGTCGCAGGTCAACGCAGTGTTGAAAGGTCTAGGTAGTAAAACTGTCAGCGTGACTGGTCGTCATCTTTACCAGAGCGGAGAAAATGTCTCCAATGATGTCAGGTTGCGCCAGTTTTATTACTTGATGTGTTACATGTTTTCATCACGAAAAAGTAGGAATATTAAAAAATGTTAAACCTGATTTTCACGATGACACTTGATTTTGTAATTGGATGTCATGGAACATTCTCGGAATTTTACATTTTCCATTTAATCATTCATGAAACGTACTTTTAACATGTCTCTCATTCAAATACGAATTCAAGCTATATTTAAAGACAGTTTTATATTCATTTGTAATGGAACTGGAGCTTCTTTTTTCATTTAAATTAATCACAAGTAATAGCACCAGAGCTCCAGAATTTATTGATAAATTTTGCACCCGCAGGACGGGAGGTTTTACCTAATGTCAGTTTGTTCGAATGATTTTGCTACAAGCTAAAAAATAAAAATGTATCTAGAGTAAAATTTGAGAGGTCGCATGCTGTTTGGTAAGATAATTTTCCGATACAAATAAAATAATATTGTGTGAAACTGTTAACATTAAACAAAAATAAAATAATTTTGACAAAATGATGGCATATAATAGTATATATTGTAATACTAGTGAGAACAGGGTTCAATTGTAATACGAGTATGAATTAATCTAAGTTTTGCAATGGCCCTTCTCCACTTGTGCTTTACTTTACTATCACTGGATCAACATTCATAATTCTTTTCATACAAGCTCCTGAAATTTGTTTACATAATTGTTCAGTTCTTCAGAAAGTTGTATATAGTTATTTTTCTATACAGGGTGTATCTAAACATGATGATTAAATTAAATTAAATGGGAAAATTGCATTTTTACGTTTACGATACAAGACATTTAATAATTAATTTATATAAATCAAAGGGGTTGTATTTGAAAATGCACATCACGTTTCCTTGGTCACCATGTCAAATGACATTTTCCTCACTCAATTTAGTTTTGATATTAACCATTCCCCTCACTAGGAAAATTATTTACTTTCATCACTAGTGAGGGAAACGGTTACTATCACAACTAAACTGAGTGTGAGAAATATCGTTTTCACGAGTAATAAGTAAATATAAAAATTGCATTTATTTTATTGATTACCAAGGAGATTTAATTACAGTGAAAAATATTACTTATTATATAATTATGAAAACTGCTTTGCTTTCATTGGTTCATTCTCAAATAAATTCGTAGTTTTATTGGTTCCACCATATACGTGATAAATTCTTAATGAAAACTGTGTTTATTGGTTAACTTTCCAAATGTTTTAAATTATAATTGGTTGAAAAGAGATGAAGGAAAATGATCCTCCACAAAACAATAATTGTGAATAAAATGCAAAAAACCATTGGGTCTGAAGTTATGTGCAATATAGTATATACCAAGGTCAAAACAACCAGAAGACAACTGCGATGATCGCACATCACATCGCGCGAGGAAAAGATCTGACAACTCCAATAAAACACGTGAGGGTCTTGGGAAGCCTTGACGTCGCGGTGCGCGGCAGAGAGAAGCAGGGGCTGATTGGCGTGACGAGACGGAGCGCTTATTGCATCCGTCCTGATTGGGTGCATCCACATCCAGGAGCAGGAGCAGGAGCAGGACTGCTGGTCGCACGTAGCGGCCTCTGTGCATAGAGATAGAGAAGCCGCGTACGGATTCTGATTGTGTTCAAACGCACGAGGATGAGGATATATACAGTCAGTCATAGGATGTGTGTCTTTTGTGGTGCTTTTGCTAAAGGATTCAGGACTGGATTTAGACAAAAACATTCGTGATTTGTGCCCATCACCTCTCGAAATATTCACTAGATTCATCCTGCAATTCATCTCCAACAAATATTTCGATTTTGTTTACAAAAGTGATTTCAGTCCGATATATGAGGCTTTACAGTACTAGTATTGTAATAAATATTACGGTACAGTTGTCGTGAAGTTGTTAGGTAACTAACAGTTTTTTACATTTTATTATAATTATTTTAAAATGTCACTTTCACCGTTGTACGTCACACGATCGTTAATAATTTTTCGTACGAAAAATTATTACTCGTACCATAAAAACTAATTTACCGGACTTATAACATAAACAACTATTAATTAAGTAAATTTTGAAAGTATTTTTCATTGATAAATGAGACACATATGGTGCAGGTATCTGCAATTGCTGATCAATAACTTCGTGGAAAGTTTTAATCAAATTGATGAATAAGAATATTGGTGAGTCATTGGTAATTCCAAGATCAATTGTGAAACAGAAAACCTATGATTCATTTGCATTTTAATTAATTATTATTAATTAACTTAATGTGCTCAGTTTAATTACATCTAAATTGCAAATAAAAATAATTTATATCATATTCACAAACCATGACTAACTAATTGAAAGATTATTTGTTTCATAACGAAATTTGTTCAGATAAATCTGAGTATCGGCATTTATTTCAAATGAGGTATAAATTTCAATAATCTAATTTATGTGCGAATGGTCTGAGTCCGGTCCTGCGCAACTGTCTGTTTATACACCCTGACGAAGTACCATCACTTCGTCTACTACTTCAAATCAAGTTTGCATAGACGATGGAGCACCACACGCCTTGTAATCAGTATTGGTTCTTTTGCAAGACTAGCCTCTTAGAATAGCAATTCTACCAACAATGGCTTTACGTCCAGTCGTAAAGGATTTCTTTCAAAATCTACCTAATAAAACGAACTATCTCTGCATTACTTCACTTAACACATTGTAGGCACCTTCCTATTTTATTGCTTATTACAATCAATTACTTGCACAGTTTTATTGCTATTTAAAAACATAAGTAAATAAATTTACACATTTTTGTGCTTCATCTACATTCATTATTTATTTCTTACTAGCTCAATTCGTCCACACAACAAACTATTAAATGCAAGGAAATTTAGTGATATTTGTAATATGTTAGTAATTAACAAAAAATAATAATTATGTTAATGAGCTTAATAACGGGACCAGTTAGAAAGTCCAAGTTAGAAAAATAAAAATAAATAAATAAATATATCATCACGTCTTTTACCCATTGCTGGGTATGGCACTCTGCCTAAGCAGATCTCGCTAAGTGATATATTTTTTCGCGTTACCAGCCGTCAAATCACGGCCTCCAAAGATATTAGTGGAGGGGTAGATTTAAATTGGTGGCTGTGGGGATCGAACCAAGATTTTCAAGATCCACAGGCCGACTCGATACCACTGAGCCACCTAATAAATATGAAATTATGATTGTTGTACATGAACATAGGAACTAAATTTAATTTTATGATTTAATTGTTTAACTTAGCAATTGTGGATAATTAATATTTTTATAGCAGTGGCAGACAGAAGCAATTACGAGTTTCCATAGTAAAACTAACAAACAGTCGTCCAGAATTTTGCCATATTATTACCGTCTCCTTTCCACAAAAACCATCCATCCTTCCAGCCGTTCCAGACATCCATTCCAGCAGCTCATGATAATGTACATGGTGTGGTAATAAGCACCTGTATAACTACAATTTCATCTTCTCTAAACATATTTGATATTGTTGAACGTCGAAACGGGGAGTCGGTGCACCCTGCTCGGTGCAGCGAGGGCCACGCGGAGATGAGGGACGCAGGGGACGGTCGAACGCCAGGGGGGCGTCGCGAGCACGGCGCCCAGACGATCGATACGAGTCGAGTTTGCTAGCGACGCGCATTCAACTTATGCTAATAAATTAGTCGGCCCTAAACAAACCGCAGTGCAGAATCGATCTCATTCACAACCATCGTGAGCCCTACACGCAACTATGACGTCATGGACGACGTCATCCTCAAAGGGTGAAACTAACAAACTAGGGAACTAGACACAACTTCTTGGAGTTGGTGATTTGTGGGATTACACTGGGTGATGCCAATTAATCGTAAAAACTTTTGCAAATTAATTAAACTATTAACTATTTATTATTATTAATTAGACCTAAACCAAATGTCTATTTTTCTTTATTAGTTATTCGTCATCATCGTTAAGAACTTTTACAATTATTGAAAAGAATACTATTTATTATAATTATTTATTCGCAAAGATATCTAGTTCACCAAAATTATTGCTTTAAAGTAGAACCTTTCTCTATAAGTATACTTTCTAAAAACTAAAAACAGATGTACATTGAGACAAAAGTATAGTTAAATACATTCTTATCTTCAAGATAAATACCTACTAGTTATTTAGGTACATAAATAATTATAGATAAACTGCTAAACCAAATTAAATAATTTCTTATTTTATTAACATTCACAGCTCTTAACTTAGTCACTGTTCTTGTCTTTGTCGAATGGATTGGACTATATCGAGCTGTTCACAAACATGTTGTTTTTTAAATATATTCAATCATTTTTAGTTTAACTGAAGAAATATAATTAAACGATAAACAAAATAAAAACAAAAGGGCAACAATTGTTGCGTTAAAATTGATTTCTTTGAATACCTTATCTTGTGTATACAGCTAAACTTCTATAGGGATCGTGAAAAAATATATTTTTGATCCTAAATCAGTATATCAAGTAGTATCTGAATTTATTTTTTTCCTTAAGTATTGAAACACCCCATATACAAATTCAAGAATTTTAAAGGACTTCAAGGCATGTTTTTAAGTTCCAGGCCGTTAGATGTCATGTAAATGATTAAATAAGTTTGCAATTTCGGATTTATAAAAATGACGCGTCCTGAACTTAATTTCAAGCTCACTCAATAATAGTATTTATTAATTGCAGTAGTTATTTAGAATGTATTTTTCCAACTTTTGTCTCATTGAACTAAGTTTCGAATATAATATGAAGACACTTACCTCATATAATCCGTCTTACAGAGAATCATCCCCCCTTTCGTGAAACAGGAGCTGCCGATGTCCGCCAGCATCGCCGAGCAGCAGTTGCACTTGAGACAGCCGTTGTGCCAATAGCGGTCGAGGGCATGCAGAAGGAATCGCTCAACGATCTTACCACCACATCCTGCACACACCTTCACCGTGTTGTTGTTGTTATTATTATTATTGTTGTTACTGGCGAGGTGGTGGTGAGAGCCCAGGTGAGGCGCTCCAGGTGGTGGTGCACCCCCGCCGAACGCAGGGTGTTGGTGGTGGGGACCGTGAGGGTGCTGGTCGTGCATTGGACCACCTGAAATGAGGAATTAGATGAAGAGTCGCATTACGAAAGATTTTCCCGACGTAAGTGAACAAGCGAGGTTGAAATTGACCAATTTATTTTTATTTTAAGCGTTACAAAATTCAATGATGATTTTTAATTATTTAAATTTTCAAATTGATTCATTGTAGTATATTATATAACAAGTTTTATAGAAATCTATTTAGCTTGCAGCTAACTTCACCCCGTGACTAAAATGGTCGAAGGCACAGATTATCAACTTGTAATTAAGACTTTTAATAACAAAAATAAAAAAAAATAAATATGTAAAGGAATTTTAAATAAACAAATTAGCATAAATACAGCATAAAACTTATTGCCCAAAAAAATTTAATTGTACTAATTTATCAGTGATTAATTTGTAGTAAGACAATTATTGCAAATCACACTATAATTTTCATTTGTTACATCTTGTCAATATTTAAAAAGTTACCGAATCTTTTTGTTGGTTAACTGAATAACATAATCGAATTAAAAAATAATAAGAAGTAATGAAAAAACTGTAATAATGAATTACCTGGCGGTATGTGATGCGCCCCAACAAGATGTCCGTTGCTCGAGTGCATGGAGTGCTGGTGTGGGGGGCCACTGGGGGGATGATAGTTGTTGTTGTCCGGGGAAGGGGGATGCGGGGACGTGAGTTCCGCTGCACCATACGGGTGGTAGTGCGGATTCATGGTGGCGAGAGTGCTGGCGGCCAGCTTGCTTGTCTTGGTGTCGCGCTGGGCGACCCGGACGCCGTACGAAGGAAATCACGCACGAGGGTGGTGAACGTTGTGTAGGGACCTTGTCCAGAGAGTGTTCTGTAACAACACATATACATTCATACAATACAAGCACACTAGGTTTATATTCGTTCTTAAGTTTCAGTGAAATACCACCAAAATTACAGTAAAAAATGTAAGAGTATTTATTATTTGATGTCCTGATTACAATGCAAACAGATTTTTATCGAGATTCGCAAAAATTAGTTTGTTTTGTTTGAATGGTAACTATTGAAGCAAACGCGTATTGAATATCTTTTTCAAAAATACCTCGATTGCTTCGCAGAAAACGGTAACTTTACGATGACAAATGAGAGCGTAATTATCAACTAGTCATAGAAATGGTATTATATATTTGTTATTTATAAATTTAGTTTGTTGTAGCGTAGCGATGGCTTAAATTGAAATTGTGTAATTCAGTATTTGAGTCTCTGAATTGAATCGTCAAAAGTTGCGTAATTCACACCTAAGTGCATCGACCCTAACGCCACATCACTTAAAACGTCTGGGGATATTTTCATTTCTCCCAACTCTAAATCTAATTTAGCGAGCGTTTAAAAGTCCCCAGTTTACGAGACAATGTTAACGGCCGACCGAAACGCCATCTAGTCTTCAGCTCTTCTAATTAGCTCCGGGAATTCTCATTTGGTTTTCGCGTTTAATTTCGCCCCGCGGTTCCCGACCCAATTACATAATTCAGAATACGGTTCTCGCGTACCTCTCCCCTACCCCACAACTGCAGGTAACACGGAACTGCGGATGTATGGAACTGAGATTCTTCTAATCTGACACGAACATTACTATTTCCTTAGAATATGCTACACGTTCACATTCAGTTTTCCTTTCAATTCATGTGCGGAGAAATATCTGATTGTACAACAAATAATAAAGATGACAAGAACTAAATATTTTACTAGTTTTATTATATATAATAGCGGGAAAGATAACATGATGTCTACTAGATTCAAAATATAAAACACCAGGAGATTTAATCATTTCAAGATGCAAAAACATCTCCAGAATAAAAAATTCAAAAATTCTTACTTACTGTAAGATGTCATATATAAATTTTAAAAATTAATTATTTTTTTTAGGATTTTCAGAAATACCAAGATATGGTAGACACCATGGATTTTGATGAGATTATCGCCAAATTTAATAGAAATTACAAAGTTGCAAGTTGAGGCATACATTGAAAAATGTATTTAAGAAACTGTAAAATTGCCTGCTGTTACGCAGCAATATAGCCTATAGCTAGTGTTTATTGGGGTTTAAGCTAATGGTAGTCATAAAAGCTTATTGCAGTTACTCAGTCAACCTTCGCTGTAGAAATTTTGCTTCTGCATTATTTGATTTTCAGAGAAATTCTTTATTGCCGGTGTTAAAATTTCTTCCTTCGTGTTCGATGACTGCAGTATAATTGCAACGTTGGAATTTAGTTGAAATTGTGAACAACACTTAATAAAAGGTGGTGAAAAGCCCCCTCAAATAAGGCAATATCTTGATACGATTTACCACGCACAACAGGCAACAAATTGTGTTTGTCTGCAATACGACGCGACATCAAAGAGAATATTAGAATAATAAAGTCTTTCAGCGAGTGCGTCCGCTATCCAAAATAAAAGCTACGAAATTTTTATTTATTTAAGCGTTGCAAATTGACGCAAGATCAGGGAGGAAATGTATTATTGCTTGTTTCGATGTACCCAAGAAATTCATTCGTACCTTTACTTTTTTCAAAAATTCTACTACTATTAACAGATAACTAAGAACATGAAAATATCGACAATAGTAATAGTATTGGAGAATTTTGACCACATTAAAATTAGCCTGCGACTCCCTCTCTACTGGTAACCACACTTACCAAGATCTGCTACCGCAGAGTGGCACATCTTATAAGGTAAAAGATATGATGATATATTTATTTTTATTATACAAGAAAAAGGAACTTCGAGTATTCATTGAATCGCATAAATAAATGTCAACTTTTCTAAACAATTGCATAAAATAGTTATTTATATATCAACAGTAATAAATAACTCATTACAACCCTGTTACCAAGGATGAATTTACAATGCTGGTGATAGAAAAAATAGTTATTTGTATATCAAGGGAAATTGTATGAAACTTCTTCCGAAGGTGCTGCTTCATTTCCTGAGCAAAAGACGACGGATATGAAGTACTTAAGGGAAGAATCTAGCTTTCTTCACGAGATATACATTTAATATTTTTTACTACCCTATCAGAAAGTAAAATTATAAGAAATAAATTAGGAATTTAGATAAGACTTATTATAATTTCGATAAATGTCACCTAGATGTCACTAATGTGAAATTATACCATTGTTTTCCAGTTACCATGGATATGGCGTTATTTTTCTTGCCTAGGAACAAATACTATATTATGCATCAAGGGAGGGAAACATGCGATTATTCCCGCGTGTGAAATTGACAAACCGAGACGTAAGCAAGGGCCGAAGGCTCGAGCGGAAGTCGAGATAAACATGCTACCTAGGGAGATAAACATCCTACCTAGGGAGAAAAGCAGTGTTTCTCTCTCTAAAATTAGGGAATAAGAACGTGTTTCTTGTGCATGTGTTACGAAAAAGTTTTACTGTCTTTCCTCAATTGAGAGATGAAAATTGTATTTTCTGAAAAGGTTGTGAAAAAGATTATTTGAAAGTAGTTTTGGTTCTTCCTTCGCGAATAAAATTTGTTAATATCTAAAAGGTTAAGAACCGGTGATCGCGTCCGCCATCTTCAATGTCTTGGACCAATTCAAAGTTGTGAACAAGCAAGTCTCGCCTCCATCCAGATATCTCACCGATTCTTACCCATAATTACCACCTAAGCTCTCTAGCAGTCATTGCATTCCCTTCACCCGCTAACACTCAGACGCTCTACGGCCGGCTGGATAACTAACAACTAACAGGTAAGCCAGAAGACGAGGCGGATGATTTATACACTGTAATTGTGGAAAGATGAAATCCGTTCGCCGTTCGGTCGTCACGTTTTGCGGCGAGTGCAACACGCACGCAGATACGATCTGTGAAAACGTGCGGGCACCACCGCCTTCACGTCCCACCCCTTGCACGTCTATGTGCAAGACTGGACCTGGAGGATACAGACGCTAACGACAGGACTAGCCCACAGGCATTCACACAAATATGTGTGGTATCCCACACTGTCATCTTTATAACTACAAATGACAGTTTTTAAATAATTTGATTTTTTTCATATATAGAACAGACCTTGTAATATTAGACTATCTCGATACGTATATAGGGGTGTTATCTCGCACTTTAATCTGTTGCAACTAGGTACATAGGCCATGCCAAATTAAAACGATATATGTTCATGTTGTTTATTTACGATTTAACAAAAGTAAGCGAGCAGAAAGTAAATCAATTTCAAATTTCATCATCCCTCATAAAATAAGTAAAACGAATTGTTAGGTAACCTAAGCAATATAATAAACAATAAAATGTTATTAAATTATACATAAGCAAAGAAAGACAGTAGACACTAAATCTGGCTATATCTTGGAAAAGTAAATGACTGAAATAATTGTGAGAATTCACCACACGTCACTGTCAACCAATAGGATCACGAATTTGTTTGAAAATGAACCAATGAAATGTACATTTCGTCGGAAATTCATCACTAGTGAAATTTCATCGGAAATACCACTGTTATTAATATCCTTGGTTACGAATAAAATAAATGATATTTTCAATATTTTCATAAACGTCAATTTTGAATATTAAATGTACACTGAAAAAATGTAGAATTTTCATCACTGCAAATAAATACCTAACTATTCTTGTTAATTAACTCTTGTTTGGTAAATTCTCAAGCCGAATACAACTCGTAGTATGAAAATTGACAGATAATATTTTGACATAAATATACATTCGTTGTTACGGAAATATGAAACACAACTCATAATTTATGTCAAAATATTTTCAGCAATTTTCATACTACTTGTTATATTATATATGACAATACATGTTTATTATTGTATATAAAATGTGTGACGTAACGATGTTCCGGACAGATTTTGAGTATAAACAAGCTATGGAAATCATTTTTGACTATATTAATTCTGAAAAATACATTTTTTCGTTTTGTCAATTACTCATACACCAAATCAATCAATTTCCATGTAATTAAAAAGTCAGTGAACATTTTCAATCAACTATGAACTGGAAAACCTTTCGCTGTCATACTTTTTCCAATTTTTCATTTAATACTAAACAATGTTTATCGAAAAAAGCAAAGAAAATGGAATTGAGCATTTCACTTTCTATATCTACTATACAAACAAGATTCGAACATTATTTTTAAATAAATTTAGCTGATTATTTCCTTCATTACATTATAAGGCAATCGAATTTTTCATTTGCACTAAGAGGATAATTTTACAACAATAAAAGCCCTGCACCATATTCTAGATAATCATTTGTTGATGTTGAAAATTTTGACATTTAAATAACAATTTAAAACGTAAATTCAGGAAATTATCAACCGAATACAACATGACCCATAAATTTATTTGGTAAAATTTCTCATAATTCAGCAACTTATATAAAAAATGACACTTAAATGCGCAGCTGTCACTTTTGACACTCAGCTATTCGTTTTTACGCAACAATTATTCAAAATTTTACCGATAGATTTTTGGCTCTCAGTATCTATAATTAATTTGACTGATTTTTAAAGTTTTCTTTAAAAAATGCTTACAAATTATTATCATTACTAAACAAACAAAATTATCTCTTGCTATTTAACAATACCAAATATCAAAACAAATACACTAGGACTGCCAGAGACTGGAACAATTGAACTTTAATGAGGAAAACCTTTGCTCTTTGAGGGACTTTATAGACTAATAATAATTATATTTAACATTACTTTGAATTACAAAATTTACCCAGTCAAACAAACGGTCATGCGTTCAAATCTCGCAGACTTTTATACAAAAGTATGATTGTGACTGAGCGGTTTGGATTCCACTAAATATATATATATATATATATATATATATATATATATATATATATATATATATCATCACACTTTTTACCCTATAACTGGGTGTGGCACTCTGCCGTAGCAGATCTCGGTAAATGATATATATATCAACGTGTGAAGTGCAATTACCAGCTGTTAAATCACGGCTCCCAAAGATGTAAATGAAAGGAAAGCCACAGAAGTAATTTTTATAAATATATCTCAAAAAAGAGCTTGAAATTTTTGCTGCAATCGTATGATGAATTAATGTAAAGAAGTCTTGAATAAGGGTTGAAAAGAGTGAATTTTGTACTGCTGTGCTGAATAGATCTAGTACGGCTCTGCAGGCAAATAACAGCATGTTGAGTGGTGTTGAAAAGCGCGCGGTCTTTCGAAGCAATGCCTATTTTCCACTATGATTTACGCTTGCTGTCGTTAACTCGCCAATCGTGATCTAGTGAGCTGCGCTCGCCTCACTATGCTAGCATTTTTTCAACCACTCCAGATCATACGTTCTTGTCTGTGAAACATTACGGCAAATCAATCTCGAATACTCGTAAACTATACCCTCTATGATGTATGTAGGTATTACAAAAATTAATTAAATGCTGATAATTTTTATGGGGTAGGTGGCTCAGTGGTATCGAGTCGTCGAGAACCCTGGTTAGATCCCCACAGTCGACAAACAATTTTCACCAATTTAAATCTACCCCTGTGGCTCTCCCACCACTAACATCTTTGGGAGCCGTGATTTGACGGCTGGTAACCGCACTTCACGTGAAGATATATATCACTTACCGAAATCTGCTTAGACAGAGTGCCACACGCATTAATGGGTAAAAGGCGTGATGATATATTTATTTATTTAATTTGTATATTTCGTTGTCGAACATATGTTGCCCATTCAAATGAAAACCAGACTTACGTTAAGAGCTGTGTAGTTTTAAACTTAAAATGCTTGTAAATTATGAACGATATTACGCACTTCTTTCGTAATTTAAGGTATGTTAAATAATTGCAGAACTATAGGCTAGGTGCTCCCGGCTAGTGTATCATTCCACCCTTTCAATTGGAGGAACAAAACTGACTGGTTTTGACAACACAAGTAATTCCAGCCGTTTTATCTAGCTAACCGCGAATATAATGTTTGTACGAATAATTAAATAAAAAGAGAGAATGATCGAATTGAAGAGATTATGAAGAGAGTGCGTTGTAGTCGTAGATGTCTGGGAAGAGGGAAGTACAGAAGAGTTTCCATTAGGACAATGTGCCGCGTATAATTCGAGTCTTCCTTGAACAACTGTCGGCAAGTCTAAAATTCAAATTTGTCTCATTTATAAATTAAAATCACGGAATTAATATTAAACAGAGTGGAAAAGGGCAACGTTTTTCAGATGATTTCGTCGGCGCATAAATTTCACAACAGATTTTACAATCTTTTCCATTATTCATCTCTGTGTTATTTACTTTATTTCATTATTTTGTAATTTCCAATGCGCAGCCTAACTTCGTTTTCACTAGATTAAAAAATATAATTTTTCCGTGGCAAAAATACATATAAATTTTTATTTTTGACACTTTTATTAGAGTTGCATATACCGATGGCAATTAGTTGCCTCTCTCCCCCTGGAACGGCCCTGGCGGCGGATTGAAGCGCGTGCACTACCACTACGTATGACTGCTAATACAATTACGGGGAGTACATAAAAATTGGGATTGCCCCCGGCTGGCCTGTCTGTGAAATATCTCTATAATTCTATTTCCCCTCACGCTCACGTTGTTGCTGGAGCAGCACTCGCGATCACCCCACCCGAATTATGTTGTTAATATGAGATGGGTATTTCGTAATAGCGCAGCTTATGTTACATACACATATGTGTTGCTTTGTCGGATTGCATTAGTGTTAAGATATTCATGATACACTCCTATTCAAAAATTGCTTTTCACTATTTTTCATTGTTACCCTATTATTAAGGTGAATCGTGCGACTAATTGGCCCTGAACTTGACACCTGAACATTGATCAAATTCAAACAAGATAATAATGAAATGTATATTTTTACGATTACTATGAAAAATTGACTATTACGCTCTCATTTGTCATTTTCTGTACAACAATAAAAAAAATAACGCGTTGCCATTAGAAACGAGCAAAAAAGGTAATAAATGCACGTTTACTTTAATAGTTACCAAGGGTACAAATAAAGCAGAAACATGTCATATTGACAGAACGAATTCATTTTTAGTACGTATCATTTAAAATACAATCGTAGAAAAAATTATGTATGTTTTTCGAGCGTAAAGTGTCTTTGTTTCTCTTACACTATTGCAGCTCTCGCCTTCGGCTCGCGCTGCAATTACCGTACTCGAATAACAAAGAATCACTTTACGCTCTTAATACACAAATAACTATTGTCTACATTCAGTAAAAAAGCAGGCTTTTCGAACGTCGTTTAGAGATAGAAAATGAACAATTGCAGACCAAGGCTTGTACAAATTGCTTTACAAACATCTGTCAATTCTTTACATTTTTGTTTTGTTGTATTATTTTCTTTAAATTTTTTTATTAATTAGAATTAAAAATCGATTAATTTTAATTTACGATTTATAAATAAATAAATATATCATCATGCATTTTACCCATTACTGGGTGTCACACTCTGCCGTAGCAAATCTCGTTATTGTTCTAGTTTCTTTGGTTTATTCATATTTAATATAAAATAAATTCAGAACAAATAATAATCTTGATAGTATGTGATATTTTTTATTTCTATTTATTTTTATTAGAGAAAAATGCTTCAAGAAAATTTATTTTTTATTAGAAACATTTGATATGATATAAAACACGGAATATAATAAAAGAAAAATTTTTGTGCGTTTGTAAAGCTGCCTCTAAAACCAATTTCTGTAAATAGTCGAGATTATAATTGATTAAATAAACAATAACAGTGTATAGAGGGCGCCACAAGCATCGTTAATGTCGCAATATCGTGGCAATCTCCTTCAACTTGCCTTCAACCACAAGACATCAAAACTTATTTGACAGTTACTACATTCAAAACACAGGCGAGCCCGCTAATCTATTTCTAAATGACGTACACTTATACTCGCTATACACCGCGTGATTCAAAGTCGATGCATTGAAAGTGCTCTGGCCACGAGAAATTTCAACATGCCACGCGACCAAATTGATATTGGAAACCAATTTGTGAATTGCGCAACTTTGTTACAGGGAACTGCGATGTGGTCGACAAGGAAGGGATGAGAGACGAGAGAGGGGGTGGTGCAACCAGGGGTGCCAAATTAAGAGGGTGCATGAGGTAGCATCTGGCCGGAGAGATGTAAGTGTTGTCTACGACTGCTAATATGAATACAGTGCTTAAAAGAGAATCTTCTTTCTATTTATTCCAATTAAATAAATACTTCAGATGTTCGAATTCCACTATAAGCTACTGTAATTGGGATTAAGTTCCTGTTGTGCATTCGTTGCCACGAACAAAGAAATTCATTGAAGAAACGAGAATTATCGAATATATTAATCCACTGTAATATTTGTCACTAATTATATAATTTCTTTCAAATATATCTACAAATTCTAGACTAGACGATAATTAAAACTTTACGACTAGAACAAGAAATAATGTGTAAAGAAATATTTGAGATTAAACGAGTTAGTTTTCTGGTCTGTGAAATTTTGGGGCGAAACAGGAGTTAACTATTTCCAGTCTCATCTTGAGGGCACATAACAAAAGATTAATTCTGAGATCTGAGACAGACAAACTGACGGATTTGAGTTAATATTTTTTTGTTCTACGATTCATGATACGTAGAGATTACGTTAGGAACGAAATTACTTTTTACTTGATTACAATACTTTTCCTTTTTTCTAAATGCTCAGGAAGAAAAAACAAGAATAAAACAGGCAATATGTATTTCGTTGCTAACAATAAACAAGTAATATTTATCTGAAGAAAATTAGTTGTGATATGTGCACGAACCAAATCCAAGTGGTATATTTTAGTAAGATCGAGAAAAGAAAAGAAGAAAACTAAATTGATCAAAAAAAGACAAGAAAAATAAAAGGATAGAGTGCAGGGGCTCATTACGAAGAGATTGTCGTGGGATTTAGGGGCGATATAATGGCATTAAAAGTACTACAGAGGGACGGGCGAACAATCAACTTTACTCCGGCCCATTCACTACACATTTGAATCAATAGACCGCTCGTTAAGATGACACACCCTATGAAATATGTTACAGTAGAATGTGGCAAAATTCCCCGCTGATAAATGCAATTTTCAAATCGAATCATCATTGGGAACAAATACGGAATTATATCAATTTCGCTAGAATGATTTCGATCCAATTTTCTGTCAGCTAGCAAAATATATTTACACCTCTCAATTAGCTCTTCCAAATTAAAATTTTCGCATAATTTTACTTGTCCATTTACGAATAATATTCAACTGTACCTACACTACACCCCATATCTGATGCGAAGATAATTGAAGGGGTAAGTGGACAAAAGTGATATTTTACATTTTTGCAAAATGTTCAACCTGTTTCTTCAATAATCCATTGAAATAGTAATTAATAGACAAATAGTTATTTGTGTATTAAGAGCGTAAAGTGATTCTTTGTTACTCGAACACGGTAATTACAGCGCGAACCGATGGCGAGAGCTGCAATAGTGTAAGAGAAACAAAGACACTTTACGCTCGTGATACACACATTATTTTTTCTACGATTGCATCTTTAGAATATTAAAAAACGTAGTCGTACTGAAAATAAATTCGTTCTGTCAACTATCAATATGACAGGTTTCTGTTTTGTTTGTATCCCTGGTAACTATTGAAATAAGCGCGCATTTAATCTTTTTCGCGCGTTGCCATTGCAGACGCACAAAAAGATATTTTTCGATTGTTCCACAGAAAATGTCAACTTTTCATAGCAATCGTAGAAAAATAAAATTTCTCTAAATGATGAAGTAAATTTGGTTTTCTTCGAAGGGTGAGTATCAGAAAAACAAGCAATGATAATAATATCTCGGCAATCTTATGAGTGCCCCGTTGCCTCATCCACTACCCTTGAGTCCTCTGTCGGGTTTTCCCACTACTACTATCGTGTAATGGGACACAGCGTTAAGATTCCTGTCTCCTACTCCTTCTTCGTCCTAGTCCCGTTTCGGTCGCAGCTTGTGTTCGCGATTACAATTTAACAGGCGCTTAGGACAAAAGGTCTTCTAGCCACTGCCACCACCACCGCTACTGCGGAGGTATAGCGTGCGATATGCGGTAATTGTGGTGTTATGTCTATGGAGAATTCACGAGTAATTGAATAGATTGCAGCAGGAAGAATAATGGCTGAGTGAAATTGTAAATATTTCACATTTATTGTTTTTGCCGAAAGATTATATTTTCTTATTTTGAATTTAATTTGACAATATTTTAAAGGGACACAACATTTAGTTCAATTATTATTTTTGTATGACCAGTAGATATCTGTTCAATGTAGCTTGTCGTTATTACAGAAATACTTATTATTAAAATACAGACTGTTAAACAATCATATACAATGTTATGTTCCCAATCTTCGAAATTGTACCAGTCGTCAATTCGCTGATCTTATAGATGTCGGTGGAGAGGTTTTAATGTGGTAAAAATAGGTTTGTTATTAAATAAACCAATTTGATCGGTGTGTTAAACGTTGTAAAATGTGAATGAATGTCCTTTTGTATAGGTTTTACCGTGCATAGTTGGCTGTAGAATATTTTTGTTTAAACGATCCGTGTGAAAAGTACGTATTCGTAGAAGTTCTTTGAGCAATCTGTGTTTCTAAGAAGTAATGTAGCAAATGTCAACTGGTTTGCTAGGTAGTTGCGTGTAAACGCGGATTCAACAGGACGATTAATATTTGGAAATATCCGTGGGCAGAGCGACAATACCGAGGTGTCAGTGCTGCCACGTCTAAATTTAACAACTGTTCAAAATTAATAGTTAATAGGGCGGACAAACCGCTCTTCATTGTTTAGTAATGAAATCATTAGCGGTCGTTTAAACAACGCAAACAAATTAATTTATTGGTGGCATTAACAAAACACTGCTCTCCGCCGCAATGGAATAAATTTTAAACAATCGAGAGAGCAGAATATCACGCTAATCGCAGCAAGCTGCACCATGTGTACAGTTGATTAAAATCAAGTTGGCCGCCGTGGCAATTGTTTTCCAGAGGTCACTTGACAACCACACCATACCACGCCATTCTCGTTTCATTTTCTTACGGTTTTTAATTCTTTTTTCTTTCTCTTTTCATTATTCGCCTAATTGTGGAGTGTTTTTCGGTTCACTGATTGGAAAATTAATGAGTTTTTAATTTAAATTGTGTCTGAATTTTGTTGCTTGGTTTACACTACTTTTTTATTCGATCTCACGCTGATTTTTCAAGAATAACAATTATCTTTCTAGCTCTCTACTTCGATTGTTTTCAATAAATACTTTTTCTATCACTTTTTTACTTCTCATTTTTAAAACAGCTACCTACATAATTTATTTATGTTACGCTGTACAACAGGAACTTAAACCAAATTAAAGGAGTCAGCGAGGCGCTGTGTAATAGTTCATATACTTGAGTAGAATTAAAATTCGGGACTTTTGGATTCGAATTCTGTAACCACCGTACTGCTAGAGATAGAGTTGAAATTAATTCATAAAATATTGTTCAAATTTAGATTTTCTGTTGAGCTCATGAAACACTAGTTTCTTTCTATACGTTAACCTTTTCATTTCTAGGATTGAAACAAATTATAATAATTATATGTTAAGCATTTTAGAATTGAAATAAGTGAAAATTGCGTTTGTAACATTTGAACGAATCGTTATCTTTCAACTGAGAAAATGATGTGATTATAGTTAATACGTAATTTATTTTTAAAAGCGCAAACACATTTCTTGAAGCAGCAAGTTTTTTATACGTGTAAAGAAATAAGAAGTCTGGAAAAATGTAAAATACCCGAAATATTACAAATCTAATGATTCCTCTTTCATCTGTGTTCTTTGAAGTTTGCATTCAGAAAATCGCGATCTCACCCCAGCGGAGGGTTGGATCCATGTGCGATATTTAGGGGCGAGGAGTGGAATTCAGGTGCATCACATTCACACCCAGTAACGCGAATATAACCCAAACGGACGTACGAAATTTCCCTGCAAATTAGCATAGTTTCTAAAGCTCTATAAAGTTGGTAACATCTGTTGTCCACTGTTCTCGCTGAAGACCACTTTGCCATTTCCAAAATGATAAATTTTCACGCTACATTTCCTCGTATTATACTGAATAAATATACAGGGTGTCATACAAAAGATTTTCCACTGTTGTTATAGTTTTCATTAGCTTCGAATTACATTCCTATTAGGTGTAGGTATACATTTTCACTACCACTAACTTTATCAATTGAATTGTAACCAAAACCTAGTTTTCATATCTCTGTGTCTGGCCTAAATATTCTATAAATAATAAAGTAAATATACAAAGAGAATATTTTATCATTTTGTAACCCGATAAGGTATTTACGGAGATTCAGAATGGTGTTTGATGAGTGCGAGATTGATAAGAGTGGCTACAAATCAGATGGTTTGTGTATAAGGAACGAAGATATAGTGAAAAGTTTGGTAAAATTTAGAAATAAGATGTAGGTTTGCTGCGCGAACGAAAAATGAAATAAAAGAATTATAAATTTGGATGAAGCAAAATTGGTAACGTAGATAGGAATAAATGGGGAAGATTAATTAAATGAATGGATGTGATTTAATGTTTACTTCGAGGGTGATGAATAAATGAGCTTGCATAGGGTTAATTATTAATGTTGTTAAAGCGAAGAATGGATGACGAGGACTGCTTATTTGATGATTCTGATGAGTGATTGTTTCTATGGTTCGTGCTACCCCATTTGATGGGATAGTGTGATGTTATGTATAATTTACCCATTACTGAGTGCGGTACTTTTCCGTAACAGATCTTAGTAAATGACATATTTCTCTGTGAAGGTTACCAGCCGTCAAATCAATGTATGTATGAAATTAAAGGATAAAGTTAATCAATAAATGTTCAGGGAAGTTTTAAGGGTTTAAGTTACTCCATTTGACGGGATATATCATGATGAACACATAGAATGAATGTCAAATGAAAGATTGGTAAAACAAATATATTTTTGTTAAATGAAGAATAAGAATTGTTTCGAGAATGTAATATTTGGAAAAGAGCTTAAATGAAAAGAATTATAAATGGAGATGAAACTAAAGTTGTGACTAGTATAAGAATGTTTGGCGAAGATTAATTAAATGGTTGTTCGGTGAATGATTCAAATGTTTGTGCTACTGCATTTAATGGGACATCACATTATTATGTCTATATGTTTTTGTATAATATAATTGAAAATGTAAATGACAGAAGTAACATATGCTACATAGGTATGTTGTTGAATAGAGTAACTGTAAATGGCCTACCTACTTATTTGTGCTTTACTTCAATATCATTTAAAAAATATTTAGTAATAAAAACGTCATGTTAAATTTATAAAGAAGTATTAATAGTATAGTGGTTAACTGTATGTTAAGTAGGTTGTATCAAACAAAAGCATAAACGTATATTAAATCGTTAATAAACCTACTTAAACTGTCTGCCAGATCCATTTGCAGAAATTCCCACATAAAAATATCCTTTACAAAACTACTAAATTAGCAAAACAACAGAAAGAAACAAACAAAACCGCATATTATGCCGTATTCCTATCTTTCTCTTCTGTCTCTGTTGGCGTCGCGACGTCACAGTGCGATCATTTGTCCCGAGCGTCGCCAACAACCCCCGCGTTCCCTCGACCGCCCTAAAGCCACACACAGTTAAGATAAATCTAATGACACACGCCGTCCATAATTCATAAGCAAAACAACCAGGAGCTCGGTCTCACTTGCTCTATTTTCTGTGCTTGTCTGCGGCCAGCTAGAAACAGTTGATAACGCGGAGGGAGATAAATGATCAACTGTTTTTGGGTGTGTGATTAGATGGGTGGTTATGCGAATTAAGATTGACTGCCGAATTTGTAAAAACGAGAAAAGATATACTTTTAGTACTCTTTTAGTTTAAACTGTTTAATCAAACGGCATGTCCTCAATTTACAGTTATTTTATTTGAAGAGTAGAGTGTATATTTATTCCAATTAGAGATTCGCTCAATCGCATTCAATTTTTCGTGCTTCAATTAACTTACGAACAAATTTTCAGCATTTTTATAAAATATAGTTTTAGAATAATATCTCAAAAACTAAATTCCGGAAAAGTTAAAAATTTCCAAATATGATGTCCTGAATTTTTGCACTTTTCCGAGGCTATATCTCAAAAACTAAACAAAATATGAAAATGCGCTCAACGGCATTGAGTTTCTCGTGATTTACTTAATTTATATATAAATATTTAGCAATTTTTATATTTTGAAAATGTTTCTTCCAAATTTACTAATAAACAGTTTTCGAAAAATTGAAAGAGATGTAAAGTTTCACAAATCTCAACTCCTACCATACCACACCACAAATTAATTCAAATTGGAGACATTCAAAACCGTTTAGTTTTAATTTTACCAAGACACTCGAGCGAGAACGAGGCGAGACTGTAAATGTCATACGAGAACGAGAGTAAGATTATTATTGCTGATAAAAATATAAACGCGAGATCGATATTTTCTATTTCTTGTCTGGTCTTCCCTCGCTTGCATCTTTAACGATAACTATTTGTATTTATATATATATTAAAAACATGACAGGTATTTAAATTTAATCAAATTTGAAGATTCCGGGGTGACGTTTTAAATTTTGTTTAAGATCACTTTCAAATCAAAAATTGATGAAATTTCGTTAATTACAATTTTTGGTTAGGTTATACAAATAAAAATGTTGAAGTGTTTCAATATATCCCAATAAATCTTTTAAAAATAATTTCTATTAAAAGAGTAAAATAATGTATTTGACACTGTTGATTAGGATGAAAGTTTTGTTGGTGCAAACTAATCCAAAACCAAAAACATTCCTTCCTTCATTTCCTTTCATCACTCCCAAGCTCTCAACAATGAAACTGACCCAAACACCATCCAAAACTTAACCAATTCTATCACGTCCATCACTGCTACAACAGTAAGATTTCGCAGCAACAGTTCTAGACCCAAATCGTGAAATCCTCTCGCTGTGACCTAACTACATCCAGTGTTATCGGCATTCCAATTGAATCGCGTCGTTATGAGTCGTCCCTCGCGTCGCGACGCCCGCCCCTCAGCGTATCCGCCGCGCTAATTATTAGATAACGCCTCGACACTAGGGCGAAAGTTAGTTCCGGCGCCTAGCGGTACTTTAGTTAAACTCGCACCGGAACGATAAGACATCGATTAACTAACTAACTACTCGCCTAGCTGGAGCTGGATGCCACTCTGACTCTCGGAGGATGTTGATGCAGGATTCCCAAAAGAGTTTCCTTAGGTTTTATTACATTTCAATTCATTTTGTTTGCCATAACAAAAGATGGAAACATTTGTCCAGTTGTACGGTGGTGTTTAAATCTGACTAAAACTAGAAATATATGAACTACCACACGGTGGTTTGGTGAGTTCGAACCCTGTATTGTAATTGGGATTAAGTTCCTGTTGTAGAGTAGCGTAATATGCTACAATGGGATTCAGAATGAAAAAGGAAGAAGAAGAACAAGATCCAAATAGTTATGCGATGCAGAGAAGGGTCTAAGAAAAGTAGAAATTAAAAAATGAAAAGAGCAAACAGAATAGAAAAAATGGAGAGAAATTGTAACAAAATTAAAAAACTTAATAAAAAGGATAGAGATATTATAAGAAGCTACGTTACCTTCTCATGGGTGTCTTACCCACAATTAGTGTATGTTGTTTAATAAAATACTATTTTTGGAAGGCCTCCAAGATAAGAAGATTGTAGGAAAAGCAGGAATCGAAATGACGAGAGCGCGAAATTTCTAAAACTTGTATATGGGCGAACAAATAAAGACGCAGTCATATATATAAGTTGAAGGCACGCAAACTTTTGCGCGGTAATAATTTGAAGCTATCTTAGAATATGGTTGGCCATTTTAATTATAAAATAGAGCGCGTTAATATATTAGGTCGGTATTTATACAGGTGTATTATGGCCCAAGGTAAATCGGACTAATTAGTTATAATGGAATCCGCAGGTGCAGACCAAACACAGACGTTATCAAATAAAATAATAAAAACTTTCATTAAAATCACGATGCATAATTAAATCACACGAATATGTATGCAGTCTTTTACAGTTTTACATACTATAGTAAATGCTGGTTGTTGTGATTATTGGTTATAAAAATTAACAGCTTAAAATAAACAAATTTCAATATACTGAACCTTGTCTTTATTAGCTCATTTTTGAAAATTAATCATTATTTGTACATCTAGGAAAGAAAGTGAAACATTTTCCTTTTTCATTTCTCGAACTGAAGCACCTGAGGGAAGGATAGACTATCTATACTTATTTAATTACCCTACTAGAAACAAAAATTTTTAGAAACCAATTGAAAATTTAGATAAGATTTAGTATGGCACCTGGATGTTACTAATATACCATTGTTTTCCAGTTGCCATGTATACGGTTTTACTTTCATCCTTAGGGATGAAAAGTGCCAGTTTCTTCGCTCAATTGAAGGAAGAATATTTTACTTTCTAATAGGGTTGTAAAAATATATTTTAAATGAACCAATAAACAATAAAAGAATTCAATTTGGAGTTAACTAACTCTATTTTAATTCCGATCGAAAACTATTGGCGTCGGAACTATGTACAAAATTGAATAAGGCTGTTCATAAATTTAAAGTAAATTAAGGGGTAAGGCCACTCTAGACAAGGAAAAAAAGAGTCATTTTCTAGATTTTTTTTAACGAAATCTAAACATGCTGCTTAAGAACTGTTTTTGGATCTTTATTTAGTGCTCTTTAAACTTTATTTCAAATTTTTTTTTAAAGAAAATTAAAAAAATGGCGACTCCTCTCGGCGCGTAGGGCAAATCGGGCGAAAACATTCCGGGAACAGCAATGGACCTGGATCAAAAAGAGATATGTTTTCTTAATCTCTGATGTATACTCTAAAAAACTTTTTTAACAAAATGGCGCACGTGTGAAAAAAAAGTTCATTATTCGGGACTAAATTTCTGTATAAAAACTACCATAAAAAACGAATGAAGCACTTTTAAAAAAAAGCCCCAATAGTTTTTGTGTATTTTATATCTAGAATAAGAAATAAAAAGATTCAGCACGATCCAGCAATTAGTATTTCAGATTTCTTTTCGCCCGATTTTGAAAATATGATTTCGAGAAAAACGCGTTTAAAGTTTTGAGTCATATACTTCCGCGCGGCATTTAAATTAATTGTCCCTTATTCTTAAGGGTTTAAACTATAATTTAAGCAAATAAAAAAAATATGCATTTTTAAAAAATTTTAGAGTGGCCTTACCCCTGGTACTATATTAAAAGTTATTTGTCGACATGAAACTGTAGCAGTAGGTATTCAAGAAATAATTTTAGAACAAAAAGGTTACTTTTTGAACATATTTGAAAATATGTGGAGATATTCTAGAATTTATAAAAATGACCATCTCCATCGTACTTTCCGTGAAACAATTGAATCCCATTCAAACAATAAACTATCAAAGCAAAGAATTTCAACATCCAGCTTCTTTCTCCGAAGAGGTATGCAGCGTTGCCACATTTAAATCGCCAAAAACACCAGAAAATTCAGTGCCGCATGCAAGTTCTTTCAACCGTCTAGTGCCGCCACCATCTCAAACACAAATCCACGAGTGGGACAAAGACAACGCTAGGTCAGGTGCACGGATCCACCTGCGGGTGGAAGTGAGAGGAAACGAGAGAAAAAGACAGAGAGTTGTGAGTGTGTTGGTGTGGGAACACACTACTAAGCAAGCCTCGAAAACCGGTTACTCTAGAACTCGAAAATAAAGAGTTGGAGACGAAGAGTGCGAGGAGGAGGGCGAAACGTCCGAGCTGCTATGTGGGTGTGGTGCACACACACACATATACACATGGAGATACTCTCCAAGACTCCTATGCAAACACTGAGTAAGATACATTGCAATAAATATATTCTGGAATCTGTTGCTAGCTAGCGATTGTTTTATGACTTCATCTGTCCGACATCTGAAGTAGTCCTAAATATACTTTCGTTCACAAAGACTTCTTCATAGGTCTTAAACTAACATTCAGTTCAAATTCACTTAGACAAATATCACGCTATCTATACTCCATGTCCAAAGACTTGACGACTTCGTCATTATTAACATAACGGCACGTCATCAACAGGAATTACTCAGGCAGGAATTTTGAATGATAAACTGTTATTATTTTAAACAATTATTCTCCTCAGAAATATGGAAAATGAGGAATGTATGTCTTGTACTACAAATAAATTATAGGTAGTAGTATTCAAAGCTCGCTGATTTTAACTATAAAAAATATAACTGTCAAGTTAAAATTTCTGTTGCTTGGTGAACTAATTAACTATATCTTATTTCCAAAGACCAGAGTTCATTCAAGTAAAAGCGAAGTAATTGTCCAAATTAATGTATCCTCTTATTTTATTTTCTACCTTAAAACGATAAATTCTGTAACAGCTAATCGAGAAAAACTGCTGAATACTTTTAATTTAAACTTAGTAAACAACAGTTGAAATGAAATTAATTTTCGTATTATTAATTAATTAATTTATGGTGTATTGATAAGATAAAGGCATTTACCTAATTTAAAATAAGCAATTATGATAAAATCCAGTTATTGGCAATATTAAAGCAAGGCTGAAAACACCAAACCGCTTGATTGATTCAAGAAAGCTGACAAATTGACAGCATAGTTCTGTCCGCAATAAAAACTGGCAAGTATGCCATTCTCACCATATGTAAGGCCTTGTTACCATGTGCTCGGAATCAATAATTTCCCTTCTATAGATTGATCTCAGTATTGGTTATTCTGTTTATGGGTAAATGATAAAGATACGATGGTTGTAACTTCGTTAACACTGGTTACATTTTCACTTATTTATACAATTAAAATAAAATAATTGAATACTATTATTGCTAATTAGTATTAAACTAGTAAAGATTAATTGACATGCATTTGAGATTTGATTTATGTAAAGTATAATATAATTTAAACTGTTTATTGTAATGGTATAAATGAGGATAACTATACTATTGGTTTGAACCTAATAAGAAAACCAGAAATATGATGCCCTTTCTGGGACTATATTGTCAATAGAAATGATACTAACAATTATAATAATATTTATCTTTACTCTACATACATATGTAGCAAAGAAACTGTTTCTACTTACAAATGTTGTCGCATTTTGAAGGACGAATTAGAAAGACGACTTACCTAAAACAAAAGAAAATATTATTAGTTTACGACATATTTGATATATTTTATTTTATTCATCTGTTACTCTACATTCGCTGTCAAACATTCACTTTTATTTGAAGCACTTTTATCTGTTGTTCATACAACTATCAAACAAAGTTGAAATTTACGTACTTTGGCGGGCTGTTCTAAATCAATGAAAAACACAATTACATATTGTTATATTTTTGTTTAAATGTCTCCTTGGTTACACACATTTATATTTATATTGACTATCATTTCGAAATTAAATTTCTAATAAATTTTGAAGTTTTTTAATGCACATAATGAAATGAAACAGTATATTATAATATTAGTAAGGAAAGAGATTAATTGAAAAACGAATACGACAGTGGAGCATGAGCGAAAGCTATTGTTCCAATGTACGAGTTTGCAATGACCCTTTCCACGTGTAAAGTAAAATACATATAATATCTATTTATTTGGTACTCTGACAACAAAAGTTTCATCCCACTTCAGTAGTTTAAATACAAATTTATATTTTTGAAATAAATCTCAATGAATTCTGACTTATTTTAGATTCAAATGCTTCAAATAATTGTAACGAATTAAATTTTCCACCATTTTTATAGAAAGAAAAGTTTAATAATAGGAAACATTAAACGCCGTTTGTTCAAGATGAACTAGTCTGAAGACTAGCGTTTCCCGCCAAAACTACAGTAAGAAAAACATCCAAAAATATTAGTGTTTGTAGGAAAATTGTAAACAGCTAAAATTGTATTGTTACAATTGAAATTAATCGTTGTTCTGTCAAATGTTTAATAACAAATACGCTTCGGAACAATATTATGTTAACCTCCATAAGCCGCGAAATTTATTTACAATTCCGTCCAAAGCAACAGGTGAAATTGTAAAATAAAATAACTCCTTCCAAATAAGACTTGTCGAAATTAAAACATAATATTTGAACTTTAAGTTCTGAACCTCAATTATAAATTAAATACACAGAGAGCATGACAACTTTCAAATAAGAAAGTAACACACCAAGAATATCACTCACCAAGAAATATCTCAAGACACATCAGAAATTTAAAATTATAATACACCACATTCTAAGAAATATCCGAAGTTCAAGATCTATATCTAAATTATTTTTAATACCGAAAAATGTATAAACTTCTCGAAGATTCTGGTCACTTAGAAGGATCAGTAAGATCAGGTCAGAATCTCCAACACGAGAGTCTTTGGTTGTCGGCTTGTTCAACAGTGCAAGGGTGGTCTCAGGGGGGAGGAGAACGCTTGACAAGGGTATTATGTTATTCTACTCAGAGATGATGGACAGAGGGTAGGTACTTTTTTTCGTTTAATTTTAAAGAATTTACCAAATGGTGGAAATAATTTTGGGCTGTCGGTTTTGATTTCTTGACAGGTATCGTTATTATGTTGTTTTTTGTTTGTTGTTGATTTTACTGTTTTCATACAGGGCTGATATTATACAATTGTTTAAAGACTTTTGATAGATACTTCAAATTTTCACAATCCTGTCAGAAATGAAACTTTTCTCCCTTCAATTCCTAGAGGTTGTAGGGTAGAAAAGTAAAACAAAGGTATGTTTTAGGTGGTCACATTAATCAAGAGAATTTTATCTAAACTTCTAATTTATTTGTAAAAATATTAGTTTCTTGTAAGGTAATAAATATTCGTATATTTATATAAATGTATCACCTAAATGAATACAAATAATTATTTATTCCACTGTCGAAAGTTTTAAAATTATTTCATAGAAAATTATTAAAATGATAGACATACATACTATAATTAGGGTAGCACAAACCCCTGAAACATTAACAAATTCATCAAAATATCAATCCTCGTCTAACATTCTCATCCTGACACACGATACTCGCTTCAACCACACTTACGCTCCTTCTATACAAGCTCATTCATTCCTCACACCAGAAATCTTCAATCACATCCATCTATTCGCTCCTGTACATCTGTTTCATAAATCGTCACTTACGCCCAGTTATTTAACAACGAATCTATGAAGGAATTAAGGAAGCATAGTCCTGCACTTGTTTTGGAAGTAAATTCTACACAATAAAAGTTACGGATAACTAGTTGAAGTAATTTTCTGTATAGTTGATAGATGATAATTTATTTAGCAAATATCTGTATGTCTAGTATGCATATTGCTAAACAGCTAGAGGAATTAGATTATGGTAAAGATTACTATAAAAACGAGTCGTGTATAATTTTAGTAATCTTGGCATAAATAAAAGCTAATAAATTAGTGTAAAGTTCCTTTCAACAGCAATGGTATTTAAGCGCAGCAATAAATTTGAAAATCCACCTATTAATATCAGTAAAACAAACATGTCACTTATATATTTATTTACATATGTCACTAAATTAAATTATTGTATTATAAAAGTTATTTCTTCCAATAAATCTCGTTTAAAAAATGTTGTACAGCATGAAGGTATGATTTACAAGGAATTCTTCAAGAAAATATGACGGTAGTTGAATTTTGGGACAGTTGGTTCTTACCTGCGTTGAACAAAGCAGGTGTCTGCGACTAACCAGCAAGGCGAACCAACGAACTGGTCAACCAACAAACCAGGCAACCAACCAGGTTTACAACCAGAACTGACTAAAAGAGACAGCAACGAAAAAGCGGTATTCTTTGTCTGTCAAAGCGTAATTAAAATAAATGTTTGTTTTCAACTATTTTCAATTTTTTCCAATGTTGTTTTGCATTTTTTTCATTGTTTTTGCTTTAGGACTTTTTCGCCACTCGTTTGTTTCGTTTTTCAGTGTTTTTACGAAACTGTTCGCATACTTGATTGTGTGTGGTCGGATTTTTCGCCAACAAATCGAGAACGCTTGACACAGATTCGACTCGATGTTACGAATGAGATCGGGAGATTATTTTTTGAATTAAAAAATGATTCGTTCCAGCTCTTTAATAAATTACCGTCGCGTGATTTCATTAATTATGTTTGACTGGTTATTAATCAAATATCTTTGTTAATGTTATCACATAATTTCTTGTTTTCTAACTACATTCAACAGATCAATGCAATTTTAATTACCACATTTTAATTTTTACATCTTTCATACTTCATAATAAAATCTTAATAATTTTATATTGTCTGTTCTCGAATAATATTTTTATTTCAAGTATTGTTTCCTAATAGTAATTTTTGTATCGAGGGTTGAAAGTGGCTAAAGGTTGTAGCAAAACATTTTTTCTCCAAGTGAAAATTATGATTAATAGATTACTAATTGTAATTAAGGTGTCATCAAATGACGTACGAAAAGCTTACTGGTCGTATAAAATAGAATATTATAACACTAGTGAGGAAAAGGTTTAATTGAAAAACGAGTACAAAAGTTTGAGCACGAGTTGATCACGTGTATTGCATAGTATTTTTTAAACATTAAACGTGAGAATTACATATTTACGTTTGCGATACAAGAAATTTAATAATTATTTTATATAAATCAAAGGAGTTGTATTTGCAAATGCACATCACATATCTGTGGTCACTATGTCAAATGACATTTCCGTCACTCAATTTAGTTGTAACAGTAACCGTTTCCTCACTAGTGAGGAAAGTTATTTACTTTCTTGAGTGAGAGAAATGTAATTTTCACAAGTAATGTTGAAAAAAATTAATTAAAAATATTTGACAGCCGAAATTACTTTAAATACAATAAAATGTAAGAACTATAATTGAATTTAAAAATAAATGAAATAGGATCCATTGAAAAAATCAAATTAAAAACCTAATTACTGTAAATCCAAAATTTAAGTACCTACAATCATAATTTTTACGATATATAGCCAACCTATTAGCTATAAAAACAAAATCCCCGCTTTGTGCTAAATTAAATCAATTTCAGATCCCTTGTCCCTAGATTTAATTTAAATAAAAAACGGAAGGAAAGGGGAGGAGGTAGATAAAGTACCCCAGTAATAAAACAACCCTTATCAATTTAATACAAAGCCTATGCATTGTTACTTATCCAAATTGATTTATGCGAAAATTTATTCGCTATTACTTTGCCAATAAATCGTTCACGACGCCCCATCTGCTCCGGGAGTAAATTATTCTTTTTTTACTTGTTATTCATTTTAATAACAATAAGTATACGAAACAGATTGGACCGATGCCATCTATACTCCGTTCACTTTTTAAACTTTGAAACATCTTACATTTTTAATTAACTTGACACAAAATATATTTTAACAGCCGATAAATATTGGCCAGCATTTTTGTTTGTCATTTTGTAGATTATTTTTATCTTTTCTCTACATTAAGACAATAAATTATTTAACTAAATTAAAAATCTATATTTATCGAAATTAAATTAAAACAAAATTTTACCCATTATGTGCATGAAGTACTATTATCAGGTGTCAACTCACGATCCCCAAAGACGTTCGTGACAGGGGAGGAACAGGGATAATATTATTCTAACAAACACAACCCGGGTTCTAAAATCCGCAGTCCAACTCAATACCATTGAGCCACCTACCCCATAGAAATTAAATTAATTGGATTAAGAAAATTAATCCAAAAGGTGACTATTTGAAATTTTTTTAGTTTAATTTCTTAATTTTATATAAACTGACGTTTCATGTCATGATGTCAATAGAAATACAATTTATTAATAGTTTTAGACATATAATTTTTGACTTTTTTATTACATTTTACTATGAATTAAATATTATAATTCCATAATAATTGTATGAAAATTGCTTTTAAATAAATGTGACAAAGAAGAAAATTGAAATGACTTGCATGAATAGTAGTTTATTTTAACTGTGGTGACATTAACATCATTACTTTTCGAAGGGGAATGACAATTAAATATATCTTTCCTTGTTACCTAATATGACGTCTTACTTCAATCTTCCTTCTTTTCTCTAACCGTGCAAATGTTATTAATGACGCAAACATCAGCACATTTAAAATAAACTATACGTTTGAAATGATACTCGTAAGTAAGATCTATCTTACAATGATTCGTTCTGTGTTCAGTGCTGGCAATTTGTTCGTAAACGAAGTATACACACAGGGTAAAGGTAAGGGTGAACATTAAGAAGTTAAAGCAGTTTTATAGCAACCAATTAGAGGCCATAACCTTTTACGAGGGCCGCTGAGAATACCAGGTATCAAGAGTTAAAGACAGGTGCCTCAAATCCAATTATAAATAAATATTACCATTGGCTCACGGATACAAAATTGCAATTTAAGTTTCATTGTCATTTATTTGCTATTTAATCTAAGAGGTGTAAGGATAAATTAGAAAAGTTATTGCCTTATTATCTAACAACTTCTTTTATTCTAACACCATTCTGCAAATTAGAGAATCAAGTCAATCATCAAAACATATAAAATGCTTCATCAAACTCACTTAATCACACACTATTTTCCAATTACGTACTTGTAGCTTTTTCTGAGGTATTTTCAAAGGAATCACCAACATTTTTCAAAATTTTAGAAAACCTAAATAACCTAAATGTGCACATTTTTCTTACTTCCAAAATTATAATTTAAATCATGGATACGATTAGAAAAAGCTCGAGCATACAAATATTATTGACTTCAACTTATATGCTAAAAATATGATTGTGTGTTTTGATTTCACTGCAAGCGACAGAAATTGGATTAAGTTCCTGTTGTGCACAACACTAAATCAACAATTTTTGAATCGCTTTTACGAGGGGAAAATGAAGTTAGTCAACTGGTAGTCACTCATATTTAATTGGAAGTTGTCTTGAAGACTGTTCAATAGAAGTTTGGATTCCAAGATCATCTCAAACAGTTTTTTGTTAGGTAATGAGTCAATTTAAGCCCACATTTGTCTTCTGAGTGGGTTGAAGTCAAAATGTCATGGTTCAAATCTTGATTAAGACATTCAACTTTATAAATGTCACTTTGGTTTTGTGTCTGATAAATTAGAAGTGCTTAAAGAATTTTTAAATCGTTATTTATGGGATTACTAAACTTAAAGAATACTTTTTCAGAATTAACGAGAGTTTTATCGCAAAATGAAATGTTTTAACCTTGTTGTTTCTTCGTACTTAGTACTTAAACTTCATACTATCTCGTTGTTAAATGAGGTAGCAGAAACCCTTGAAATGGACAGTAGACACATCCAGCAATTAATTATCATATCATATCCATCAATTTATTCCTAGATCGTTCATATAATCTCTGATTTTCATTTGTGTGAAAATGACCCGTTCAAGTTAGTTCAAATTGTAAGATAGTTTAGTAATTTATTTTGGATCAAATGGATCCAAAGAGAACAGGACAAATCAAAGAATGTATTCTGCACCATCAACAAAAGTACGAAAAATAATTCATGGAGTACTCAACAGGCCTCGCGTCATGATAAACCGTGCCCTTCAATAGATAATCAATCAAAATCGGTTCAGCATCGAAGAATAATAAATCTAGAGGCCTCCCAGCTTCTGGGGACTTTTCTCTGCGCGCTCAGTTAAGTTGGCAACGTTGGTTATTTTCTTTACCTGTTCCACAACCGAGACATGTGAAACTCGTCGGCGTGACCTCACAGACTTTGTGTACACTAGAGGTCAGAAAAGTTGTCAGCGATTTATCACAGAATTAATGTTACTTGTTAACAACTTTAGGATTTATTTTACTTTATTGCACTCTTTTCGCGAACGGAAATAAAACGTGCTTCACTTTTTATTTTACTGCAGGACTGTGGATCGTTCATCATATAACTACCATAATTTATTTAACAATTATACTTAACACAATACTAGTAACAGCAAGATACATTTCCTCAGAACTTGACATCATCAAATCTTAGAATAAAATGCTTCATACGGAGAGCTTTATTTTCTACCAATTATTTTGATAATATTTTCAGAATTTGAATAGAACAGTATATAAAATACTTCGATTGTTCTAAATAAACAATATTGTTGTTCTTTTAATTTAATAATTTTTTTTTGAGCAGGTGGCTCAGTGGTATATTTGAGAACCCGGATTCGATTCCCAAAGCCTATAAACGATTTTCACTACATTAAAACTACCCCTGTGGCTCCCCTACCATTACATTTTTGGAAGCCGTGATTTGACGGCTGGTAACCGCACTTCACGGGAAGAAACATATCACTTACTGAATTCTGCTACGGCAGAGTGCTACACCCAACAGTGGGTAAAAGGCGTGATGATATATATTTTAGAGGTTTTCTTAGATTAGTTCATTTTGCGTCTAAAAAAAAATGCAATCGCAATTCAATTAATGCGCCCGAATTTTCTTTCTGGTGATTAATCTTAAGACACTCTATAAAAGTGATTTAATATTTTATATTCCTGTTTAAGGATATAGACTAAAAACATACAAATAATCATTTCTGTATATCTACATTAAAAATACCTAAATGGTAATAAATTATATAGCTGTCATTTTGTATATGTGCTGCTACTTTTCAGTATAGCACCGTCTACCCAAAAAAGAATGAAATATAGAGACAAATGAAAGCCTCTAAATTTGAGACTAAAAATAATTGAAGGCACCGAATCCCTGCAGTGTTAACAATTTTTCAAAACACATTCAGTAATAAATCTATTTTTGACATTTGAAGTTATGTCTTAATGTTTACATTTATTCATATTTATTTCCAATTTTCAAAATTGCTTTTAAGTTATTATTTATTCATTACTGTAATTTTTGCACAAAACTTGAAAATAAATACAGAAATATATATTTATATATTTCGTAAATAATAGTACATATTTTAGCTGTAATTTGTAAGAAATTGCTATATATTTAAACATTTAAAAAATTATAAATATGTAATTTATATTTCGATTTTGGCGAAAAAGACCATTAGTAAATGATGAATGAAACGTTGCAAAAATGTAAAAATTAGATAAAAGTCTACAATTTCAGCAATTTAACAATTACTGCAACACGAGAAACAAAATAAAAACAAGAGACTGTTCCTAACTTAATTACAGCCGTCAGAGGCGTCCGTCAACGGCGGGCGAAAGCACAGGACCGTAACGTGAGGATTTCGAGAGCGAATGGGCTATAAATTACCTGTGCAAATTGTGGAACGCACGCGTGCAATTATAATAATTAATCTCGCTTTCAGATAGAACAACTCTCCTCTCTGTTCTACGTTAAACACCAGTGCTACAATGTTGCTTTTACTAGGAATACGGATACTGGATTTTTGTTGCGAGATAATTGCTCTCCCCTTTAACCTAACTTCTTGTAAATATGGAAATGAACACGCGAGATTTTGCTCACGTTTCAATCATGGTTAGCAATCAACTTTAAATGAGCACTCTGTTATTTTTTTTTTACTAATATAGCAAATTACTTTTATTATCACTCAAGGGGTTGATTGCTTTATGCGTTTAATCAGCCCTAGGGTCTGTTTGTCAGTGCTGGAATAAATTGACAAATAACTGTCAGATAAGGACATAAGTATGAATTTAATCTACAAATGATTGATAAGACTCATATAGAAATTCGATTATTTTAAATATTACCGAATATTTTCTTAAACAGTTATTTTAAATTAAATTACTTATATATCTCTTTCTACCGGATGTTCCATTTTCGCGCAGTGATATGCAACTTTACACTTTTAAATGGAACACGCTATATTTTATTTTCAAATTATTGTTTTTAAAATAGTTTATATTCTTAAAGTCCTAAAATTATCAGTATATAAACTATTCATGTTTTTATTAATAAATAATCACACACAGAAAGTGTGCCAAAATTCATCAAAAATAAATACCATATTAACCTATATCTATGAGAGCTGTGATTTGACGGCTGGTAACCGCACTCCATGCAAAGAAATATATCATTTATCGAGATCTACTATGGTCAGGGTTCGTAAATATCATGATATTTATAATAAATATCAAAATATCTGATATATAGGATATATATCAGATAAATATCACTTTTTGGATATTTATTTTTTAATTTTAGTTTTTGTACACATTTAGAAAAACTGAAAAATTCGAAAAATTTCACTTTTCCGGAGGCTATATCTCAAAAACTAAACAAGATATGCAAATGCGCTCAACGGCGTTGAATTCCCCGTGTCCGAATTGACTTATAAGCAAATTTTCATACAATTTTATGCAATTTAATATTTTTAATTATTTCCTAAGGGGTACCCCTTTGGTTTTTTCAGATTTTAATTCAATTTTCCCAAAAATCCTTAATCGTAGGATTATTAAAACGAAAATTTACATACATATGTATTTTGACCCACTGAATTCAGTGGTGCAATCTTCAAATGCATATGACTTCTGGTTTTCGAGAAAATGTTAAAAAACCGCTTTTTGCGATTTTTTTGGCGGAAAATTGAAAAAAAAATAAAAATCGCTGAAACTATGTTTATAAGTTAACTGAAGCACGAGAAAATTAATGCCGTTGACCGCGTTTTCATATCACATTTAGTTTTCGAGATATAGCCTCGTAAAAGTAGAAAAACTGAAAAATTCGAAAAATTTCACTTTTCCGGAGGCTATATCTCAAAAACTAAAAACGATATGGAAATGCGCTCAACGGCGTTGAATTCCCCGTGTCCGAATTGACTTATAAGCAAATTTTCATACAATTTTAAGCAATTTAATATTTTTAATTATTTCCTAAGGGGTACCCCTTTGGTTTTTTCAGATTTTAATTCAATTTTCCCAAAAATCCTCAATCGTAGGATTATTAAAACGAAAATTTACATACATATGTATTTTGACCCACTGAATCCAGTGGTGTAATCTTCAAATGCATATGACTTCTGGTTTTCGAGAAAATGTTAAAAAACCGCTTTTTGCGATATTTTTGGCGGAAAATAGAAAAAAAATCAAAATCGCTGAAACTATGTTTATAAGTTAACTGAAGCACGAGAAAATTAATGCCGGTGAGCGCGTTTTCATATCACATTTAGTTTTCGAGATATAGTCTCGGAAAAGTAGAAAAACTGAAAAATTCGAAAAATTTCACTTCTCCGGAGGCTATATCTCAAAAACTATTTCATATTTTTATATAATGGATATATATCATTGCAAAAATATGACGATATATATCAAAATAAATATCATGATATATATCGATCGATATATATCTTCGAACCCTGACTATGGTAGAGTGCCACACTCAGTAAAGGTGAAAGGCGTGATGATATATTTATTTATTCATCAACCTAAATGCTTGACATAAAAGTTACAATAAATCAAATTTCCTAAAAAAAATATTTTCCGGTAAAATCATTGGATATAATTGACTTCTACCAAGTAAGAATTTGCATGGTCAAATCTAGTTAACTTTAACTGGAATCTTACAAAAATGTGATAGTCTAATTGGGATTAATTTCCTTTTATACAGAGTAGCAAATATGTCAATAAAATACTAAATAATACTAATATTTTAAAACGTGTGCTACAGAATTAATGGTTATGATAAAATTCAACAGATAAATATTGATTGCAACATTGCAAGAGGGTACTCGTTACTGCAATTTTGAGGTATTCCAGAATTCCCACATGTAAAAATATTATAAAAGAGCCATCCATCACAGCGTCAAAATCAGAATAACTTCATTTGCAACAAACGCACTCAAATTGCAAACTCCACAAACAAATCATCAATACACAACAAGAAGAAAATTTCGTTCGAAATCCCAGCGTAAAAGCCGGTCATTAGGCGTATTTAAAACTGTATTCCATTGCCTGCTTTTGTGTAAATTCCTCTGGCCAAGATGTGACCATGGACCCACAACGGGACTGAACCCCCGCCGGGACCAAGGGCACGCTAAGCGGGAAGGGACGTTTACAATTGCCTGTAAAGCGCAACGAATTGGGGACACTTGAATACTGTGAAACGCAAAGATTGGGTTGGAGAGTATTCATACAACAAATTTAGACCTTTGCTGCTTACCTACGATTTTTTTTCTTTGTTTGGTTGGCAGTGCTACCATACGTTCTCTAAGGGGATAGATTTTCTCTATTATTGGTGCAGGTTCTGATTTATATTTTCTGTATTATATAATGACAATACTATATTCATTATATTCAATTGGGAAACTGTTATATATTCGTTATGTTTTACAATAAATCAATCACAGCACTTGAGTAATATATTATAAAAAGATACACTCTACATTGAATTTCAATAATTATATTCACCAGCACAGTTAGTACTTTATTACATTTCTGGTAACAGAGATGTAATGAGTCATTTACCGTCCATGGCCAGTAAAGAAAAATGTACAACATTAATCATACTCGTACTTCATAAGTTCACAGATATATTAAAAAATGTTGGATGATTAAAAAATGGTATCAAATTGTGCTATGAAAAAAAATAAGTATGTCTAAAATTAATTAGGTAATTATCTGTCACAATTGACAACGAGAAATGGTACCAACTGTTCAATTTAAAAGGACATTTTTAAATGAAATAAATGTAATTGGTTCAAATATTTTGGTGGTTTCTCAAGGCACGTTTGGATACAATATTTTTTTAGAATCACCCTATATTTAAAACCGATAGAGGATGTTTTACAAATGTATCCTCTACCAATAGAAAGCATTTACGAGTAAAATCCTTGGAATTTAGACAATCATTTCATTAATTATAAAAGAAGATTAGGTATTTTATAATTCAACCTGGATGAAACATATTGTAAAATACAGAAAACTATACATATTTCGTACCTAAACTAAATTATATATTATATTAAAAATGGGGTTCAACAAATTTGTCTTCAACCAAGAATAATAAATAATAAACAATTAAGCAGATGACTAAATTATCTCCCGCAAAATAAAAAAAATCTGCGTACGCGTAGCAATGATGAAAGGGCTTTAGATTATTTAACGTCCGAGTGTCTATGACACCACGACATCGGATTGTGGCCATATATACCCGCTAATAGGCTGCACCGGGTCCGTCCGTCAACCCGCCACGACAACTGGAGGGAAAAAATGCACTGCATTCGACGTATTTATGTCCAGCAGAGCACGGCCTCTGCGATCTTCCTCGAGGGCCACTGCTGATGTTCATGATGAATGATTAACGTGATGTGGAGTTAATGCCCATTTTAAAGGGACTTTAAAATTGGGGAATGCTAGTTCTGAATAGCAGCATTTTCTTAGTTGAACCAATAATAATTTGTGACAAATGAATAAGATTGAATCGAATGTTTGACAACAAAACTCTTCGATTTACTTTTATTTATTGTGAGTTTTGAATCACTCGGACGTCAGTTGTTTTATTTCGATAAATTAAATCAGTGAGGTTCATATTTTTAACGAGCTATACATTCTATGCCTAATTGGGCTTGAGGTGGCACCTGAATACTAAACTTCTTAACACAAGAAATGAAATTAGACACGATATTAAAATCTTGATTTAATTTTGAAAGAAAAGTAAAAATAAACATAGTAACCTATACTTCAGAATTTTTTTCATTTTGAACATGACATTAAGAAAAAAATATGCAAACAAAAACACGTCAAAACACACCCCTCAAACCCAATTAGTCACATGTTTCACTTTAAAGGAAGTACAAGAAAAGCAGTTATATACAAAGCTGGGATGATAAAGAAAATAGAACTTGTTGCTGTTTGCCGTCAAAAATATTTGCAATTTGTCATTTGTACTAATTCAAAGAAGTCAAGATACTATTTATTAAGAGCAACCCGCGAATAAAACATAGATCATTTTGAAAACTTCTGCAGTTCAAAAGAAAACTTTCAGAATTGTCACAAAATGTGGCACATTTTCAAATCTGTTAAAACTTTAGATAACTTTAAAGATTAAAGATGTACAGAATATTAAAACATATTTAACTGTATAAAAACAATATTCGTTAATGTGTCAAAAATGTAGATAACTTTAAGTAGGCAAAAATCTAAAGTAAACTTGCAAAACTTTCCCAAAATTTAATATATCGTGACTTTAACTTCAAAAAAATGTATCCTAACGATTCGTATTTTACTATAATCTGTACTCTATTTAGGATTATGTTCCAGTTGTGTAGTATAGCAAATAAATAACTTTAAAAACTTTTGAACTTCAAAAAAGTCTTGTAGAACTTTCTTAAAATGTAGAACATCTTCAAATATACAAAATAATAATAGATAGCGTCACCCTCTCCCAATATGTTGTACAAAATCTACAGATGCAAATAACTTTTAAACACATTTGCAGTACTTACAAAACATTTCGAAAATTAGTCCTCCTCCTCCCTGTAGAAAAACTAGTAAAATCCTTCCTCTTCCTCACACACACCCTCACACTTCCACAAATATTATCACATCTATATCCTTATTGCACTATCACAGAACGAGTCTTACCGCGTGTATTGTACCTACGTTGCGCACCCTCTAACAAACCGAACCGAACGCTAGGGCTTCTCACCACCAACTGACAAATCCTCCCTCGTGTTGCCTCTAAACCTAAACACGCGGATCTAGGGGTGGGAGTCCTCAAGATACTGTCGGGGTACGATAGCACCCCTACGGTAGAGTGATGAACGATGGGTGTTGGGAAATCCGGGGAATACTTAGGGTGATGAAGTTTTTGTAGTGGTGTATTTATAGATTTGTAGGTAAATTGTAGATAAAGTAGAGCAGACATTAATTGTTGAATTGGTTATTATGTTAATTCGTATTTTATCAAGAATTTCAAAGTACTTATTTGTATGTCTGCATAACATCACAAGGAGTTATAACTTATAGAAGAATCCGAATCAATCAGAGAAAAATTATTGTTTATATTTGTTTGATTTGTAATTAACGAGCGTATATGAAAGTAAGTGAAACTAAAATGATGTGTTAGGACCTATCCTGGCGAAGATTAATTGCAGGATCAATTTGATAGAATATAGTATGTCACTTGTCATCCCTCTCTACAAATATGGTGACGACTGGAACCGCATATCACGCATATATAATTTACCGAGATCTGCTACGGCAGAGTGCAACATCCAGTAATAGTAAAAATAAAATAAATATATCATCACACCTTTTACCCATCACTGGGTGTGGCACTCTGCCTAAGCAGATCTCGGTAAGTGATATATTTTTTCGCGTGAAGAGCGGTTACCAGCAGTCAAATCACGGCCCCCAAAGATATTAGTGAAGGAGGAGCCACAGGGGTAGATTTTAAATTGGTGATTATAAGTCGGCTGTGGGGATCGAACCAGGGTTCTCAAGATCCACAGACCGACTCGATACCACTGAGCCATCTACCCCAGTAATAGTAATTTATTTTATTTAAATGTGTGTCTTTTCCGCCGTCAAAAGTTTCTATATTATCTTAGCGCAAATCGTTGGTGGTAATACTACTCGTAGTTCCCAGCATGTTTTATTTGTAGCATTTTTCTATGAAATAATTTAGGACAAATACTGTAAATGGGTTTCGACTCCAGGTATAAATAAAATAATCTATTCCCGTTATAATTTTCAATAACTTCTCATACAAATAGGTTAATCACCAAAGAAACCCTTTTCTTAGTATCAGTATTTCCTATTAGTAAACTATAGACGAAACCACGTCTGCCAACAAAAAATAACCAAAACTAGGGTATTCACCCTTCCACCTCACTCCAATCTCTCGAACAATCCCCGAATTACGTACGTGACGCCGCGTGACAATACGTACAAATGAAATACGCAAATGAACGATGATTCTTCCATGGGTGACGAAAGCCGTGCAACACGACCAGGGTAGGGAAGGGCGGCAGCGTGAATGCGGGCTGTAATGATTGCTCGCTCGGCGGCGCTGGCGTCGCAGCCTGGAGACCCGCGCTGATTGGAGTCATTCGAGGAACGCGCCGTGGAAATGGAACTCAGGACGTGGTGGATGATGGTAGCCTGGACAGTAACGAGACATTGTCCGGTCTTGGAAACCAGCAACTTTCCAGGGATCTAGTTGTTGACAACCGGAATTCTCCATGCAAATATGTGCTTATAAGCTTTCAAATATTCTTCATTCTCAGATCCTAATAACATATTCTTCATTTATTTATTTATTTATTTCGTTGTTAAGGTGGAATCCGAACCACTCAGATACAAACGTAATATAAGTTGAAGTCAGCGAGATTTAAATGCTTTTCCATTAGTGGCCGCAAATTTTACCTAACAATGCACTAATTGATCAATTCAGTAAGGAGAAGACGCATTCTATTTTTATTTCCGATTCAGAAAAATGTTGCTTAAAGAATGGATGTGTACCAATTAAATTGATTTGGATATGTGGAACGTATGTCGAATGAAAGATCAATGAAACAGGAGTCTGGTGGTGAAATTCAGGATGACACAAGTTTCCAGTTTATGAAAGAATCATGGCATCGAAGCTGCCTATGACACATAACAAAAAATAATAAAATAAATATATCAACACGTCTTTTACCCATTACTAGGTATGACATTCTGCCGTAGCAGATCTCGATTAATGATATATTTATCGCGTAAAGTGCGATTACCCGCCGTCAAATCGCGACCTCCAAAGACATTAGTGGAAGAGAAGCCACAGGGATAGATTTTTGCTTTGTTGGAAAATGGAGAAAAAATCAGATTTGAATCACAGGTAACCATGGCTTAGTTGGTTAAAGGTCCCAGGTTCAAATCCTGGCGGTATCCCAATTTATTTACAAAAATAATAATATGTTTCACATTGTGTAAAAGCTTTATAATAAACTAATGCATTCCGCTGAATGTAAGAATAATGTTATTTTACCACTGGTTGATTTATAGTAAAGCAAATGTAAAAGTAAGGATTATGTTAATTTCCGTAATGATGTGCAGGAGGATTACTTGTCCTTTTAATGAGTCAAAATTCAAATCCTCCCATTAGTGTTAGTCAATTATTTCAATTATCTAAATATCTAGTTTAAACACCACTTGCAACGATCAAATAACACAACAGTTAAAATCAACATCACTGGCGGTACGGTTAATTTGGCAGATTCAAATCAAACTGATCCAATTTCAGATCACTTCGATTACAACAAAACTAACCTGATGCGTGCGGAAAAACTTTCTACCATTTCAATTTACTACCTAGCATTAACAACTGTATTTATTTACCTTCCAAAAAAAGACAAATTTACCAAAATAAAACGCGTGTTCTCTCTGTCAAATTTGCTTGATTGAGAAGAACAACATTTTGGTTCATGCATAACAAACAAGGAAATAAAAAACATCAAGTCCCAGACCACTTGATGAAAAAAAGAATGAAAAGAAGAGTAAATTTAGATCGATGCTGCATGATGGAAGCAATGGACACTGACTGCACAGTAGCCAAATGAAGGAATCACATTAACGAGGTTGAAACATCACGCGGGCAAACATTTCAATTCGTACGATCACAGCCAGCTTTGGTTGGCTACCGGCGCATTCCATTGTTCGGAAATGAGTAATGATTCGGAGGATGGACGTCGTGGGACCAGTGCCGTCGATACATACTTACAAAGAGGGGGCAAAGAGATCACATAAGATTCTAAAAAATATTTCTTCCATCCATACTTTATTGAAGATTAGAATATTTTATTTTCAAATGTAATACACCGAGAGCTTGAAAATTATCGGGTATTTCCCGATTGTTTCGTTGCTACGCAGGGAAACAAGAGGGAAATACCCAATTAATTTTCAAGCTCAAGGGGTATTCGGTTGATTATTTTTGATGATTCTTAATAGCGCATAGGTTACAACTGTCAGAAAAATGATTGTTTATCGCCTAGCAACCTAGCCGGGAAATTATCGAAAAATTATCGATATAATTTAGACCTAGTTGTACCACGTGATGTTAAATGCCACGCTCTTATTGGTCGAAATTGGGGTTGAAAAAATAATCACTAATATATAAGTTTCACAATAATTTGTGGTGCTACCGTAAATCTGAGTAGTTTAATTTTCACCGTTGTGCAATATATTTACTAGGTGTCTACTTTATTTGTACTAAATAGGAAATACAATTGCGGTAATTTTATGTCAATTATTTTAGAATAAAATTGTGAAATCGAAACATATTTCTAATTTAAAACTACATTAATTGTTTATATTCTATCAAATGGGGTAGCACGAACCCTTTTAACATTCATCTGATTTAACAAAGAATCAGTTTTGGTCAAATATTCTCATTCTTGTTTCAAGTACATTCGCATCTCCTCCATTCAAACTCATTTATTCCTCACACTCACAACCTTCAATCACTTCCATCCATTCGTTCCTATACGGGTTGTTTCAAAATTATTGAAAAAAAATAAGGATATATATATTCAGGGTTCGTAAATATCATGATATTTATAATAAATATCAAAATATCTGATATATAGGATATATATCAGATAAATATCACTTTTTGGATATTTATTTTTTAATTTTAGTTTTTGTACACATTTAGAAAAACTGAAAAATTCGAAAAATTTCACTATTCCGGAGGCTATATCTCAAAAACTAAACAAGATATGGAAATGCGCTCAACGGCGTTGAATTCCCCGTGTCCGAATTGACTTATAAGCACATTTTCATACAATTTTATGCTATTTAATATTTTTAATTATTTCCTAAGGGGTACCCCTTTGGTTTTTTCAGATTTTAATTCAATTTTCCCAAAAATCCTTAATCGTAGGATTATTAAAACGAAAATTTACATACATATGTATTTTGACCCACTGAATCCAGTGGTGCAATCTTCAAATGCATATGACTTCTGGTTTTCGATAAAATGTTAAAAAACCGCTTTTTGCGATTTTTTTGGCGAAAAATTAAAAAAAAATAAAAATCGCTGAAACTATGTTTATAAGTTAACTGAAGCACGAGAAAATTAATGCCGTTGAGCGCGTTTTCATATCACATTTAGTTTTTGAGATATAGCCTCGGAAAAGTAGAAAAACTGAAAAATTCGAAAAATTTCACTTCTCCGGAGGCTATATCTCAAAAACTATTTCATATTTTTATATAATGGATATATATCATTGCAAAAATATGACGATATATATCAAAATAAATATCATGATATATATCGATCGATATATATCTTCGAACCCTGTATATATTATTGTATGAAAAATGTTTGCTTCAAGTAATGTGCAATTATTTTTCCGAATTTCGGAAAAATTATATTTGCGTTGTGTTCAATATATCAAATAATATATACCCTTTAATTTTTTACAATAATTTTGAAATACCCTGTATACCTGTTACATTAATCTGTACAACCACTCTAACAACGAATCTAAATAGATAAAAAAGGGAGGAAAGGAATCGCATCTAATTGGTTGATTTGAGAATAATTATATAATATGATTGGGTAATACCCCTAAGATAGAAAATTTCCTTTAGACAATAATCAATGTTTCTGGGGCCTATATAACGACGAGTGTCCTTACCATTCACTCCAAACACATCCATTTCTATTGCCTATAAATAGGCTGTCTCACATACACATAAATACAATACGAACAAGGTACCGTTCACATTCATATGTGGGAGTACATAACGGTACCAATGCCCCCTCCTGTGACGAGTCGTACGTGTGTTTGTGTGACTGTCAACCACACGCTGTCATCAATGCTTAATTAATTGCGATTATCGGTCGTGATTTGCGACGCTGTGGACATTGCCCCCTTGTGCGCCACTGCCCTAGCCTACCCCTAACTAAACGTACTATATATTGGTTTCCTCTACTGGCGTACTGACTTTTGATCAATAGGACCAAACACGATAGAGAGATCAGCAAATTTTAATCATGTTTACGAGATAAAAATGATACAGTTTTTTGGTAATTTTTCAAATTCATTCAATTTTGCCAACTTCAAAGTATACTGGTGAAGTTTATTACAATGTCTTTCAAAAACTAAGGATAAGCATAATTTTGTGAAGATGTTATAAAACATAAATAAAAATCGCAGTTAGTGACACTCCATATGAAAGTTGGTAACACGTATCAAGTAGGTACTTATATCAACCACAACAAGATGATCCTTCCAACCAAACCAAAAACAGCGTTAGGTAACCAACCAAACAAACAACAAAAAACTGCAATACCTCTATCACCGCAGCCAACTTAGCAGCAAAGACATCGCACTTTGTGTGGCGAGGGATGGCGCGAGGGGTGGTAACAGAGGGAAGAGCAACAGGCCGTGCCCGCCGTCGAGCGAGTAAGTGAAATCTGAAGAGAGAGTGAGAGAGACAAGACGAACAAGGATAACGCAAGGAGCGAGAGAAGAGCTGGATTGTCGTCTTGTGATTCCGTTTACCCCGATGAGAATTACCCGTTCAATCGTGTCTGATTTTTCGCACGATTTATCGCTATTCATTTGTCATTTAACTGTTGTTAAGTGTCAGGTTTTGTGTTTGGACAATGATTTCACTGTTTTCAACAAGTTTTTCACATTTGTTCATCAACAATTTCATGCTAGCCATTAAATAAATTAACTATGTATTAACAAGAAACTGTAGAAGGAGGTTAATTAATCCAGTTTATTTAATAAATTTTCCAGTCTGCACAACAAAAAGTTAATTCCAAAAGGCCTATAGTTTATTTAAATTAGTTAATTCATATTTTTCACAAGCATGCCAGAAAGAAAATTTATCTTTCCTAAGAAAACAACAGTATTTTGTAATCAAAGGTTGTTGGCGGTAGAACAATTTATAGCTAGACATTGTCATGGTTGTGACAAAATAACTATTTTTATGAATTCTAGATATAATTTGGAAAAATGGATTAAATCTTGACGTTGAAAAAATGAAAAGAAATAGTTATGATTTTGTAGCTGTTGACGAAAAGTATCTTTAAAGCTAGTGGCCTAATGCTTATAAAAGTAGTATGAAAACAGCATCCTGCACATGTTACACCAATCTCTGCACCATCGTCGAAATTGAATCGAGCGCATTCCCTCCCCGGCGCTCACATGATGATGATATAAATCACAGGAATGAATCTGTTTCGCGCTACGGGATGTCCGAACCGCCGCGCGGACATTCAATTAGTGGCGCGGTGCGCAGAGCAGACACACACGCACCCGGAGCCCGTACACCGGGTGTTTCATTAGCGGCCGCAACTGCCGCGTCCGTGACGTCGCTTCATTACGCCCAGTAGTGGTCACCCAGCACAGCACCCGTGATTGATCGTCTTCACACAGATTTCAGGGAATATGAAATAATTGGGCTCTAACGAGCCAGGGGACTAAATCAACTAGGACTAAACACACTCAGCTCAAGATGACATCGCGACTATTTTTCACTAAACTTTCTAATTCATATTGGATACATAACATACATACGTACATAAGAAACAATTCGCAGAAACTATTTTTCTCATAAGGACACTTTATCTATCCACCCCAAGGACCAATGTGGTAAAATCTCCTATACATATTATCTGCATTCATGCCAAACACCATTTTGATATATTTTTGTAATTTTAATTCTAATGTTTTACTGTTCTTCTTCTTTCTATTGAGAATAAACTACTAATATTATTATAAGACAAAATATTATCTGAATACTGAAGATAATACATAACATCACGCTATATCCCATTAAATGGGGCAGCACGAACCCCTGAAACATTCATAGAGCATCAGTGCACATCAACATTCTCATCCTGACACACGATAGTATTTATCTCAAATTTATTAATTATGTTATGTGTAGGTACATCAAGGGAAGACAGTCAGACATTTTTGTCCGAAGGTATAGTTTCATTTCTCGTGAGATTACGAGATATATAAAGAACCTGAAGTAAAAATTATAATTTCTTACAAAGAAAAACATTTTTTCACGACCCATTTAGAAAATAATATTTTTAGAAATAAATTTGAAATTTAGATAAAATGACAGATATCATCTGGATGTCACTAATATCAAATCATACCGATCTTTTCTAGTTAGCATAGATATGGCTTAACTTTACTTTCCTGAGCATGAAAAGTATCATTTTCTTCTCTCAATGAAGGGAAGAAAGTTATACGAGTACTTTCTGAAAAGATTGTGAAAACATATATGTAATAAGTTCGGTAAATAAGATCATCCTTACGAGGCGACAAAAGAGATATTTAGGATCAAAATTCTAATTTGGAGGTTTGAAATTTATCACTTGTAATCTCCCTAGAGCATTGATTCTTTCTGGACATTTTCCGGATATGATTTAATGCTCGAGGGCAGACAGATTTTATAAATATTTTCCTTAAAATAATCAAGTTATGATCAAATATCCATGGAAACTTGTATCAAGTAATTCAAATTGATAATAAAAAACAATTTTTAAATACCGAGAGTTTTTGTTATCAGTAAACATAGGGATATGCCATTACCATAGTTACAGTTACAAAGTTTGACAACAATGCATTAGAGCGTTTGTTTTAAAAGTAAACATAGTCAAAGTAATAAAACTCTCCTCGTTCAAAATCAGACCGGGATAATAGGGGATCAAATAGTGGGGCGCACTCGTTCAAACCGCGTTTCAATATCTCTTTTAGTTTTGGAGTTATACAGCGATTTTTGACTTTTTTTAAAGCTCAACTTTGAGACGCCTTAACTCAAAAACTAAAAGAGATATTGAAATGCGGTTTGAACGAGTGTATTTCTCGTGCGCTACTTAACTTTTACCGGTAATTTGAAAATTTTGAAAATTTTTCAATTTTGTTCGAAATTTTCGTTTGTCGATATTTCAAAAAGTTGAAAAGATAATGGAAATCTGAAAACACCAGTGAATTCCTCGCGTTAAAATACATAGGTATGCAAATTTTCAGAAGAAAATTCGGACGGATACATTTTTTATTACAAAAAATCGAAAATAGCCGTTTTTTGAATATTTCTTAAGGGGTTAGCCTTAAGATTTTTACGATTTTTGGTCATTTTTCGTTTTTTTGTAATAAAAAATTTATCCGTGCGAATTTTGTTGTAAAAATTTGCATACCTATGTATTTTTGCGAGAGAATTTCACTGTTGTTTTCAGATTTTCATTATCTCTTCAAGTTTGTGAAATATTGAGGAAGAAAAATTTTGAAAAAATTGTAAAATTTTCAATATTTTCAAAATACCTGTACAAGTTAAGTAGCGCACGAGAAATACACTCGTTCAAACCGCATAGCAATATCTCTATTAGTTTTTGAGTTATGGGCTTTCAAAGTTGAGCTTAAAATAAAGTCAAAAATCGCTGTAACTCGAAATCTAAAAAAGATATGAAGATGCGCTTTGCGCCATTCGATTTCTCGTGGTCTGAATTATATAAAACCACATTTTAATAAATTTCGATTTTTGAACTGGTTCAACCAAAAATTCTCATTATTTGTATGTACGAAGAATTTGCGAACAAACCTCTACACAAAAGAACTTTTGGATTGTGAGGTTCTAAATTTATACCTAACGTTAAGTTAATGTAATAATAATTAATGTAAGTAATTAAAATTCATTTAATTTGTTTAAACTTAAAATGTTTCTTTTAGACTATAGACTATTACACTTCAATGCATTGCTGAAAATATAATTTTCCCTATGTTTACTTTTAAAATAAACGCTCTAATGTATTGCTGTCAAACTTTTTAACTGTAACTATGGTAATAATATATCCCTATGTTTACTGATAAGAAAAACTCCCGGTATGAAACTGACATTTTGATACGAACAAATTTCCACTCCTTAATTTTGCTAAGTTAATACATTTTTATATTATAACCATGCTAATAGAATGTTTCTATTGACTGTTAATTATTGTTAATAAGTACGTAAAAATAGTATATCTAAATAATGTAGAAACATTTGACATCAGAAATATAAAGTAAGTCAATCTATTCATATGACAAATAATATAAAAGTGATATCATACTTCGGGCATGTTTTGACAGAAAAGTAGTGTTAATATTGCGATGCAGCAGCGTCATTTTACGGGAAATTAAGCCATCCTAACACTCCCGAGGAATTTGTAGAAAGTAACCACAGGATTTTGAAGTATTAAATGAATTCTATACAAGGTAGCACCTCAAAATTGTGGTTTTCTTTGTGCATCATCGTTGCTTTTTAAATACTTCACATTGTAGACCTACATTTTTGACCGATTTTCCCTCAACAAAGAGCACACAAATATTCGCGCTATTTTCCACATTAAGTTGAGTTGATTCCGCATATTTTAAACATAACTATATTTTTAAAAAGCTTTGTTGTTGTAAATCTTAAACACTCTTAAAACAGATGAGTAATAATTCAGAATTAATTGAAAGGTTAATACAAAATCATCCAATCAGTCCGCAGTTACAGAAACCTTGTCCGGGAGAAAGTAAACTTCAGTTGTCCATAATAAACAATCATTTGTAGAATTGAGATCGCAGTGCATGGTGTGTTTACCATGGCTGCCTACACCATCCAGTTCCAGTCTCTAGTCCACTGCTTGCTACTTGTTTGTTTGTAGTTGCTTAATGAAGTGATCGCTGATAAATTAGCCACATGCAAATTAAACGTGGGATACTCAAACAGGGGATGATTCCAACACAGATAAGTAACGAGAAGGAATGGAATTGTTTCCGCCTTTTTATCTTTGGTACATGCAGCACGATTTTGTTTTAACACGATTTGTTATTGACAGAGTGTGATTAATTTATTTCGCGACTAATATTTATGTCCTTATTTCTAAAAGATACATTTGTGTACATAAAACGACAGGAAATGCGCTTTCATTGAATAAAAATTGCTTTTTGTTCGGATAAATGAACAAATCCAAGAGAACTAGTAAAATATTAAGGAGAAACGTTGTTTATAATTCTTTTAAAAGCAATAAAAATGTATTTCCAAATTCAAATCACAGTTCATAAAAACAATAGTTATTTGTATATCAAGAAAGTGAGGCATTTTCATCATTTTTTCACTACCCTATCAAAAAATAAAATTTTCAGAAATAACTTATAAATTTGAACATTATTTTCATGGCCGACAAACAATTTTCACCAAATTAAAATCTACCCCTGTGGCTCCCTCTCCACTAACATCTTTGAGGGCCGTGATTTGACGGCTGGTAACCGCATTTCACGCGAAGAAATATATCACTTGCCGAAATCTGCCACCACAGAGTGCCACACCTAGTAATGGGTAAAAGGCGTGATGATATATTTATTTTCATGGCAGATATCAACTGGATGTCACTAATGTCAAATCATGCCGCTATTCTCCAATTGTCATGTATAATAGAACTCTTACATAAGCTGTCAATTCAAATGCGTCTGCAAAGTCTGAACACGAATCTTCGAGCACATTGCAGAGTCCGGGTTCGACTGACTGCCTTCGCGCTCGTAGAGCGAGCCACGACGTCGCCAGCGAAGACCGCCGCCGTGCCCGCCTCCCGTTTTATGGGACACACAATTTTTTCCACCGTTAATAAATCAAAGTTATGTCTGCCGGACTTGTTTTTTCTACTCTCTTTGGATTTTTTATGCGAACGTCGACCGAAATTAGAACGTGTTTCGCGACGAGTTTATCAAGTGAGAACACAACAATGTGTAAAACTGTAAGAAGTGATAAAGGATTGTAGGCTGTAACTGACCACAGGTTAGGGGTCAAATTGTTTCCCAACTTTCAGGTTTTACAAGAACATTTCCCTACAAGACATTCACCTTGTTTTATCTATTTCATTATTCTCATTACATATTTAATCTGAAAATATATATTCATCTAATTCCTGCTCTGATATTTAACAACGAATCTAAAAGGATAAGAAAGGAAGGGCGAGTCTCTGCGCTTGTTTTAAAAGTAATTTAGGATAAAATTAGAGGAATATTTATTTTTGTAAAAGTTACAAAAATGGGATTTGGAATATATAAAATATTTTTAGTAACACATGCACAAGAAACATTTTCTTATTCCCTAATTTTAGAGAGAGAAACACTGATTTTCTCCCCTAGGGAGAGAAACATAATGTTTCTCTCCCTAGGTAGGATATTTCTCTCCCTAGGTAGAATGTTGCTCTCCCTAGAGAGATGTTTCTCTCCCTAGAGATTACGATTATTGGCTGCTTGCGGCGTTTCGTAGGAAACTAACGCAACCCATATTTGACATTTGTCCCGATAATAATAAAAGTGTAATTATAGTATAAGTTTGAATTATACTGTTCTTGTCATAAGATGAACAAGACAGCAGAAAATTATATAAAACTGATATCATATGTTGAATCTCTATGGATCACCCAGTATAGTGATTTAGCTTTTGAAGTAAATAGATGATTAAGAAGTCAAGTTTTATCACGAGACATAAACTACACATAACCTTGCCCAGATGACAAATGAATTTTACTTCTTGATTTGATGTGTCGAATTGTCTAATGAATGCTAATTATTATATGTAGTTAAAAATGCGTATAAAAGTAAGAATGTTGATGAAAGAACAAACATCAATACTTAGGTGCCCGTATAATGAAAACATAAACAGTCTTACAGTAATAGAAATACAGTTAAGAAGAAAATTAATTATTTATACTTAAAGTTATTGCTTCTAATAAACGGTAATTATGGTTATGAAAGTAAATGAAATATTTGAAATGACTAGTATTTCAGGTTTTTATTACGAGTAATTATAAATGTCAAACAAGGATAATTTGTAATAGAAATTAATTTTAAAATAAGTTTTTTCTTTAGCATTTATTGCAAAGTAACATTGAAAGTTATGTTTCGTGGAAAAAAGAAAGTTACTCATTTTATCAAGAAACAAAGTTTGATATTCACCGAATCATTATAATAAAAACAATCGATGAGAAGTATACAAAAAACTATTGTTCTTTAACTTTCTAACCAGATTGATTATACAAAACGTTCCTAAATTATTTTAGAGATAATAATTGAAACAAAAGTGATATACAATTTAACTATAAGTATTTAAAGAACAATAAAATATCCAGGGTATTCGGATCAACATTTCGATGTTGAAGTTGAATATGGGAGGAGATATTTATTATTGCACATTGTTGCATATTTATTAAAACAGTAATATTTATCTGTACTAGTGACGCACGCAAGGCAAGACGAGACGAGAAATAGAAAAAAATATCGATAACGCCATATTCTTTTATTATCAATATGGATCTCACTCTCGCTCTCGTATGAAGTTTATCCTATCTCTTCTCGTTCTCACGAGATTCTCGCTAAAATAAAAATGTAACAACATTGAATTTCTCGTGTCTGAAATGAGTTGAGTTTTTGCGCTTCATATCTTGTCTAGATTTTGAGAAACAGTCTCAAGAAAGTAAAAAAAATGAAGGGAGTAAAATTTGGAAAAAGAACGATATTTAAAAATGCGATTAACGGCATTGAATTCCTGGTATCCGAATTGTCATGCAAGAAAATTTAATTTTAGGAAAATTTCTTAAGCTGTATCCTTTGAGTTTTTTCGATTTTTGGTCAATTTCAGACTGTTTGCTCTAAAATACTTTCTCGTATCAATATTGTAACAAAAATTTACATACATATATATTTAGATTCACTGAATCCATCAGTCTAGTTTTCAAGTGCATATATCTTTTAGTATCTGAGATATTGTTCAAAAACTGTTTTATTGGAAAGTTAATGTAAGACAATTAAAACACGAAAAAATCAATGCCGATGAGAGTATCTTCATATTTTGTTTAGTTTTTGAGATACATATATCGTCTGAAATGTACAAAAACTGATGTGGTAAAATTTGGAAAAAATAAATAACTCTCCCGGAGCCAGGGTTCGAAGATATATATCGATCGTTATATATCATGATATTTATTTTGATATATATCGTCATATTTTTGCAATGATATATATCCATTATATAAAAATATCAAATAGTTTTTGAGATATAGCCTCCGGAAAAGTGACATTTTTCGAATTTTTCAGTTTTTCTACTTTTCCGAGGCTATATCTGAAAAACTAAATGTGATATGAAAACGCGCTCAACGGCATTAATTTTCTCGTGCTTCAGTTAACTTATAAACATAGTTTCAGCGATTTTTATTTTTTTTCAATTTTTCGCCGAAAAAATCGCAAAAAGCGGTTTTTTAACATTTTCTCGAAAACCAGAAGTCATATGCATTTGAAGATTGCACCACTGGATTCAGTGGGTCAAAATACATATGTATGTAAATTTTCGTTTTAATAATCCTACGATTAAGGATTTTTGGGAAAATTGAATTAAAATCTGAAAAAACCAAAGGGGTACCCCTTAGGAAATAATTAAAAATATTAAATTGCTTAAAATTGTGTGAAAATTTGCTTATAAGTCAATTCGGACACGGGGAATTCAACGCCGTTGAGCGCATTTCCATATCTTGTTTAGTTTTTGAGATATAGCCTCCGGAAAAGTGAAATTTATCGAATTTTTCAGTTTTTCTACTTTTCCGAGGCTATATCTCGAAAACTAAATGTGATATGAAAACGCGCTCAACGGCATTAAATTTCTCGTGCTTCAGTTAACTTATAAACAGGGTTCGAAGATATATATCCATTATATAAAAATATCAAATAGTCTATAATAAATACAGTATTATTACTTTCATTAATTCTGTTAAAATTATATTCTAAAGATAATTCTTACTTAAATATTTAAACCAAAAAGAAACTACAAAAAAAAAACTAATTTAGATTGGATTTGGCCAAGTGAGTCTATCTGCAACGCTATGTTCAGGAAGTTCATCAGAAGATGATGATTTGCCCCTATCTGGAATATAGGATTATTTAAATATTCTTACTATTCTTAGTACTATATAATATTTGTGTATCCATTCAATGTATATTTACTTTTTTTTCATTACCTGTGTTAATTTTTTCTTTAGGAGTAATAATTTATTTTGTATTTCCTATTGTGATAATAAACAGGCGCGGTGGCCGAGCGTGTTAAGGCACATCTCTTAACATACTGTGACGTCATCCGAGCCAAGGTTCGTCAGTTCGAATCCGCCTGTCGACAATGTGTGATTTGTCGTAAAATATAAAATACAGCTACATGTATTTATCGCACTCGGGCGCTATAAGCTAGTCACTTATACGCCTTAAATAATGTAGCATTCGACTACGAAAACCGGCAGTACGGCAGTGTAAAAACTGCGGCTCGGTGTGTCCGGTAGGCCCAGGCCCGATTTGAGCTGTAGCGCCACAGATGATGATTGTGATAATAAATGTGTACAAAAACTAAAATTTAAAAATAAATATCCAAGAAGTGATATTTATCTGATATATATCCTATATATCAGATATTTTGATATTTATTATAAATATCATGATATTTACGAACCCTGCCCGGAGCTTATATCTCAAAAACTTAACGACATTTAATGATGCGATCAACAGCATTAAATTCCTCTTGTCCAAATTATTAATAAACTTTTATCAACCTCTTAAAATTCAACTATAAACAAAATAAAATTAACATAATATATATTGATCTCGTTTCGAATTTTCCATTCTAATATCGCGATCTTATCTATAATAATTATTCCTTGGCGCGTCGAGATTCGAGAGTACTCTTGCCTCGTCGTGCACCACTAGTACATACTTTTTGTAATAAGTAAGCTTCTATAAAATTACTTAGAAATATGATTTCATGAGCCATTTGAGCAAATAAATAAATATAGAATTCTTCACGGGGGTCTCCCTACCTAATTTCGCTATGGGTCAGCGAGTGTCATCCAAACAAATAATCAAATTTCATCGCAAGGGTCTGATTGAAAACACGGAATCAATTTCATCTGTTTCGATCTACGGATTGTGTCCAATGTGTCGCACGTACTGGCCACTTGTCTGACGCAATCGCCAGGATTGGGACAGTGGATAAGAAAATGTTAAGAACATTCTTTCCTCTTACTAATCATTGGTTATTCCTACTTTGTTGAAAATCCAGTCAGACATATTTTATATATTAGGAAATTTTGCTCATTTGACGGCCGATCTTATCAACCGATATTTACAAACAGTTTTCCATAAGAAGAAGTCATGACATGTGCATAATTTACGAACAATCTTAATTGAATAATTAAAACTTGCGTTTTATAATTAACAACAAACACGACAGGAAGTTGTATGGTAAAATCTGGATCAGTTTGCCCGAATGAATCAGCAAAAAATTGAGTGCCTGAAAACAAAAATTTGTCCAGACAAATAAAATAATATTATGTCAAGTTGACAGCATACAACAAAAATAAAATAAGGATATATAAAGTGAGTTATACCATACTGATAAGCTCTAATAAGAGCGAAACGCGTCTATGGTTACTAACTGAACTGTGCTGGCCAGCCTCTGACGATGCCCTCATAAGGTGACTTGGAGGCTGAATTTTGTGAAACATAGCCAAGTGTTTACTTTATATTTTTATTAAACCTTGTTTCACCAAGTGTTGGATGACAATTAATTTTGTCTTTGTTGTTAAATAAGGATATGGTGCAGGGATTTTTAAAAATCACTGTAAAATCGTTCTCTTGGTGTAAATGAAGCATTCTGATTAGCTTATAATGTAATGAAGGAAATAATCAGTAAAAAAACTGGGCTTGTTGGTTTCATTTTCAAATGATTTGCATTATGTTTAGTTGAGACTAGATCAAGGGAAGTTATAGTATAGGTATCCTACAGTTTGTAGTGAAATCTGAATCTTTTGGCCGCAGTTGTATTTTTGGCTTGTTAAAGTCAATGAAATTTGAATTTATACACTCTCTCTTTTGAAGCGAAAGTGCTAGTTACCCAGCAAAAACTATCCATATAATGAGCAACAATTATAAAAAATATTGGACCAATTTGATATAATTAGTCAGAGCTTGACATTAGTCGAAAGAATTTCGAATTCAACTTTGAAAATTAATAGTTTAAAATTTCGATTTCTAAATGAACATCTGGGTCCACAAATATATAAAATGTAGACTATATCAATTTGTAACTACTCGTATGAACAATTGGTATTGAACGTTCTTAGATTAATATTGAAAGAAAATGCCCAAAATCGTGAAGTGGATAAGTATGAAGGAAAATAAAATAAAACTCAGTAAAATAAAATAAAACAGATTAAGTTGGATGAAAAGACGAAAATATTAGTTTCTCAAAAATAATTCTGAAAATTTGACGACTGAAAAATAGTTATAATTACTCCTACGGTACCTACTTATAGTAAATCTAAATCAATTAGATTAAATTATATAAATAAATATATAAATAAATATATCATCACGCCTTTAACCCATTACTGGGTGTGGCACTCTGCCTAAGCAGATCTCGGTAAGTGACATACTATTTCGCGTGAAGTGCGGTTACCAGCCGTCAAGTCACGGCCCCCAAACATATTAGTAGATGGGGAGCCACAGGAGTAGATTTAAATTGGAAAAAATTGTTTGTCGACTGTGGGGATCGAACCAGGGTTCTCAAGATTATAATTAAAAATTATAATCCTTCAAATTAAATTGAATCAGGTTAGAAACAACAGACAAATTTATTGTAAATAAAAGTAAAAGACCGCAGTAATGATTTAATTACTGAACAAATAGTGAAAGTTTGTGAAACACTGGTGAATAGCACGTGGTGTCCAGCAACCACAAATTGAGAACCACTGCTCAAAGCACTTCAAAGAGCCAGAATGAGTTCCCCGTGCGTCGCCACCACCGCTGTCCCGCTAAAACTAAAAACAGGTTTGAAACTCAAGGCGTGGGTGCATTTGGCCCCGGTCTGTAGACCACAGCTTCGAGCACTGTGTCACACTCTCACATTCCTCTCCTTCAATCATTCCATCTCTGTCACTCCGAAACACGTTTGCAATTATGGTATTAATAATCTATCATATAATAACTATAATATTTTAATTAGAATCCATTCACGTTCGGCATAATAACTCGAAGAACAAGGCTGGTCGAGGTGGCGTTGACGGAGGAGAAGAGGAAGAAGAAGAAGAGAGAGGGAGCGGTGATGAGAGAGGCAAGGGGACAGAGTTCCACATTCAGAGGGCATTCAATTTAAACTTTGACTCACAAAACGTAAAACGCTTGCAATGAGAAAATGTTTCTCTCTCGAGACAGGTAATTAGTAAATGTGATGTTGTAATTAAAGTTTTCTGATTGGCGGGATTATAACACAACTCTTATTTAAAAAATTATTATTCAGAGCTTCCTCTACTAACAAATAATATCTAAGAAATTTAACCGATGGCTCAAAAACCGCCCCAACATATGAAAAGCTGTATTTGGTATAAAACCATTTGATAAAACTTTTGTACGAGAAACACAAATATCTGGCCACTTCATACAATTTGATCAAATACTCTAAATAGAAACGTTTTTCATATTCCTATATATTTTCATTCAACTTTTCGAGATTTCACAGATTAATGGCCACTCAAATTTATACTTAGTTTAAATAAATAAATGCACATCGAATATTTGACAGCAATATTAACATTCATTTCAATTTGCTTTTATTAATTTAAACCAAAATTGAAATTTAAGTTTTGATGGTGCAACTGTTCAAATTTTCAACATGATTAATAATAATTATTAGAATTTGTGTCTATCACCGATTTAGAAATCGATTCTTTTTTGTTTTGGTCTCAGAAAAGATCCAGTTAGGTTTCATCCTCCAGAAAATTCATTTAATGCATCATTTTGAAATTAAATTGTGCAGAAGATTTTTTAAAATTTTGTTATTCAAAATATTATCAATTGTAATCGAAATATGAGAAAAAATTCGAAAGAAATTTCGGAAGAAAAGTTGTTTATTTTATTTTTTTCTTAGTTTGTCATTTTTCATCTTCTGCTATTTCTCAAACAAAGCTTAAATATAACATTAACCTAAGTTATGTTTATGTTTGACATTCTTTACTCTAGTGAAAAGAATGATCATCTGTATATTGGTAACATTATCATACATAATTTGACACAAAAGAAAGAACTATACATTAACCATAGTTCATCAGTTTATGGGAAATGCCAAAGTTTGAAGACTTTAATTTATTTGATACCATCCACAAGAACTTAATAAACAGGATACAGGATCCCAATTACAAGATGAATATAAGAAAGATGGTTGATAAAAACAATCATTAACCAAAAATAGTAATAATCAGAACGAAGTTAATAAAATATTCAAATTTTAAAAATGTAAGCTAAACTCACATGTACCAAAATAATTAACAATTACACCCCAATTACGAGCCTACAGATTATAGTGAAATTCGAACCACTCAGATATAACTGTATTTTTTAATATAAAATTTTATGTCCAATTACAAAATGAAACAACTAATAAGGTCGCATAATTTAAGTCAGTTTTTTGCAGCTATAATTTCGTTAAATTGTGTTGTCAAAACTTGACTTCATAATTAATTGTAAAATATCGACCTAAATATTTGTGCAAACCAATTATTATTCATATTAATTTAAATGAAGTTTCTTTCCCAAAATTGATTTTCATAAATTTCGGTTCAAAAGTAAATTTTGAGAGCATGACCCTGTTTCTTTGTGTTATACACTGATTTAACATTCGGTGTATAAAAATTATATTTGCTGGTTGATTAATAACTGTACAAGATATTAACCTAATAATCAACGATTTGAACCAATGAATTTTATATTAATATTTTACAATCAACTATAGGAACCGTTTCTCATAAATATTTTATTTACTTCGTTTTGATAGCGTTTTATTTCAGCAAGAACTTAACCTCAATTTTTTAAACGAAATACTATAATTTATTTCATAATAAATAAGAAAATATATGCCGTATCAAATTACTTGACAATTACGACATTTTTTGAAGGCAACAACTAAAATACTTTTAGTTAAGTATAGTATATTCAAACTTTAAATGCCAGAAATAAAATAAGCAACAAAGCAACCTATAGTATGTCCCAAATAAATAGAGACATGTCCTTTACAAAGGAAATATGCTTTTTGTTAATCAAAAATTATAGTAATCGGGTTTAAATTTCTGTTGTACAAAGTAGCATAAATAAATAAATAAATTGCACCAAACCACAAATTAAAGAAATTATTTTTTCTTCGTCTATTGGGTTTAATAGGGTAGGTGACTCAGTGGTATTAAGTCGATCTGTGCATTTGAGAACCCGGGTTTGATTCCCACAGTCGATAAACAATATTTATCACATTAAAACTACCCCTGTGACTTCTCCTCAATATCTTTGGGGGCTGTGATTTAACGGCTGATAACCTCACTTCACGCGAAGAAATATATTATTTACTGAGATTTGCTACGGCAGACTGCCACACCCAGTAATGAACAAAATTCGTAATGATATATTTATTTTTTATTTATTAAGTAATACAATTATTAGTGTATTTTTTGATAAATATTTCAATTCGTTACATACGGTTTAACAGCCCTTACATTATCCTTACACGCTAAATAATTAATATAATATCGGGTGATTTTAAAAAAAAATTACATTAAATTCTGCGATGAAAAACAAAAAGAAATATAATGGGTACATTTTTCGTTGACAAGTATGATAGATAATTAATTTAAAATGTATGATTTTGAATCTTATCTTGAGGCGTAGGTATAAAACAGTTTTTAAATTAAAATATAGATTAAACTTTGCAGATCTTTATGAAATGCAGTATTGCGTTTGCCCTCGAAGACACATTCGATACGCAAAACAATTATTTTACGACTTCGGTAACTATTATTCACTCGTAATTATTACTGAGTTAATTAGTAATTTATAGTAAAGTCAGATCATCTTCTTCAACGACTTTGTGGAGAGCTCCGGTGAAGGGTAAGTTAGTAAGTAAATTTGAAGTAAGCGAGCATCCGAGTAGCTTACAAAGTACAGAGTTGTCGTGGTTGATGAAGCTAAGCTATGAACGCATTCTTGTCTCGTGTGTTGTCCCCGCGGCCTGTGTGACCCCGTGACCCTGAACACACACACACTCGCACACCTGTTCCATAGCACAGAACCTTGGTGGCGGTGGGATCAGCGGCGTCCGTCACCCGCCCAGCACTAACACAAAATTATTCAATTTACTTTCTTGTTAGCGTAAGATTCTCTGAACTTTGTAGTTTTTACTGCTTTGCAAATCTTGGAAATGCTACCAGACCACTTACAATTGTATTTTTGTTGCTTGTCAAGTCACAGCGCAACCATATTGCTACAACTACTCTACTATACTCATAATTACTACATAATTTAAATATTTTATATAGGATATAGGTGTCTGAAATTAATTAGGTAATTATCTGTCATAATTGACAACAAAAAATGTCACTGATTTTTCAATGTAGAATGATATTTTTAATAATAATAATATATCATCACGCCTTTTACCCATTACTGGGTGTGGCACTCTGCCTAAGCAGATCTTGGTAAGTGACATACTTTTTCGCGTGAAATGCGGTTACCAGCCATCAAATCACGGCCCTCATAGATATTAGTGGAGGGGGAGCCACAGGGGTAGATTTTTAAATTGGTGAAAATTGTTTCTCAGCTGTGGAAATCGAACCAGGGTTCTCAAGATCCACAGGTCGACTCGATACCACTGAGCCACCTACCCCATATTTTTAATATTGATATTTTTAATGAAATAAATATAATTGGTTCAAATATAATTATTTTGGTGGTCAATGAAAACCATACCGTTTAAATGTTACAATAATCCATAAGATTTCAAATCATAAATTTGAAATTACTTATGTGTCATAATTGACAACGAAAAATGTCACCAATTGTGCTAAGCTCGAACATGGCAGCAATATCTATCTTTGCTTTTCATTTGACGCCATTTTTTTTAATTTCTGTATATTTAGGACAGTAAAAGTGTCCTACCGATATAGGATGTATTGGAGATATCGACATCGTCTCGATCTACAAAATTGATGGGAGCCTGTACAAGTTTTCTCTTTATAATTGAATTGAAATGCAGAAAAGCCTATTTTCTGTACAGTTGTAGAAACACAATATTTTATAATTTGTACTTTATTGTTATTTTGCTACAGGATTTTAATTCCAATTAAAATAGTTTGAATTAAATTAAAAAACACTAGGTTAGTTTCAAATAATGTAAAGTTTATTTTACAATACGTATTTCGGTCGACTAGACCATCATCAGGTGAACAAGATATGAATATCTTGTTCACCTGATGATGGTCTAGTCGACCGAAATACGTATTGTAAAATAAACTTTACATTATTTGAAACTAACCTAGTGTTTTTTAATTTAATTTTATCATAAAATGTTTCAACGAGAACCGACAGTTAAATCTATCGAATTTATAAAATAGTTTGGTCAAATCTGAACGGCTAAAATACAGTTATATAGTTTGAATATTAATTGAAATTAGCGAGATTTGCTCTTGCTGTCGGTTCAATTTGATATCGTTTGAGAACCGCTGTAGTATATTAGACTTACAAAGTAGCAATGAACTGTTACTAATGAAGTAATCCAACAAAAATATACATCGATGAAAAAATATAAAAAGATATGAATGCTTCCATGCATAATATTGACTTTAGTAATGATTTAATTTTTTAATGCCTTATCACAACAAACTTAAATCAAGTTAGAAAAACATATTTCTTGCGAGACATAATACCGTTTAATAAATGGATCAATTTAAATATCTCTTGCATTTAAAATTAGCGCTCAAGATATAGTTTTATCCATGCTCAGAGCCGTAACGTGTACATTCTATTGTAGGTGTTTCATTAGAATTTTCCATGAATAATATAATTCTACATTGTCCGATAGTAGACGATTGTCTCTTTAAATACCATTTTACTGCATATAACAACGTATTATACCAATGTTCCCGATGTTTAACTATAGAACAGGCAGGCCCGGCTCTAGGAGAACTCTTCAAATGGGAATGTCACTTTATATACTTGAATTATAGGGTAGGTGGTTCAGTGGTATCGAGTCGGCCTGTGGATCTTGAGAACCCTGGTTCGATCCCACAGCCGACCAACAATTTTCATCAATTTAAATCTACCCCTGTGGCTCCCTCTCCACTAATATCTTTCAGGGCCGTGATTTGACGGCTGGTAACCGCACTTCACGCGAAAAAATAGGTCACTTGCCGAGATCTGCTTAGGCAGAGTGCCACACCTAGTAATGGGTAAATGGTGTGATGATATATTTATTTATTTATTTATATACTTGAATTGTATTTACCATAACTTCACTTTTGCCAATCAATTTATATTTATTATTTGTTGTAAGTATATCATCACGCCTTTTACCCATTACTAGGAAAATATATGTAAATGTAAAATTAAATTATATTTCTAAATTAGAATACCAGGAATTCAGCGAAGAATCCCAAGAAATTGTTGATGCAGCTTCTGCAATTGTTCTTAGGTTTTCATTTGTTGCATTGTACTCTATTTTACTAATATTTGACAGTTGAACTGTCAAAATAATATAAACCCCCTAGAGGAATAATGTGCACATTATTTCCCTAGAGAGCCTAGAGATAAATAGAAATATTCCCGGTAGTGTAAAATGGAATTAAAACTCCAAAATTAATCCACTTTCTTATTCTTAGATTAATTAGTTTGGTCATTTGCTCCCTTCCTTTCTTATCTTTTTGATTCATTTTCTATTTTTACTATAGAGTGTCCAACTGCAATTGTGTGGAATTCAGTTTCAAAAACAAGCGCAGGGAGATACTCCCTTCCTTCCTTATCTTTTTTTACTTCATTTTCATTTTTTACTATACAGTGTGTAACTGTAATTGTGTTAAATGTATTTTTAAACAAGCGCAGGAGATGCTGCCTGTAAGTGAAGATTTACGGAACAGGTGTACAGGAGCGAATGGATGGATGTTTGTTGCGTGATGATGGATTTTGGTTGTGAGGAAAGAAAGAGTTCGGATGGAGGAAGTGTTAATGTGGTCGAAACGAGTATCGTGTGTCAGGATGAGAATGTTGACGGGTTTGTGCTACCCCATTTAATGGGATATAGCGTGATGTTATGTATGTATGTATTTAATTTAGTGGAATGGTTTTATCTGAACTAGCAATAATACAAGTGAGGAAAAATCTGAATTTTTCTTCAACTCAAGTTTTGTAATAAGTCCGGTCCTGTATTTGGCTGCAGGTAACAGATACCAGATTATAATAATATCTGGTGCGTGAATGATTAAATCAGTGATAACGCAAGCGAGGGAGGAATATTATAACGATGTGGAATAAATTGTTTAAGACAATTGGAATTAAAATGAAAACTTACTGTATCGGATATGAGAAGATATAAACTCAGTTTACCTGAAACAAAAAAAAAACAGGATGTGTTAAAAGATAGCATCGAATAAAATCCTATAAAATGTGTTATAGTTGAATTTATGTAAACTGGTTTGTTTCAAATTATAATTCCAAGTCGTATTTTATCACTCGAATGCAATGATTGGAAATATGATATATATATATATATATATATTTTACATCAATTTATATTACAGAAATTTTAATTTGTTTTTCAGTTTTTATTGACTGCAGTTCACTAATTTTTGCACCGAAAAAATAAGATTATAACCTGTCAAATATATCAACTAAAACAAAAAAAAAATCCGGATAATGCAACAACAAATGAAATTCATGTCTCAAAAAATAAATGATTTTTGTTGTCCTAGTAAACAAATTAAATGATGTAATTAACAAGAACTCATTTGACATTTATTTATTTATTTATGCTACTCTGTACAACAGGAACTGAATTCCAAGTACAATACAGGATCCGGAATAACCGAGCCGCAATGTGGTAGTTCATTTCTTAGCTTGAGTGAGATTCGAACTCGAGATCTCCAAGTATTTTATTGAGGTCTGATTACTATCAAACATTCATAAATTATTTCATTCAAAAATATTTTAATTAAAATATATGAAAACCTACATTTTTCGACATTTTGTCTTGCATAACAATTACATTGTATTTATGAAGATGTTCTTCACGAATTACTGTGATAGAAACCAGGTTTAAATTTAAATAATAGTTTTGGAAACTCTTGTCAAAATTTTAACGGTTTGATAGCTAACTAAAATTAACAATCTACAAGTATATATTAACAGAAAAGTGTAAACAGTAGTTGAAATTTTGCCAAAATTGATTGCGCCGTCAACATCAGTTTCAACAAACTACACTTTTTTCATCAATCTTTTGTTTAAAAAAATTAATAAACATATAATCACGATTTTATTAATATATAGTGATTGACAACATTCACAAAAAGCATAATGACATTTATAAAATTATAAACGTCAAATTTGTTTTTACATAGCCACCGTTTAACAGATGCAACAAATATTAATTTTAAACAATCGGGAAAATAATTATGTGTTCAGCACGGCAAAAAATCAGATTTACTGCCTAGACTAGATTCATACCGCGGCAGTAAATCTCATATTTTTTGCTTAGGTAAACAAATAACAATTATTCATTTATAAAAATGAATACAGTTATTTATAATACTAAATGTGACATATAGTAAAAAATTTCTGGAGGCTATATCTCAAAAACTAAGCAAGATACGAAGATGCGCTCAACGGCAATGAATTTCCCATGTCCGAATTAACTTATAAGCAAATTTTTAGCAAATTTTAAGAGATTTAATTTTTTGAAAATTTCTTAAGGGGTACCCCTTGGGTTTTTTTCGATTTTAGGCCAATTTCAGACATTTTTGTCTAAAAGTCTTTCTCGTACGAATATTGTAACAAAAATTTACATACATATGTATTTCGTCCCTCTGAATTCAATGGTGTAGGTTTCAAATGCGTATCTTTTCTAGATTTTGAGATATTATGCAAAAACTGTTTTTTCACAAAATTTTGTCAAAAATTTGAAAAATTTAAAAACGGCTGAAAATGTGTTTATAAGTCAATTCAAGCACGAGGAATTCAATGCCGTTGTGCGCATCTTCAGATTTTGCTCAGTTTTTGAGATATTGCCTCCAGAAAACAATATTTTCTCAAATTTCGTCTCATTTTCCTCTAGCTGACTAAATATGGATCTAGCAATTTTTTTATCAATAAGTTTGGAATAATTGAATGTAGTTTTGAATTCTGAATGTTTTGTATTTACACTTTTGATCTAAAGTTAATTTTTATCAACAATATTCTATCAAATCGGGTAACATGAATCCTAGAAACATTCAGTCATCAGATTCATCAAATAATCCGGTCTCTCTAAACACTTTCATTCTCGCTTCAACCGCATTAATAGTTCCTTTCATACAAGCTCATTTATTCATCACACTCGGAATCATTTGTATTTATTATATAATAAAAAGTAGATACCCGTTAAATTCTTATGCGTTCATTTCACACATAATGTATGAACAAAAAGCAATCATTGTAGCATTTCCTGTCGGTACATCTGTAAACAAATAATTCTCTTATTTGCCATGGTGTATTAGTTTCTTCTATTACAGAAGAGGCATAAAAAATCGATGGCGGAGTGCTCTTGAAAAACCACTAAGACCTCTGTACACCCTCGAAGTATTTTTCACTCAAGCAAATGTTAAAACAATCCAAAAGTGCATCTCGCATGCATTATTCAGTGACAGTGTTCGGCGGCTTCTCCAAGGTGTTGCAGAGTTAATGTTTGTGTATGAGCCAGCTGTCGCCCCGGTCGGACCGCCACTGGCCAGCTAGGATTATTATTTTTTCATCAACTAGACAGAGAGAGCGGCTGAAGTTGCTTCCCCCCTATCTGTCGTATAATATAGGCCAGTATATTGCGTTTGCCTCCCTTGCGTCTGGCCGCCCTCGTCCTGCCAGTGGACCTTGTGGCGTTATTGGAAAACGGCGCTGGGCATTGACGCCGAATGCGATTTTCCTTGTGAAAACAAAAATGGATTTATTGTCTGATATTGTTAAGAAAATCAGGCATCCCTTTACATCATACTCATTCTAATCAAATAGGGACAATCTATAATAGCTTAAGTTGAATTTTTTACGTTTTAATTTGTTAAATATGTTTCCTGCCTTGTTCATAATCGGTGGTATGACAACGACACGTAGAGTTGAACAGTATAACAGTCATCCATCTATGTTACAAATTTACAAAAACGATTTATTTCATTATTAATCTGCACAACCGGAAATTAATCCCAATTACAGTAGCTTAAAGTGGAATCCGAACCATGTAGATAAAATAGTATTGTTTTATAAAAGTTGAAGGCAGCAAGATTTGACAGCGTTCATATTTATTTACATGATTCTATCAACGAAGACAGAAGAAGAGAAAAAAAATGCCATTTTAAAAAGAAGAGAATATGGTTGGGCTATGCGCTGAGAAGGGATATTCCACTGAAGGACGTAATGGAAGGGACAGTAGAAGGAGAAGGTAAGAGAAGTAGAAGAAGAAGAAAGATGGTAGATGACATAAAAGAAGGAAGAAGTTATGTGGAAATGAAAAATCTGGCAATGAGTAGAAGAAGTTGGTGAAAGCATATGGACCTGCGTCAAGAAGATAATTATTGATGATGTTCCACAAAGTTAATCTTTTTTGTACAATACAACTTTATCAGACGTTGCCAATAGCAGCGTAGCTGTTGGTTCTCAAATCTAGAGGCCGATTTGATACCACTGAGTCAAATAAATCAAAATAATCTAATTGTTTTATTTGAAGCATTTCACTCTAGAATTTGGCAGTTGAAGATAGTCAATGCCAAACATTGAAGTTGTTTTACGGAAAGTTACTATTCATATTAATATTCCACTTTCTGGTAAAAACCACCAAAGTGATTTCACAGTGCCTTCCTTCAAATCAATTTTCTAGCCCCTAAACAAACCCCGGAATCCCCGGCACTGGTTCGGCGGTCCGACGAATGCAAGGAGATGGATGGCTTTCTGCACTGTTTATGCGAGACCGGGCCCCGTCCGCACACCGGAACGGAAAGAAATTGGAAATTGAGCCGGACTTTACGTGCGGTGTGGATAGTGCTGCGCGGGGGTGGAGACAGGGGCAGCATCGGCACCGGCCGCCTCCGATCGAACGCACACCGCCGCCGACGACGAGAAATCTCTTTTCGTTCGTTTCGTCGCCCGCTGGACGATGTTATTCTTTACTTATAAGACTGCATGTGCATATTGCCCGAGGTGATCGAAATTGAATTGATTAGGGGAAGATAGAGTTAAAACTGTTATTAGTATATCAAGAAAAGAAAGTGAGGCATTTCTTCCCGAAGGTGTCGTTTCATTTCTCGAGTTGAGGGTCAGGAATATAAAGCACCTGAGGGATGAATTACACTTTCTTCATTTAGTATGAGTATATACCGGGTGTACAATTGAAATATAACGAATGTTAAGTATTAAAAACTACATCAATTGAAATAGTTTGGGCGTTTAGAACGTATGTCGAATTAGAAATTGATAAAACATATCTGTATGTTCTATGTTGGTGCAATTGAACATGAGAGATTGACTGAGCAAAGTAGGAATAAAGAATGGATATGATTAAAAGTTTGTAACGTAAACGAAAGATGAGACGAGCTTATATGAAAGTTACTATGAATGTCGATATTGGTGAATATTACTAGATACATTTCTGAATTAAATTTCAGGGATTCAAGGATTTTATAATTTCAATTTGTTTTAAAATTGTATATATTTAGTCTTCAATCGGTTCTAAATTGTTTTAAAGAAAAATGTTTCCAATTATCTCTAGTTTTTATTTGAAGCACACAGAAAAAGGAAAAAAAAGAATTAATAATCTTGTGGTAATCTCCATTGTAATTTTGAGATTATCTAATATCCGGATCTGACACCTCGCCTGAAATAACAAAATGTTGTCACGTAGAAAGAAAAAACAAGACAGTAGATTGTAACAATAATTACAATAAGCTAGTTCAAATTGTGTTGGTTGTTTAACCCAGTGTGAAATTATTATTCATTTACCGTAGTTCATTTTAAAATAATCGTATTTTAAGAGTATTTTTAACGATATTTATTCTTCCGTACGTGATGGTAATATAAAAAGCTGTGTATTTATGTAGAGGCGCACGGTGTGAGTTAAGTAAAAGAGTCAACTCTTTAAAGATGTGTGCACTGCAGGTGTGGGTGTGAGTTGACACCAACGCTTTTCCGGATTTAGTCGAGACGCCGTGTTTGCGTAGATAGACGCGCGGGTGGCGGCGGTGACGGCGACGGCAGCGTCGGGAGCGTCGGTTTGCGGCAACTGACTGATTTTACTTCCTTTCTTACTTTTTCTTGATTTTATATTTCGTTTTTGATGTGCGAACTTTTCTATTTTCGAATAAGTGAACATTTTTATTTTCTTTCAGCTTTTTGTGATAGTTGTGAGACGTAATTCTAATCTTTGACATTGTTTGTACTTTATTTTACTGACAATTTTACATCACATTACACAATATTTAAAGTTTAAATTTAATCATATCTTTTTGGCAATAATGCAATCTCTTTACATATTAATTTAACAAACTTAAAATAATAATAATAACAACAACCTTGTTATCGTGTTATAATGAGCAGGTCTGAACTTACCACAGTCATTTTTCGTTTTCAAATATGTTCTACTGTCAAATAGATTATTGTTGTATCCATGTGCTTATAGCTAGTTAATTTAAGTAACTAAATTTATTCAATTTTGTCAACTTTTTTTAATATTAGATATCTTTTAAACATTTTTTCAACTAATAAATAATATAAAATAAATAGTTCCATCATCACGCCTTTAACTTATTAGTGGGTATGACACTCTGCCGTAATAAATCTCGGTAAGTGATATATTTTTGCGCGTGAAGTGAAGTGAAAATTGTTTATCGCCAGTGAGAATCGAACCCACGTTCACAAATCCACAGGCCGACTCGATACCGCTGAGCCACTTACCTCCTGCAGCAGATAAACGAAAAGCAATCTCTACCCAATCAAAGTACCAATTGATTTATGTATAGATGTTTTCTTGACAATACGAATTCGCTAACATAACTATCAGTTTCGTATGAAACCTGGTATATATTAGTTTTTAATTCACATTGAAGAATCTGTCCATGATTGATGTTCAATCTCCTAATCACACCTCTGATCAGTCCGATTCAAAATTCACACCTGTGCGGTGAATCTCAGTTCCCAGCAATGATTTGAGACGCAGCGAAGCCAAGGTCAACGTATGCTGGTGGAATCACCAAACGACGCTGGTATGCGCGGCACGCACGTTACCATGCACATGTATTAGTGCAGTTGCATAGATATGCGTGGATGTATGTGTGAGTTGTACAAGTGGAAAGAGAGATATGTAATCTCGTGGCATCTCGGAACATAACAATAGTGAATTATCCCCAATTATGTGACTGGGTGAGATGCGTACGTCGATACGGTGAACGTGAATCGCAGCGGCTTACTCTGTAAGAGTGACGAGACAAGAGGGAGGGAGGAGGGTACTGGATTTGAACCTGATCGAATTGTGAAAGACGTGGCTCTAGGAAGTGGAAATGCTGCTCGTCGAACAATCTGTATGTGGGTGGGTGACACCGTGGGACTTTCTTACAATTACAAATTTTAGGAACTATTTCAATTTTTATAATTTATATACACCCATACCTCGTTTTACGGCCTAGATACGTTCCACTAAACTTGACCGCAAAGCGAAAAGCCGTACAAGGAATTCAATTATTCTAATACAAATTCAATCGGGGAAAAGTTTTTTTTGCCGTTATAGCAAAACATTTTAGGCCGTAAATCGAAAACGTGCCTTAATTTAAAAGGGCCGTTATAGCGAAATGCCGTATAAAGAGCGGCTGTATAGCGAGGTATGGGTGTATTTTTTAAGACTTCATTTGTACAGAAAGTTGCAGAGTTACATAACCGAAATTAAAATATAAGTTTTTAAATAAATAAGTAAATATATTACCACCGCCTATTACCTATTACTGAGTGTGGCACTATACCATCACAGACAGGGGCGCCGAGAGGAAAAGCGGGCCCAGGGAAAAAAAAATTCGGGCCTCCTTTAACTTTGAATATTTATTAATTAAATATGAGATACCAAAAAAAATATATTTATAAATATATGTATGACAACAATAAGAATTATTAATATCTAAATAAAGTTATAACAATATAAATAAAATTAAATACAAAATTCTGAGTTAATTGGTGCAGCGATGTGTATTGTATACTCACTGTATGACTATCTAATATCTAGTTGCATATTCGATAAATGCAGGGGATACCAAAACAGCACTACGCACAAATGTATAGAGCCTTTGCCTATGTGTGTTGTATGCAATGTAGTAATATAAGAAACAAAAATGCAACAATGTAATAATGTACTTTTGAATAGTGTATACATTTATTTAAAATTTGCAACTGGGGCCCTTGATCAAGCATTTTGTAATTTTTATACAATGTAATAAATTGTTGGAAATGTGTATCAGACATTTCATTATACATGTTTTAGTAAAGAATATAAAAAATTGATGAAATAGTAGAAAATTAAAAGCAATTTATAAAATAGCATCACATCCGGGCCCTTTGAATTCCACGGGCCCTGGGTATTTTACCCTCCCTACCCTCCCCTCTCGTCGAGTCTGATCACAGATCTCAGTAAGTAATATATTTTTTCGCGTGAAATGCGATTACCAGTCGTCAAATCACGTCCTCCAAAGATGTTAGTGGAAGGGAAGCCACAGAGGTAGTTTTAACGTGGTGAAAATTGTTTGTCGGTTGTGGGAATCGAACCAGGGTTTTCAAATTTACAGGCCGACTCGATACCACTCAGCCACCTACCCCCATTAAATTATAAAGATAAAAATTGGGATGTCGTCTGGGTTTGAATCTTGGACCGGTAATATGCTTCGAACCAAGTAAGCTGCGGTCGCTTGTGATTCAAATCTGATTTTATAACAATTTTTCTCCCTGTTTACTTAAAAAAAAAACTAATTAAATATACAATTTCTTTTAGTAGAATGTTCGAAAATGCTTCATTGGTCAAACACGCAGATGATAATTTTGGTTGTACCAGTCTTAAAATCGAAAAATTTAAAAACATTATTCTATATCATTCAATCTACGACAAATCGAATCTATTTTAGTTTTTGAATTACTCCGTTTTTTTTTACTTTTGAAAGATCCCAACTTTGAAGGCTCATATTTCGAAAACTAAAAGAGATATTGAAATGCGGTTTGAACCGGTGTATTTCTCGTACTCCAATTTGAAAATTATAACAATAAAGTTAATTTTGAAATTAGGACAACGCAACAACAAATGAAATATTAACTGAGACAAAATGAAACAACCACAATTGTTATCCTATCTAAAAGCTTATACATTTTTAATTAAATATGGCTTTAAAATGCCGAAAATATGTCCGAGATATTCTGAAAATTTGTTGATCTATGAGCTTGATATTAGTAGAATACAAATATAGCCTTACAAAGCTATAAGCATAATTTGAAGTCTATCAAATATAAATGAAGTGAAATAGCGACCACAAACTAATCAACAAATCAAATATTTCAATGATTTGCACGTATTAATTTCATTAAAACCTCCTTTTCCACATCACTTTATCTTCTAATTCATTTCCAATGATTCGTAATCTGACCCAGGCGAGCCGCAGTCGTAGTCCCGATCATGTCGGTCAGTTCCTCAACTCAACCCCTCGCCCCGCGCTAACAAGCAATATATACCGGAGGAGTCTGGTAGTTTTCGGAGTCGGACATCGTGGAATTCGAGCTATTTCGATTAAATAGTTGTTGAACACGGGAGCTGCCCGTGGCGAACGAACCAACGAGCTCTGCCGGAGTGTGCACTGTCTCTAAGGTGAATCTGTTGAAGGGCTTTGCTGTTCACCCTCCCCCGTCTGGGGGAGAAGAGCACTTGGGTTAATTATAAAATGTGTTGCTTTATTGTTCTCACCAGGCTTTATGTACTATTGATTCACGCGAACTCACAATCATTCTTCAATTTGCCTTTCGAAGAATGCAATCTTTCTTATTCATTATTTTAGTTTTTTCTTTAATTTTTGATAGAGTCAAATTAAAAGATAAATAATCGTCATTTTATATTTGTCATTTAAATCAAATTTAACTTACTAGACTATGTTCGAATTAATCCATTTTTCTCTGATGTCCGTTCCATGCAGGTACGTAACAATATAATCTGGGGCCCCTAGCATATTTTTAATGTTGGGCCCTTAGTCCTTAGTAAATGAAGTTCGTCAAAATAAAAATATTTTTGATAGATACAAATATTCCTTAAAATACTATTAGTTGTAATAAATATATCATCACGCCTTTTACCCATTACTGGTTGTGGCACTCTGGCGTAATAGATTTTGATAAGTGATATATTTCTTCTCATGAAGTGTAGTTACCAGCCGTCAAATCACGGTCCTTAAATATGGTAATGGAGGAAAAGACACAAGGGTGAAAACTGATGTCAAATCATACCTTTCTTTAAACTTACATTGTTTCTTAGGGAAGGAATAAGTAATATTCTTCTTTTAACTGAGAGAAGAAAGTTTTAGTTTTTGAGTTGAAGTAAGCGAGAATTGAATCCTCGAATAACTCGTAGTATAGGGATTGTGGTACAAGTGCGCAGAGAGAGAAAATATATTTTTCTCATTATTTTCCAATAAACAAACAATGTGGGCACTAAATTATAGTGACTAATCAATACTATTCACAAATAAAGCAAAGGTGTACAATTGAATATTATCAGTTTCCTTATTATGTTTGCAATTACATTGAAACCTTTTACATCTTGTTAGCAAATAGTCGCGTTGTGATAACTTTCACATTCTACGTGCTACTAATATTGCAAGTAATGTTCATTAACTGATTAATGTGCGTCACGGATTTGTCTAAATTAATAAATAAATCCCAGGTGATGCTGAAAGATCATTTTTCTTTAGTTTCTATCTCGGAGTGTGCGATGATGCTGCAGTTTCTCAGTGCACCTGTTGGTCCTCGGCGCGTGCCGACCGGTTTGTTGCCACTGTTCTAAGTCTTTAACAATGAATTGTGAATCTTTCATGTCAGAGGAACATCATTAGTTAACGCCCTAAATGATCCCATAGACTTGACTCATATCTCACAAGGCTTTGGGAATGTTGGCGCCTTGTGTTGTATTCTTTATCCCTCGTACTATTTTCAAACTTTTACGAGCAGTCACACTTCACAATTTATGAGATATGCTATAGATACTTACTGTGGTTTTTTTTATAATAAACAATAAATTTATTGCAAACTTAAGACATATTTATGAGAAAATTCCAATGTAGGTATTTTTCGATGCTATATTCGATTAATCTTGTTATAAATTAATAATGTGACAATAACTACATTCATAAACCTAACCTACCTATCTATTCAGCCTTACATTGATGGTTTATTTTAAAGGTGTATTCACGTACAAATATACCATTGATACAATCTACAAATTAATTATTATACTATTAATATGACAGTAGAAAATAAACGAAACTAAATAATTCAAGATAATTTGAAAATACCGTAAATTATTCATATCATAATACAGAAATTTCTAAAGTTATCTTGTGTGTGACAAGTGATTGAATTCTCTTTGTAATGTATTCCGAGCGTTATATTCCCTAATGCACGATAGTAAAACGCCTATTTCACTCGATTATGTATATTAAAATTGTTCTTGTAAACGTACATAGATTGATAATTAAGAGAACCTATTAATTTCCTGTGTGAAATTGTGTCCGTGAGTGAATATATTATCTGATGCTAATGGGGTATTTTTCACTCCGGTGCGACGGGAGGGGGTTATCTTGCCCCTCTTGCCTCCCACCGTTCATGTTCTTTCCTGCACGCAACTTGCTCTCACTTGCTATACACTGATGCACTCGAAATTGTCAAGAGGAACAAATCCGACTGCAGGTTTTTGCATTTTCAACTGGACAGATTTTCTTAATCCCTAGCAAAAAAAATATTGAGACACATATATAGACGGTATGATCGTGATCAACTTCATAAAATTGCGCTACGCTTATTCTGGGCGTTACAAACGTCAAATAGTTTCAAATTTCCAGAGCGCGCACGTCAAATAATGCCTCTGATGAGATACGTCGTAACTAACATAACTTAACATAATTTGACATTAGTAACATCTAGCGGACATCAGTCATGAGTAAAGCCCGGATTTTTAGGCAATTGCCTAGATTCAAATTTTAATATACTTCAGGCAATTTAGTTTTTCTTTACATAGGTAATATGTTTACGTGTAATGGATGGTTTTTTTTTAATTTATAATTTGTTTCTAAAAATTTTATTTTCTGATAAGGTATACTTCGTGAAAAAAGTGTCATTATTCTCTCATGTGCTTTATATCTCTTAGCAAAGGAAAGAAAACAGCACCTTCTGGAAGAAATAAATAATTTTCTTCCCTTATTATACAAATAATGAACTATAAGTGTAATATTTCTAAGACAAAGGAAATATTACCCTAAGCAGATCTCGGTAAGTGATATATTTCTTCGCGTGAAGTGCGGTTACCCGCCGTCAAATCACGGCCCCCAAAGATATTAGTGGAGGGGGAGCCACAGAGGTAGATTTAAATTGGTGAAAATTGTTTGTCGGCTGTGGGGATCAAACCAGGGTTCTCAAGATCTATCTTACTATCTTGGCAATTTCCACTGCCAGAAGTTAAATTTTAAAGTAAATTATTTTATATGAAAAGTAATTTCATTTGGCTTTTATTTTTTAAACCTAGTTTTGGCGGCACAAATTTCCATTAATGAAATATGTTAGTTATTTTTTGTTTAGTTTGAAAACTCTCTTAATGTTATAAAAAAAATTGCAATACCTTCGAATACAACCCAATAAAAGAAAACTCCAAAATGAAGAAGGAAGAAAGTATATTCCTAATAGAAGATTAATCCCCTTGAAATATCGTCCCAGTCCTCCACACGATACACTTCACTTCACCCTCTATTCTATCAGATCTACCGTATCGAACAGAAACGCTATATAGTACATCCGTCCAGCAGCCGCCGCGTGTATGCAAATCCTCCGGCCAATTTCGCCAGCAGCACGCGAGAATAATGAAGGAAATGAGCTGGGCGGGCAGAAGTTGTGCGTAGCGTCGCCGCCACCACTACCACCGCAGCTCTGTGGCGGGGGACGCGCGGGTTATTAATTAACCAGAAGCCTAATCAAGCCACACACGTACACACACCGACTATCGCAGGAGTCGGGGGATAAGGGTTGCTAAACGCTCACAACAGGGAGAAGACAGTTTGCGAGGTTTGGGATGCTGGTGTTTACGCAATTCGATAAATATATAACAATCTAGAAAATTAATACAAGACTGGAAATGCTGTAAGGTGGTTGCAAAGTCATCTGAAAACATTTAAAGTTTTGTAAGTGTAATTAATATTCAAATACATTTAAAAAAATTTAAATCGTATAGATAACAGTGCACAGAAAAAACTGAAAAATATAGTTTCCAGTATCATTGTTTCTCTGATTACTTTATAGGAAAATGTTTCAATCAAAAGTTGTAAAGAGTTGCTCATTCATCTTTTGTCTAATGGCAGTTCTTTAATTTTTTTAATATTTATGTTATAATGCATGAAATTTAAGTAAACTTGAATCGATATGGATAAAAATAATTTTAAAAAATACGTTGGACAAAATTGGTGGAAAGTTTAAACTACTGGACAATATTCTTCTTTTCTCAAAGAACCTAAATTTGAAGTTAATTTTAATAGGAAAACTAAATAGTGTTTATCAGTGCCAGTAAATATCATTTTATTTTGTTTCTGTCTATTAGGAGAAAAATAAAATATTTAATTTCTTTTGAAATTGTTTTTTTTTTGTTTGAATTTGTGAAGTAAATGTATTAACTATTAAACCACAACTGTCCGTAAATAGGAAATCGTAAAAAACCACTCCATCATTTGGATTCTTTTCGTTGTGAGAATTTCATTTGCAGCGAGCAATATTTCAGCAAGTTTTCCATCACATCAAACGAAGCCAATATCGTTATCCCGACTATCGTTCCCTCCCATCTAGATTAGCCTATCAACCGCAATCAGGACGACTTTTAATTAACTTTATTGACCGATTAATTAACACATGTTTTCTATCTGGACAAACCTTAACGATTTTTTTAACTCCAATAATATCCTTTTAATTAAAAAGCCATTGCGTCGGTCCGTTCTCACGACCTAGGCTTCTCAGTCCGTTTGAGGCTCACCGACATGGTCGGCTCGTCAGGGGATGGAAGAGGGCACTTGCCCCGGTTTAATCTCAAACGTTTAATTGCCTGTGGTGGTACTACTTGCTCTGAGATAATGTGAAGTAAATAGACAATGAAGTACCTTCTTGCTGAGGCTGAAGATTCGCAAGACGTAATAAGAGCAAGTGGATTGATCGTTTTGTATGTTAATTTTTTTTTGGTACCGTTATCTGTTGACCACATGATTGCTTGTTTTATTTTACGACATTACCGCGAGCTATATGCTTGAGAGATCGAAAATTAATTATCTTTCTCATCGAAAATAATCATATTTATACCAGGATCATCTATATTGATGTTCCTATTAATACTATAGTGACTATCTACTTATGTATATGTATATCATAGTGTGGTCAAACGACTGGTAGCCGCCATTTTTTGCAGAAAGTCAAAAATAAAAACATCAGTTTAGGTACTATTATAAAGCCATTTTGTTTTTGATAAAATTCTAATAGTCGAAATCAAGATATATTTATATACCATATAATTAATTATGTACCAAGGGTTGAAAATAGCTGTTTGCAGACTGAGGCTAGAGAGGACTGCAAGCATTGCAACTAGTCCAGATCTACCAAAATACTTTCAACTAGAGATGTAAATGTAAAAAAAAATACAAATACTTGAAGCACACATTTTTCGTGCCACTGAACTGATAGATTATGGTAATTAATATAAATTAATAAACATCAAATATTGAAAGAACAGTTACACATCTTTAATGTTTACTAATTTTTATTCATTACTATTACTTATCAATCCAAAGACACGAAAAATGTTTGCTTCAAATAATGTACAATTATTTTTGCGAATTTCTGAAAAATATTTTTTCCTTGTAATAAGTATATTAATTCAAATATGCGCTTAATTTTTTTTGCAATAATTTTAAAGCATCATGTATATAAAAACACGCTATAACCAATCAAATGGGGTAACACAAACTTCAGAATCATCATATAATCAGTCTTCGTCAAACATTCACATTCTAGCACACCATCCTCGCTTCAAGCACATTCATAGTTTCCACTATACAAGCTCATTTATTCATCACGCAACAAACTTCCAGTCACATCCATTCATTCGCTCTTATACATGGTTTTCTTTAAGTTTTCATTCTACGTTTGTTTTACATTCTGAAAATATCTCAAAATACTCAGTTATATTAAATATACTTCATTTTATCACATAAACTTCAATTTTTGAATATTTTCAGGTTGTTTTCAAATATTTTAATGGAAATAAAAATCACTAGATGCAGGGTTCGTAAATATCATGATATTTATAATAAATATCAAAATATCTGATATATAGGATATATATCAGATAAATATCACTTTTTGGATATTTATTTTTAATTTTAGTAAAATTTCACTTTTCCGGAGGCTATATCTCAAAAACTAAACAAGATATGGTTTTTTCAGATTTTAATTGAATTTTCCCAAATATCCTTAATCGTAGGATTATTAAAACGAAAATTTACATACAAATGTATTTTGACCCACTGAATCCAGTGGTGCAATCTACAAATGCATATGACTTCTGGTTTTCGAGAAAATGTTAAAAAACCGCTTTTTGCGATTTTTTTGGCGGAAAATTGAAAAAAAATAAAAATCGCTGAAACTATGTTTATAAGTTAACTGAAGCACGAGAAAATTAATGCCGTTGAGCGCGTTTTCATATCACATTTAGTTTTCGAGATATAGCCTCGGAAAAGTAGAAAAACTGAAAAATTCGAAAAATTTCACTTTTCCGGAGGCTATATCTCAAAAACTAAACAAGATATGGAAATGCGCTCAACGGCGTTGAATTCCCCGTGTCCGAATTGACTTGTAAGCAAATTTTCACACAATTTTAAGCAATTTAATATTTTTAATTATTTCCTAAGGGGTACCCCTTTGGTTTTTTCAGATTTTAATTCAATTTTACCAAAAATCCTTAATCGTAGGATTATTAAAACGAAAATTTCCATACATATGTATTTTGACCCACTGAATCCAGTGGTGCAATCTTCAAATGCATATGACTTCTGGTTTTCGAGAAAATGTTAAAAAACCGCTTTTTGCGATTTTTTTTGGCGGAAAATTGAAAAAAAAAAAATCGCTGAAACTATGTTTATAAGTTAACTGAAGCACGAGAAAATTAATGCCGTTGAGCGCGTTTTCATATCACATTTAGTTTTCGAGATATAGCCTCGGAAAAGTAGAAAAACTGAAAAATACGAAACATTTCACTTTTCCGGAGGCTATATCACAAAAACTATTTGATATTTTTATATAATGGATATATATCATTGCAAAAATATGACGATATATATCAAAATAAATATCATGATATATATCGATCGATATATATCTTCGAACCCTGACTAGATGGCATTACTTGACGTACCAAATCTGTAAAAAAAGTAACGACAAGAAAATGAAACGGCTATAATAAGAGTTAGCGCAATTAAATAAAGTTGGGCATGCTGCTTGTCAACAAAGGAGTTCTATCCGGGCTATGTTATTAGTACATCAATTCATTTAGATAAGTTTGAGCCATTACTTTGAGTGTATTATCAACAATTGTTAACTTCTTACAACATAAGCTCGCGCAAGCAAGGTGCATTGTTGAAGCTTAAGAAGATAAAGTAAACCGCAACACGAAGTGTGATAACTATCCTCGCGTGCAAGGTTCGCGTGCTGACCGAGCAAGGAACGAACACTCCTGCACGGCTCCGGCTCCGGTAATTCAGTTTTCCAGGACCGGACTCCCGCCACCTGCCGCCCTCAGTGCAACAAACTCATCACGTCTGACCTGACAGAAGAGGAAAGAGGATGATGGAAAAGTTGCGAAATTGAAATTTAATTACAACATACAAGGAAGACTTATAGAATCGGGAATAAATATTCTACGACTCTGGACATTCATTTTTGTCCATTAAAGCTGAACACTATTTTCATTAATATACACGAAAATGTCATGTGTCATACAATTTGGTCAGCTGTATCAACTACTCGTATAGCGTTACTTTGACCAATAATAATGAGTAATCTAGGTAGCATTGGAAATAGCAAAATGTTGTTAGATTTTGTTTTCTATAACTCGAACTGATGTCGATTGGCGCCAAGAAAACTGTGTGGTCGGTTTAAAAAATATTATTATATAAATTATCGTAACAGATGCGGAAAGATTACATTGAAGTATTTGAATGATTGTGAGTCAAATCACGTTTAATTTGTAAGCAACAAGTCAACAAATTGAAGTATTTGTCATCCGAAGAGTTGGAGTGTTGTAAAGTCAAACAGAGCCCTCACCTTACATCACAGACGTCTCATCTTTCTGTATCATTATCTCGTAAAGAATTCAGTAAAAACACAAACTAATTTCCCATCCAAACACAAAAAAGAACACAAAAGTGAGGGAAAAAAATGAATCAGATGGAAGAAACCAAGCGAGTAACAAAGACGACAATATAGAGCAGAAGCAACAAAAAGTAATCTCCTTATTTATCCAAATTACGTTTAATAAGTGTTTAAATTATAAAGTAAATATCCAAGTGAGCCGTGCCGAGCGGGGAGTCGGGCGACCCGTCGACCTTGGACAGAAGAGCCCCACACACACACACACACACCATGACAAACACACAGACGCACACATCTCAATGCACGGAGCAAAATAAAATAAAATAAAAGAAGGTCTATGGAGAGTGCAGTCAGCTTGCTTCTTCTCTTGTTCCGTTGCTCAGATGTTTTGTTTGTGTCGTTGGCTCGCAACACTCTACGGCACCAACAGGCCCGAGAGGCAGAGGGTTGTCCGAGTGGCAATTGTTTGCTTCGCTGAGTGTACCTGGTATACTTGTTGTTCGGGATAATAAATTCGGATGTAAATTTAATTAATACATTCAAATAGAATCGTTGTCTGACTGATAAAACGTGTCGAATGTGTCCTGGGCAATTTAGTGCCACACCAATTATTATGTGGAGTGAGTGAACGGTTTGTATTCCACTCGATTGACTTGTTCACCACTGCTATGTTACTTAAATGTTTTTATCCATTAATAAAAGCGCGCGTATATGGGCAGAGAAATGTATTAATGCGAACAACTTCAATACAAATCAAATGTTACTAACCACTTTGTTCTCTTACATTATTACTTATTGTATTTTCAAATTATCGTAAACATTCGACTTAATACTAAACTATTCTAAAGAACATTTATCAGCGAGTTTATAACCAAGGAGGTGTGAGGGTAGACTTCTATTCCTTCTTCCCAAAAACGTATGTTCACCCAAATGCCCCCACATTTAAATTTTAATCATAATAAAAGATTGAGAATAAATTAAAAACAATTCGACAGATTTACGAAACCTTGTTGCAAAGCAATAGAAAGAACACATACCATCAGGCTCTATTCCATCAAATGGAGTAGCACAAACCCTAGCAAAATTCACTCATTATATCCTAATACACCTTCTCGTTTCAACCACATTCATAGTTCCCTTCATACAAACTCATTCAACCCGTAACAAACCTTCAAAAGTATCCATCTTTTCACACCAATATATACCTTTTTCATTCATCTGTGGCATTAAAATGTGGTAATTTGTATTAAATAAAATGTAATTTGGTACAATAATAGTTTGTCAAATTTTCAATTCCTAACTCCCACATTTTCTTGGGTCTGTACAAATTTATAAAGTATCTTTTAGAAATGTTGTTCTACAGTGAAACAGAGTTGGGATTTAAACCCGTCACAATAACAATCTTTTCCTTTATTCATTTTGTAATGAAAGTTACTGGTAATAAGATAGCATTTATGGGTTTGTTAATTAGGTATAAGATGTAGTTCTTCAATTAGAATAAAATTGTGGAGGTATATTTTGTAGAGTATCTAGATTTTCAATAATCTTAGGTAGTCATTGTACAGGCAACAATTACAACGAAGTTCTCGTTTGTTAAACTTCCACCGGCTTCCGTAATTAGTTCCGTGTTGTAATTATTAATTAATGTGAAGTACTGGGGGTGCACATTTCTTTTCAAGGGTCTTCGAGGTAGAAGCCGAGAGAGCACTCCCCGAGAGGGAGGCGGCCGCGAACGTGGTGCCTCCGCTAATTAGCATCCGTGCTGATTATGTTTCAGCTAACTAGAGCTCGAGCCAGACGTCTGTCTGTCTTTGGGTCTGTCTGCTTGTCTATGTAAACGCCACATGTGCATAAAGAGAACGAAACGGGGTCTGCGTTTGTCGTCAAGCACCCTGTATGTAAGTAGCAGCTCATTAAGGGTTCCTTGTTAACATTTAAATACGGACTAAAAATTATATTCAACGCATCCCCCATGAATATTTTCCAAAGTTTGTTTTATCTTAATCCTTGACATATCCTTGAACAAATTCCTTCTAAATATTAATTATACTTCAATTTACATTTGACTCATACAAATCAGTCCAAACTGACTAATCAAAAGATCAGAGAGGTGGACTACTTCAAACTGCGTCTTAATCAACTAATCTAGTAATGGCAGTAAACGAAATAAGTCAGGAAATATTACAAATAAATGATCTGTTACAGTAAGTGTAAATTGGATCCAAATGTCAAATGATATTGAATATACCGATAATTATTTTTTAAGTAATTATTTCTTATGTAGTAGAGTGGTAGATGTGTAGCTTTACAAGCTAGAGTCCCAAAGATGTTTAAATTGGGATTATAATTTACAGATTCTGATGGGTTGCTGTTTCTGGTTTGAAAAGAAAGTAAAGTAAGCTGCACTTGAAGCAAGCTCTTGTAAAGAGACATCCGTTAAACAGAGTCCGTAACCCGTAAGTAACTAAACGTACTACTAGCTAGTATTGTTGACGCCTGGCAATCAATCTTAGTACCTGCTTTGGCCGCAAGGAGGCGAGTTATCTCGGGGCGACACTCTCTCATGCTTGTCATTTATTATCGTCCCCTTTGCCCGGCTATCAAACTCTCCTATCTGCATCTCGCTTCCTCCAATCCTTTACCAGATGTTTTATCTCTATCCGCCTAACATGCGCAACTAACCTTTCGTAAACAAGTCATTCTATTTCTTATGAACCGATAAACAATCGAACTTAATTGGATAATTAAGCGGAACTGTTGATTGCTGATTGTATTGGCCCGTTTTTTTTTCAGCTGGATTTTAATGTAGGTATAATGGATGTGGTTATGAAAAGAAGGCTGGGTTCAGATTATCTCGCTATTGTTGCTCGTAATTGAGGCGATGTGATACCATCGTCACTCCACCACTATCAAAATTGACATTTTTTAATCCACTATGACGAATTCATAAATAACTTTTACTCTATTTCAGCCACAATACACACACTCGGCATTAGTCACACTTCATTATTAATACCATACAACTCACATTTAAATATTGGTAGTAGTTACAGTTTAATAGAAATGTTTGGGGCCTGTGCAAAACAATAGAAAACTTGAATGTGGAAAATTAAAGATCTTACCATATTTCTAGTATAGTTTATTTTAACTCGTGTAATGTTGGCAACTCGTTAAAATAGAGTTATACACCCATACCTCGCTATACGGCCGCTCTTTATACGGCATTTCACTATAACGGCCCTTTTCAATTAAGGCACGTTTTCGATTTACGGCCTAAAATGTTTCGCTATAACGGCAAAAAAACTTTTTTCCCATTGAATTTGTATGAATTTCTATTAGAATAATTGAATTCCTTATACGGCTATTCGCTTTGCGGCCAAGTTTCGTGGAACGTATCTAGGCCGTAAAGCGAGGTATGGGTGTATACTATATTTACGGGGTAGGTGGTTCAGTGGTATCGAATCGGCCTGCAAATTTGAGAACCCGAATTCGATTCCCATAGTCGATAATCAATTTTTATCACATTAAAATTACCCCTGTAGGTTCCCCTCCACTAACATCTTTGGGGGATTTGACGGTAGGTAACCGCACTTCACGCGAAGATATATATCAGTTACTGAGATCTGCACCCAGTTATGAATAAAATGCGTGTGATATATTTATTTTATTGTAACTTATGTTTGACTAAATAAATAAAAGGATATCAAAGGAAAATGTCAAAAATTTAAAGCGATATTTTAAGTTAAAATTTAGATTCATTAGTGAAAAACTTAACTATATTTCAAAGTGAGTATTATTGTTGCTTTGTCTTGAAAACGCTTCATCTTACCTTCAATTTTTTTGTTACAATGTTGCATTTCTTAAATATTAAACGAGCAAATGTGTTAACAATCATTTTTATTCCGGATATTAGAACTATTTGAAAACAGAATACAATTATTCATAACTTTCGAGTTAGTAGATTATACTTTTGCTGGCTTAAAATTAAAATGATAAATCTAAATAAGTAACTTTGAAATGTTTTACATTTAGAAAATAGACTTTATCTCAGCACCATCACCAATTAAGTAAATACGTTATGAAGTGAAAATAAAAGATGACAATATTTAAAGAAAGTATTAGTTAGAAATAGAATCCCATTGGTGTTAACAGTCGAAATTTCCCGACTGGTCTCGATGAAAGACGAGCAAGCACTTGTGTTTCTGGGTGTAAATCATCATGTTAACATCCGTCATATTTATATCCTGAACTCTAAGTTAGTCCATGTAGTGTACTGTCTAAATGCAGTATTTCTAGTGTGCACTATTTTTAAAATTGTACGCAAGACATGGTAAGAGCGAAACGGAAAATAACCAGACGAGGAAGGAAGAACAGAGCAGATAAATGGTGCGCATTAAACGTGCCCATTAATAAATTCCTTGGCGTCTTCATAACAGCGCGTTAATAAGCCACTCTGAATACGACA